>JAOVVA010000027.1:4280881-4322456 GCA_028565275.1 Leiocassis micropogon | reverse complement strand
ACACACATATATATATATATATATATATATATATATATATATATACACACATACACACACAGGGACAAATAAAGTAGTGTTTAGTGATGTTGAAAGCAGGATTGCTGCTCTGATCAGAGGAGATGCAAATATTTTGGCACCCAGCCTGGGATAAACGTGGCAGCGTGGAGGTTTAAACTACATGCATTTAAGTGCATTAATATCACACTTCCGGTGTGTGGATGTTACACTGTACACAGGTAAAAGGAGATCACGTGACTCATCTCACCAATTAACTCATTAATTAATTAGACATGCACGTGCATGTCAGGTTTAAGCTGCATCTCCCGGATCCACACACTGCTCTTCATCATCATCATCATCATCATCATTTCTCTGACCTGCTCCTTCACCGCCTGTCTCAGTGGAGCCAGAATCTCCTCCATGCTGCCGTCCATCTTCTCTCCCTCGCGCTGCTCGGACCACACACTTCCCTTCCTCTTCTTCTTGCTCAAACAGGCTGTCAGACAGAAAGGTCTGATAACGCGTGAGGCACACAGCGGCTCAGGTCTGGCTTTGGTCCCCGAGAGGATGAACACGACCGCGGCTGAGATCTCGGCTCCGCTCCGCAGCACTGCTGATGTCGCTCTGCGCAGCATGTGGAGGAACCGGGCGGCGGTTTGTTTTAATCTCCTACCCGCATTGTGTCAAACCCCGCCTACTGCGCGTGGTTTGAGTAACTGTGTACGTTAGTCCTGATATGTGATTGGTCACGACGTATCCGGTTAATCCCGCCTCCTCTCTTGGATATGATTTTTTTTTTTTGGAGGCACAAACAAGGCGCTGATTGGATAGATGAGACGTCGGTCAAGTCGGAGGGTTTACAGCGCCACACACTGGTTACAAATGGAAACAGAAATCAATCAATTAAAAAGGAGGTAAGATAAATACTGTATAGGTAAACTGAAAACAACAACAATAATAATATATTTGAAAAAATTGGTAATGTGTTTAAACTTGTCTGTTATTGTTAATTTATTTGCAGCTAAAAAATGTAAAGAAACTAAAAACATAAAACCTCTGTTATCCCAAATAAACATACAGTTAAAACATTTTTTTTATTTAATATTATAGCGTTGGATTTTATTCATTTATTTATTTCTAATGCTGATTTTAAAAAATACTGATTTTTTTCGCTTGTTCTTTGTAAGAATTATTTTGACTTTCACCTTGCTTTTGCCAATTTTTAAAAAATATTTGTGTCAAGCTTAATAAATTAAATGACTAGCTAACTAACTAATTTGTTTTTAATTCAATTGGTATTGTTTTAAAGTAATTACATTCGATTCATTAATTAAATTCAAGATTTTTACAAATCAATTTATGAAGCATAAATAAATTGACAAAAACATTGAATGAAATTTCTTCATTCACACCACTTTATCGTGTATTCAGGGTCACAGGAGCCAATCCCAGGAGACTTGGGGCACGAGGCAGGGCACACTGGATTGTGTGCCAATCCATCACAGGGCACACACACACACACACTACAGGCAATTTGGGAACATCAAATAGCCTTTAGACTGTGGGAGGAAACCCACCAAGCATGGGGAGAACATGCAAACTCCATGTACACAGACCTGCAGCGGGAATCAAACCCGGACCCTTCAGGTGCGGGGCCACACTGCTAACCACTAAGCCACCGTGCCACCAGCATTATTATTATTATATAATTATATAATAATTATAAGTAGTAGTAATAGTAGACGACAAGGTGTTGCAGTATCTCCTGTATTCTCCTGTATGGGTTCGACCTGTGTGTAGTTTCCGTTCATGCTCACTGCACGTCTCTGGGTTAAATATAAATGTGTATAGAGCTTTGTACAGGTTAGGGTGTATTCCTGCCTCATGGCCAGTGTTCCTGGGAAAGAAGCCGACCCTGCAGTTCTGACCAGGGTTATTATTAATATTGTTGTTTTGTTGTTATTAAACAGAAAAAAATATTAGTACAGATTATGATGAAACACTTTTATGTTAATATATATTTTATGCCAATATAACTTTTATGTTAATATTGCCTTAAAAGTGACTCTGATACTGTACTAACCTTAAGCAGACTATGGCTCCTCTTCACACACTATTATATATAAAAGTCACAGAAGCACTAAAGGTTATATACCCTAAACCACGTGACTTTAAGTGGCAGAATACAGTTCTCTACACTCATTAGGTTTACCCTCCTTATCTAAACACACGAAACACTCTAGAGGGGAAAAAAATCAAACCATATACATTAAAAAATCTACAGACATAATATAGAGCTCCATGGACAAACACGACACCTTAAAGTCATTTAATTTTCTTTGACATTCAGCCTCAATTTCGCTTCCGCGTTACTCCACTAACCAATCACTGAACACAACGTAATTATGACATTTGAGCCAATCAGAGCATAGGGGCGGGGTTTGTCCTAAAGCGGGTAGTCAAAAATAAGCCGCATCTGTATGATGAAATAGCAGGGAAGAAGTACACGTAGCGCCCGTCTCACAATAGCACATTCGCCATTGTGAAAAAAACGTGAGATTAGTATCTGCAGATTCGCGTCACACGTATATCACATGCCCATACTGTGACTGAAGAAATAGTGGTTAAGTATTACGTCATGTTTCACAGTTTGGTCTATGTTTATTAATGCCTTTGAACCTACAATTACTCCTATTATTTTTGAGTCAGTGGCACAGTGGTGTAGTGGTCAGCACCAACGCCTTGCACCACCAGGGTTAGGGTTCGATTCCGGCCTTGGAGTGTGTAATTTCTCTGTAATTGCCTGTAGTGTGTGAATGTTGGATACATGCTTGGGACATAAAACATGTGAGAAATTGTGTGTGGCCCCCTGTGGTGACCCCTCCATGGGAGCAGCCAAAAGACAGAATCTGAACCCAGGCCTTCTGTGGTACAGGTGAAAGACCTACTACTGAGCCACCATTAATGTCCTTTAATTAATGATTATCCATAAAAAGCATAATGTAAAGTTTTGTTTTTAGCAAAAAAAAAAAAAAACAGCGACAGCAGAAATGCTACCAGGATATAAGCAGAATGCAGGGGTTAAAGGACAAATATTACATTTCTCCTCTTAATAAAACAAAAACACTGATCTTTACTTTGAAAAAAGTCATATACATTTGCATATATTCACCTCTAATTTAATTCAACTTCAAAAAGTCACGTTTGACAGTTTATATCACATACAGTGCTGCAACATGATTTTAGTGATTAAATGTAAATGCCAAACATTTCAATTCAGTGCCCTGGTTTAAAAAAGTGTATTTAACAGAGCAGTAAAGAGTGCTAATCATGGAGCTGAGCTTCTCATCCTAAACGGGCTGATAGTTCTCGAGCCTTTCCAGTAGTGCGTCTGAATATCCAGGAGAGTAGTACCTGTTAAAAAAAAAAAAAAAGATTAACTAGTAAACCATGCATCATAATACCCACAAGTAGAGATACTTATTCCATGTTGCAATAAATAAATGTTTATGAGGAGCATTATAAACCTGACTATCTCCTCGGGGTAGCAGGTGTTGATGGTGTTGATGTACTCCTGCAGAGCGGAACCAGGCTCGGCTTTAATTTCCTGCACCTTCTTCAATCCTCCGCTAGTTACAAACAACCTCCGTGCTTTACTATCATGTGGAAGAACCTGCAGGACATAAAAGCAGCAAGGCTGATGAATCCCTCAAACTGCCAGTCTTCAATAAGTAACGTTATGTGTTTAGTGGAGAAGCAGGAGTAGACCTTGCTGAACTGGCAGATGACGTGTTTGAGAACGTTGCTGGGAGCTTCGTAGAGGAGCGGTTCCAGTGCTGGAAGGTAAGTGCACTTCTGAAGGATGCTCTTTAAAGCCTTTTTTGCCTGGATCGAGAGAAATGTTACAATCAGAAACGATACTTTTTAACGTGTCATTGCCGTGAGTCCTATACACCCAGAGGGCACTATATTCCTGGGGACCGCACAAGAAGTTCCTTATATTCCTGAGGACTACTGTATACTGTACTACTGTATATACCCAGGGGTCTTAGTATTAGACACTTGCCAGTCTTCCCAGGATTCCCAGCACATTCTCCCCAAGGTTAGACCGTGCAGTGCTCAGAGAGAAAAGAAAAAAAAAAACCAAGAGCCACATCTCAGACCATACAGGCCTCAGTGAGCATGTTAAATGTTAAAGTCCATTAGCACAATTAGAAGAAGACTGTACAAGAATGGTTTGTTTGGAAAGGTTGCCAGGAGAAAGCCTTTCTTTAAGCATGGAAGCACGACTGAGGTTTTCAAAACTGCATATAAACAAACCATAATGCGTCTGAAACAATATCCTATGAACAGATGAGACCAAAATGGAGGTGTTTGGTCCTAATTCCCAGAGCCATGTTGGCAAAAATCAAACAGCATGTGAGAGTCTGAAAAATCATACAGGAAATTATTACTTCAGGTTATTGCTGCTAAAGGTGGATCTACAAGCGATGAATCATATGGTACTTAGTATTGCCAACACATTTTTTTTTTCCTTTTAGCTTCATTTTTGTGAAATAAATAATGGCACAGTGATAGAAAATAATATTTTGTTTGGAATTATTATTGTATTTGTTTCATACTAATCACATTATCAGATTACTAATCACAATCAGATTATTTTTATTATGCTTTTATACAAAAAAACATAGAATTAAAAAAGGGGACACTAGCATTGATACATGATTGTATACTGTACCTAAGGCTAATTATTATGTGCAGTACCTAAGATTTGTATATTATAATTCTCAGGGATGATTAAATACCTTGGACCATACATTCCTAGAAATTATATAATCATTGCCTAATATTCCTAACGATTGTTTAGTAAAAGCCCTATATTACTACTGACTATATTCCTGAATTCCTATTCAATTAAATTCGATTTAATTTCTATAGTGCTTTGTACAATTGTCATTGTCGCAAAGCAGCTTTACACAATCAAAAGGAAAAAAATATATGGGATAATATACCCAGGGCCATATTTTATATTATAAGGCAAGATAAACCTAGGGCCCTATATTCCTAGGGATCTTTCCTTGAATGGGGTTTTTGTTGGTAAAACATTGTACCTTGACTTGCAGGTCCCCAGAGCTCTGGGTGTCCAGGTACAGACTGAGGAGTTTGGGGAGCACATTGGACATGGCCACAGCTCTTGCATGCTCAGGTGTGTGATGGCCGATCTGCCCCAGTGCCCAGGCTGTTGCAGCCTTCATGTGATCCTCCGTCTCCTCTACCAGACAGAGAGCCAGCTGTGGTACGCCCTGGGGGAGCGTTCAGGTGAGCAGTGGAAAGAGCAGAGAGGGGAGAAACTTCAATGATCATTTATAACACATTAATAAAAATGCAATTTTCAACCTCAGGTCGTGTGATTGTACTGGATGCTGCCCGACTTGATGAATAAATATCATTTTAGCCTAAAACCATAATCTGTCATCGGGACAGAATTCCAGCGACCATCTTAGCAACTGTCCTGGGCAATAATTTTTAGTCATACATCAGTATCTACTGATGTACTCACGTAAAAATCATATAGTGGCAGACCTTAGATACAATAACAGCCATAGCGAGGTTCTCTGAGTGTGCAGCCACGTAGCCGAGCATCATGATACCAGGCAATCGCACGTTCCCTCTGGAGTTCCCTAAATAGTCAATCACAGCTGCAACACCTCCGACGTTCACGATCATCTGGGATAACTGGAGGAAATCACACACACACACACAGCCTAGAGTTAAGCAAACAAATATAGGAATGCTGCTGGATAATACAATGGACACGGTAATGCACTTGTGCTGTCCAGTTGTACACTTTAACTGCTCTCTGCTTGAAAATGTTTTAGTGGCCATGTCAGGTACCTCAGGGGTGTGTTTTGTGATCTCTCGCATCATCGTGCTGATGTTCTTCCTCACATACTCATCTGGGTCTTTAAGGCAGACCAGTACAGCAGGGAAGATCTCAGCCTCCACCACCATCTCTGCTAAATCCACAGAGTGCTTGGAGATTTGGCCGAGAGCCGAGAACACGTGTCTCTACAAAGAGGAAATAAAATATTTATAAAAATAGGGCAGGATCATTCAGTATCAATACAACGTTAAGGGATAAGGGTATAAAATACTTTGGGATATTTCTTTATGGGACAATATAATCAATAATCATCTAAGGTGGAAAAGTTCCTGATCATTACTGGAGACTCCTTCTATAATTGCAAGTTTCTGTGAATGAGCTGTTACCATAGAAATGGTATTTTTATTATATTAAACCTTACTTACAATGCTGCTGTTATAGGATATATAAGAATAATCAATATCTTCTGACCAATCAGAATGAAGCATTATAAAGAATAATTCACAATACACAATCAATTATTGTATATTCACTAAAGCTATTAGTTATATAAAATCTAGCTAGTGTGTGTGCACAGGTGGATGCCAAGACACACAGTTTCACTAAGATAAATACAGCATGATTCTTTTTTTTTTAACTACACGTGTGCCAAGCACAAAAAGGTCCATGTTGAGAAGTCTGGCCAAACCATTACAGGTTACGCTGTTACTCTGACCTTCAGTTTGGTGTCTGGGTTCAGGGTCATCTGCGCCAGGTGTGCAATGGCTCCAGTGTCTACCACAGTTTGTGCGAGCTCTGGCGAGTGTTTAGAGATGTCGCTCAGCGTTGAAGCGGAGACCCTCTTCAGGGCTATCTCAGGCTCCTGGAGGCAGAGAACGAGTAGAGGAACTGCACCTGCGTCCACCACCGCCTGAGCCAATGCTGTGTTATAGAAAACATCAGGAAGAATGCATTGCTATGGTGTTAATGATCCTTGATAAGTAACAATAATTCTTTCTTTATCTCCATTGTTGTTTCAATCCAGTAAGTTGCATTACTGCCAAAAGCTCTAAAATTGCTTATGGAAGACGCTGATTAAAGTAAAGGAATATGTTGACCAAAATGTTGCATAATTTTGAACAAACCTATGCAAAATGAACAATCTATTCTAGTGATGAAACTAATAAAACAGATACGCAGCAGCTATTCCAACCAAGGGTCTGTTGCTTACCATAAAACCCCATTTATACATGCTAAAAACCTCCAAAATCTCCTGACACTACTGAAGTCCAGACCTCAATGTTCTCATAGCTAGTTATCTCATGCAGTTGGACGTGTTGCTTCAAAATCCTCACACTTACAGTCATTGTGGCGCGCGATGTAACCCAGCGCCCATGCAGCAGCCTCTTTCACTCCAGGATCGAACTCCTCCAGGGACATGACGAGAGCATCGAGGGCACCACAGTCAACCACGGCTTGTGCCAGCTCGGGTGAGTGCTTTGCCACGGCACGGAGAACAAACGCCGCGGCCTTCTTATAGAAGCGCTGTGGAATACGTTCATATTTAAAGTGGAGTCTAAGAGCACTCATACAGTAAAAGATTAATCAAGTGCCTTGAGTGTGTGAAATGTCAGGCCCTGATTTCAAATGGTACTTGGTGGTGCTAATTTTTAGACCAAAAAAAAAATACTAATTGGTTCTAGTTGTATTATACAAGTTAAAATATTTACCACCGTGGGGTCCTTAAGGTTGGCCCTTTGGGAAAATGTTAACCATGGGGGTTTTAAGTAGGACCTTTTTACGAAAACTTACCTACCCAAACAACCCTTATGACCTGGAATCACTTTTTAAAAAGGTGAAACAAAAATGTTACAATTTTGATTTGCTTCTATTTTCCATTAATATTTTTTCCTTAAATAAAAACAAAAACCTGTATATACAGTACTGTATATGCTTAATAAACTAATGAACACAGGTCCTGCAGCAGCAAATATTTGAGTATATTACCAAATCTGGGATTGTTAAAAGAATCCATTAAAAAAAATCAGAATTGTCATTAAAACTTTAACACCTTGGTCCTGAGGAAAAGTTCACTAGCAGATACATTCTCAACTCTTCACCAGTTAAAATACGAGCTAATGCTGAGCTGGGGGCTTACGTTCTGCTCGGCCAGGGAGTAGACCAGCTGAGGCAGAATGTCTCCCTTCACCACAGCCTCGGCCAGGTCATCGTTGTAGTTGGCGAGTCTCCCGAGAGCCAGAGCCGCCGTCTGCTGAATGGTCGGGACCGCATCCAGGAGGAGAGGCCTCAGGAGGGACATCACACCTGAAACCAAAAAAAACAAAAAAAGAAAACTATCCGGTCAGCATTGCCAAGCATTTTTCATATCTGCATCAGAACCAGAATCTGAATTTATTATTAATTGTCCCACTGTCGCCTACGATGTGGTCTGATGTCATGTGTTCTCAGATGCTTTCCTTCTGCCAGTTGTGTTTACCATAATATTTCTGTCTGATACAACCAGTCTTGTTTTGAACTCCAGTCTGTAAGACGTCAACTCAACCTCTATTTTCTTATTTTATTTTAATCACTCATTCTCTATACCACTTATCCTGTACAGGATTGTGGGAAGCCTGGAGCCTAGGTCAGGGGTATGAGAAAGGGTACACCCTGGATGAGGTGCCAATCCATTGCAGACACAAGCACACACACACACAAACTCTTACACACTCTGGGCAATTTGGATATGACAGTTGGGAGACTAATATGCATGTTTTTGAACTGTAGCAGGAAACTTGAGCACTTAGGGGAAACCCACTAAGCATGGGGAGAACATGCAAACTCCACACACACAGACCTGAAGCGGGACTCGAACCATCAACCCTGGAGGTGTTTGCATCTAAACTATTAAATTTAAAAAAAAATAATATAATACTTTTTCTTAAAGCATGCACATTGTTACTTGTTATATATCATACAGTATATATTGTTATTTTTATTAGTATAGATATTAAATTCATAATAACACACAGAAGATCACACACTTACCTGCATTTTGAAGTGTTTCGATATTCTGAGGTCTCGTTGCAAAATCTGCCACTGTCTGCACAAACTTTAGTCTTTCTTTCTGGTACTGCTCAAAAACTAAAAGATATCAAATGCGAACGTTTTGTAAATTATGTTATGGTAAGAAATGGAAACTGGGACCTGAAGGACTTAATGATAGATCAAGTGCACTTTTTCAGTTTTAAACCTTCATGTGTGAGAGTGTAGGGCACTGGAGGTAAAGAGATGGATTCTGTTTAGATGTTTTTGTTAAAAACAGACTATAATAATAATAATAATAATAATAATAATAAAAGCAACAACAACAACAACAATAATAATAATATTAATAATAATAGCGTTCATAAAAGCTTCATATACAAGTTTGACATTTTATGAAGCACAAAATAATCTAATGTCATTACTGATTATTAAATTTAAAACTATTATGATAATTATATAATCCACCTTTAAACGTACAGCTCCAAAATCCTTTCTCACCTTGTAAAACGTGTCGCTGGCTCATAATTTCAACAACTTCTAAAGAAAAAAAACAATCAGACCAGAATATCTCTTTTAAAGTAAAAAATATTTAAAATAGTAGAGAAAACGCGCGCAATATAAACCCGAAGTTCGCTCCG
Source organism: Leiocassis micropogon (assembly GCA_028565275.1). Taxonomy (NCBI): domain Eukaryota; kingdom Metazoa; phylum Chordata; class Actinopteri; order Siluriformes; family Bagridae; genus Leiocassis; species Leiocassis micropogon. The sequence goes on along the minus strand of JAOVVA010000027.1, from coordinate 4,312,904 downwards.
CTCTCTGTTGTTGTCTAAGCGTTCGGTTGGCATGGCAACAAACCGGAAGTTTTTGCCCAGGCAGCGTGTTTGGGCTCAGGTTCAGGTTCGGGTTTGTACCCTACAGCAATACAGAGTCCCGTCGCGATTTTGATGTTTTATCTGTGACATTGTAGCGACTTGATAAAAAAGATCTGGATAAATCCGCCGTGACGTCACCGACAGGGTTTCTGAAGTTCGAAAGAGGAATTAGACAAGGCTGTCTCGCTCTATCTGATTTTTATTAACCACCAAGGTCCTTATTGATTACATCACTACAAGTCATTTAAACGCAATCTCTGGTGTTGGAAGAGAGATGGTAGTCAGTTAGTAGATGATCCTGCTGTCTCTCTGAACGACAGAAGTCAAGATTCTCGCGCCTAATTCAGTCCTTCTCTATGGGCCCTTCTTTATGCTTTAGGACTTACTGCCTCTGTATCAAAATTCACGAGATTTATTTGTCATTTGTATATGGATTTTTTTGTGCAGAAACTTTCTGAGTCAGTGATAAGAAAAAGGCAGATAAATTAAAATAAACGTATAATACAAGGGGCTCGGTGGTGTAGTAGGTAAGCATTGTTGCCTTGCACCTATAGGATTCTGGTTCGATTCCCGGCCAGGCTCGATTCCTGTCTCTGTGTGCATGGAGTTTGCATGTTGGGTTCCCTCCGGGTGCTCCGGTTTCCTCCCACAGTCCAAACCCGGGTGTTCCCTGCCTTGTGCCCTAAGCCTCCTGGGATAGGCTCCAGGTCCCCGCGACCCTGAATACAGGATAAAGCGGTATAGACTGTGAGTGAGTATAATACAAGGACAATGCAAGAATAAATACTGTAGAAGAAGAGGAAAAATGTGGATTTAAGCTAACAGACTATAACACTATAACATTTAGGCATTTGGCAGACACTCTTATCCAGAGCGACTTACATTTTTTTTCTCTCATTATACATCTAAGCAGTTGAAGGCTAAGGGCCTTGCTCAAGGGCCCAACAGTGGCAACTTGGTGGTTGTGGGGTTTGAACCTGGGATCTTCCAAACAGTAGTCCAATGCCTTAACCACTGAGCTACCCCTGGCTTTCATTTACCCCAACAAGTGTGTAATTAGTGTAAAAATTAGTGACCGTTTGTAAAAATCATCCCGAGACTATTACACTTATTTTGGAACTGTGCCTTCTTGATGGATTAATTTTTTTTTATTTTTAGAACTTCTAAGTCTGCAAGAACTGTTGCCTTAAATGTGAAAATACTGTATTTCCCTTTCTTGAACCAGATAATGAAATTTTTCTTTTCATTTAAACTTATTCTTCTCTTTGGCAAATTTTATATTCATAAGTACAAATTTCTTTCCTGCTTTAATTAAACATATTAAAAAGTATATCTTTACCATCTCCCAAAGCACTAAGAGAAAATCAATCAAAGTCATTTTTAGAATGGTTTTGTTTAATCTATGTTTGTAATGTTTATAATTACATTTCTGCACTTTGTCTTGAAGGTTTTATTGCACATTTCGTGTCACAGTTTGTTTTTTGATAATAAATAGATGGAAGATAGTGAACTCAGTGTTTTACCAGCTACATGCACACTGGTTATAGCAGCAGGTCTCTTATATGAGAGATAAAAAACTTACAGGCGTGAGACTGACATTCTCTTTTGTTCCCTTGTTTCTTTTGCCATCAGTCTGAAAAACAGCTGTTAAGGAGACCTACTTTATGTGTGATTATACTGTCCGGTCTCGGTCTCTGAGGTTGTGTATTGTGAGTTTGTGTGTGAGCAGAGAGTGAGCTGGGTGGTGTGTGTCCCTGAGGATACTTATTGCTTTTTTTCTGCAGCGTTAGGTGTATAAAGTATCCATGAAGAGGCAAACTTTATAACTCTTTGGAGAACCTTCTATTCTGCCTGGGTGCTGTTTCCAAACTAGACAGAAATGCCACATGTAAGGATGCTCTCTTTAAGTCCTCAAGGTACACCTGGATGAGCGGGCGATGGCTGAGGCCAGCCTTACTTTGTAGCCTAATGAAGTAATTAAGAATCGTGAACTTCTGTGTGTCAAAGATCTCTCACTGGTATCTATTTGTGACATACCAGTTGAAGAAAGAGTAACCTATTTAGGCATTATTATCACTAAATAATATAACTATATAATAATAATAATAATAATAATAATAATCTATAATTTTATAAAAGACATTTTATTCAATGGCTTCAGAGGTACCTGAGCTTAAAGAGTAAGGTCCTGTAATCCAAAGATGAAGGCAATTCATTTTCTGCCTTATCTCTGCATTCATATAATCATATCCACTGGTCAAATGTTGTTCAGCTTTATTTGGAAAAATCGAACACAACCCCAGGTAATCAATTGTAATGAACTCCTATGATAATGGTGGTCTAAACGTCCTAGATTTTAGAATTCTTTTAAAAAAAGAATTTAAAGTTTTTCGAAACTTTAAATCCCATGTTCAAGTCATATCTCAAAAATCCCACCTTTATATGGAATATCTTTTTTTACTAGATTTTTTAAAGGTTAGTGGGTTTAACTGTATTTTTGATTGCAATTACAACGTTGATAAAACCTTTTGCATTTCAAAAACAAATACTTCTCTCAAATGTATTAATTTACAGAATTTCTCCCCCCATATTTTTTTTTCTAAATTGATAAAAACATCTTAATGAAAACATGTTTTTTTTCCTCCAGAATTGGGTTGACAGTAACATATGGTTGATGGGCCAGCTCTTCATCATAAAGGTAATTTATTTGTATATATATTTATGAAGAGTTTAACCTTAAATTTAATCTAGCTGTTTCACCCTTAAGTATATGTAACCCTTCAACGTGGAATACAGCTGACGAAAACTTGTTTTACTGTATTTCATAAAGATGACAGCAAATTATTTGTGCTTTGTTTAAACAAGATGTCAAGTTAAAGAGTTCTATTCCAGCTGCTATATTTTATTGCAATAATTTTGTCTTTGATATTCTTTGGAATAAAGGCGTGAAAGTTGCTTCATGAATTTTATAATAGTTTTAATAATGAAAAAAGAGATGTTTCATTTACATTGTTAAACAGAGTTCTATTTATAAAAGTGATGCAATATGAAGGGATTTCCAAGAAATAGTAAAGCAGGATAACTTGTATTAGAGAGAATATATTTACAGAGTAGTAGTTCTTCTTGTTGACCTAACAAGTTGATTTGGATTATGTGTAGTTCATTAATTTATTTGTAGTGCTTATCTTGTAACCAGAGTTATAGGCCTGGACGCTATCCAATGAGACTTCAGATATAAGGCAGGGTACAACCTGGACAATAAGCCAATTCATCGTAGGGAACACACTAACTCACGGTATGAAAATATGAAGAAAAATTTATATATATATATATATATCCCCCCCCCCCCCCCCAAGGTCTTACTTGAGACCCCCTCTGTTAACAGTTTCCCCAAAGAGTTGAACTTAAGAACCACAATGATGATTCTATGATTAATATTTAACATGCATAATATAACTAGAACCAATCTCTGGTCCAGAAAAGAATCCTATCTATAGCTGAAAATATAATTTTATAACATTTTTTCATAAAAAGTAGTTAATATTCATTTGTGAGTATGTGGACAGAGGAAGGCTTGACACAGTATTATTTGTGTTTTAAATTTACTTTATGGACAGCAGAGATCACTGAAATTACAAACTGCTCTTTTAATCTTACTGACATCATAGCAGAGAACCACATTGGAACAACCATCAGTTTCAGAAACAAAGCTTTAAAACAAGGACTTGAAGTTTCACACACTTAACACATAATAATTAATTAGTTGTATGAGTGCTCTTAAGTTCCACCCTAAATATGAACGTATTCCACAGCGCTTCTATAAGAAGGAAGAAGCGTTTGTTCTCCGTGCCAGGACGAAGCACTCACCCGAGCTGGCACAAGCCGTGGTAGACTGTGGTGCCCTTTATGCTCTTGTCATGTCTCTGGAGCAGTTCAATCCTAAAGTGAAGGAGGCTGCTGCATGGGCCTGGGCTACATCGCTCACCCCAACAACTACAGTGTTGGCTCAGATGGTGGTGGATGCAGGTGCAGTTCCTCTGCTCGTTCTCTGCCTCCAGGAGCCCGAGATTGCCCTAAAGACGGTCTCTGCTTCAACGCTGAGCGACATCTCTAAACACTCGCCAGAGCTCTGTAGTGGACACTGGCGCAGATGACCCTGAACCCAGACACCAAACTGAAGGTCAGAGTAACAGCATACCATGTAAGGCTTTGACAAGATTCCAACATGGACTTTTTTTGAGTTTCCCAAAGTATTTTATTCCTCGTCATATCCCTTAACATTGTACTGATACTAAATGATCGTGCCTCATTTTTATAAATATTTGATTTTCTCTATGTAGAGACACGTGTTTTCGGCTCTCGGCCAAATCTCCAAGCACTCCTAGCTGTGGATTTAGCAGAGATGGTGGTGGAGGCTGAGATCTTCCCTGCAGTACTGGTCTGCCTTAAAGACGCAGATGAGTATGTGAGGAAGAACATCAGCATAATGATGCGATGTTCTTGAAGAGATCACAAAACACACCACTGAGGTACCTGACATGGCCACTAAAACATTTTCAAGCAGAGAGCAGTTAAAGTCTACAACTGGACAGCACAAGTGCATTACCGTGTCCATTGTATTATCCAGCAGCATTCCTATACAGTATTTGTCCTTTTAGCTCAAGGCTGTGTGTGTGTGTATGTGTGTGTATGTGTGTGTTTTCTCTCCAGTTATCCCAGATGATTGTGGATGGTGGAGGTGTAGCATCTGTGATTGATTGTCACATGCCAGAGGGCACGTAAGATTACCCGTTATCATGATGCTCGGCCACGTGGCTACACACTCAGAGACCCTTGCTATGGTTATTATTATATTAAATGTCTGCCGCTATATGATTCCCACACCGGTAGATCTGTATATACAGAGTACAGTATTTTTTAAACCAAATACCTCTCAATTTTGCTGATATATGGGTCTCTGTATTTATGGAAAGAAGAGCCTGGCTTTCCATGACAAAAAATCGATTGCCCAAGACTGTTGGTAAGATGGTCCCTGGAATTCTGCCCCTGTTTCCAGACTAAATTTATTCACTTTACATTTATATGTCAGGCAGCATCCGATACAATCACACGATCTGAGGTTGAAAATTGCATAACTGCTCACCTGAACATTCCACCAGGGCATACCACAGCTGGCTATCTGTCTAAAGGATCACATGAAGACTGCAGATCGGCCATCACACACCTGAGCATGCAAGAGCTGTGGCCATGTCCAATGTGCTCCCCAAACTGTTCAGTCGCTACCTGGACACACAGATCTATGAGGACCTTTAAGTCAAGGTACGATGTTTTACCAACAAAAACCCCATTTAAGAAAAGCTTTGTGATCTGACACTGACTTTAACACACTTGTGTTACTTCATTTTACTTCATGACGAAAGATACAGTAGAACCCTGCATAGATGCAGTGCAGTATGGCTTCATGTAGTTACGGTATATAACTCTAGTCCTATGAATTTTGGTCCATTGGAATGTGAAACCTTGTGCATATACAGTAGGTTAAACTTTGTACTTTGAGTACATGGGGCTTATAAAATTTAGACCCACATGACTGAAGGGTTCCAGGAACTCCCGAATTGTAAGGCCCCTGAAATATAGGCCCTGAGAACCATATGATCCCTGGAACATACAAGTAGGTCCCTAGAGCCCAGGGAGTGTAGCCTGTGAATGTAGGGTTGTGGGAATATAAGACACTGTGTAGTCCCTAGGAATATAGGGCCCTGGGAATGTAGTTCCTAAGAACCAAGTGCCTTATGTATGTATTCATTTGGAATATAGGGCCCTGGGTATATTATTCCTAAAAATATAGGGCCCTAGATGTATGTTCTCTTGGTATATAGGCCCTTGGGTATATTATCCCTGGAAATATAGGGCCCTACTGTAGGTATATAATCCAAAGAAATATAGAGACTGTGGCATGCAGTTCTTTGGAATGTTGGCCCTGGGTCTATACATCCTAGAGTAACTTATAGTCATGTCATAACATATATGGATATATAGTCCCCAGGAATATAGGGCCCTAAGAATGTAGTCACTGGGAATATAGGATTATAGGGGACTTATGTATAGGCCCAGAGGTATATATTATATATGCTTTTATGTCCTGTAGGTTCTTCTATATTGATGGGTGAGCCAATAAGGAGGCTTAGAAAATAAGGAGTTGTTAGTGTTACAATGAGCACTGACATTTTTACCTGGAGGCCATTTATTACCTGTTTGTCAACTGTACTTTTAATTTTCATTTTAAAAACATGATTTAACAGTTTTGTTTCGGTAATAAAATCTGTGCTGTTGCTGAGAGCTTTTTCTTTTTCGCATTTTCAGTATTTTTCAAACCCCCCAGCCACTGGATGAAGTGCCGGTCCCAAGCCCAGATAAAATGGGAGGGTTGCGTCAGGAAGGGCATCCGGCGTAAAAACCTGTGCCAAGTTGTTGTGCGGACCAGATATTCCGCTGTGGCGACCCCTTGTCAGGAGCAGCCGAAAGACCAACAACAGGTTCTTCCATATGACAGGAAAGCATGGAGGTTGTATTTAACTAGTGGAGGAATGAAAAAGGTGCAGGAAATTAAAGCCGAGCTGATCTCTGCTCTGCAGGAGTACATCAACACCATTAACACCTGCTAATGGTGGAGATAGTCAGGTTTATAACTAGTCTTAATGAACATTTATTTATTGCAAAGTTTTTCATACCTAAATGAAAAAAAATCACATTTGACTTGTGTGTATTATGATACATGATTTACTAGTTAATCTATTTTTTTTTTTAAACAGGATTACTCACCTGTATATCAGAGGCACTACTGGAAAAGCTTAAGGATTATCAGCTTGTTTAGGGCAGGAAGCTCAGTTCCATATAGACAAGTGCGGATGTACTCATTTCTACAGTCTGGTGTGAGTTTCCGGTGTGAAAGCATAGCCTCTGCTTGATTTTTCTAAGATCTAGGAGTAGGTTTCAAATGTACATTACTGTAGCTTTCACTAGCTACCTAAAGCTAGCTACCATCTCAAAGTTACCAGTGGAAATCTTACAAACAAAGCCCAGACATTGTGGATACACTCGACTCAAAACCTTGAAAACAAGAGTTCATTTAATTATTAATTATTGTCTATCTCCATAATTTGTAAAAAAAAAAATAAAAAAAAAATAAAATGTAAATAAATAAATAAATTTAAACCCTAATCCCTGTCTGAAATTCAGGAAATGTCAAGTCTTAGAGGTTTGCTAAGTAGATACTGTTGTAGAGCAACATCAATTCAAAATTCTGGATTTTCAAATTTCAGCTGCTCGCTCAGTGAGGGGCCACCACTGCACACCATCCGACCAGCACAACAACTTAGCACAGGTTTTACGAAGGATGAATTACAAAAAAAATACATAAATAAATAGAACCTCAAAACATTAGGTGCGGGATAGTCGTTGGTAGCTAATAACTATCTAGCTTAAAACACAATTTTAACAAAAAAAATTTATCAGGGAAAGGCATACATAAATGCTTGTAATATTTAACAATGTATTTTATTTATTCACATAAAAATCTATATTTACATATAAATCTGAAAACAGGATGTTCTGTACAGAAGAGTTGCATGCTAGCTGATTAACTAGCTTGCTAGCTAATGAGCAGTATATAGCAAATGCATGATGTATAGGAAATTTCAATACACTATTCCTATTTTTCTAACTTAATATTTGATACCAAACATCAAATGAAATGCACTATGTATGCTAAAATGTGCATATTTTACTCTCAACCCAAAATGAAAAGTAAAGCAGCATTAGATTGTCCTTAAAGACTTTCTTTGCTGCAACATTTTTGGCTTCAGCCACTACACTTTAACATATTTTAAATATATTTCTTTATATTTAAATAAAGATGAATAGCAACAAACTTCTTGAACTTCCTTTTTTCTTCCTGATGATGCAAGAAAAAAAAAGAACATGAAACTCGACAGTCACAACTGGTTTACTGAACATCCATTTGTTTATCAGCATCATCATTTTTTTAAGGAATTTAAAAAAAAAATTCAAATTATTTATATTATATATATTATAATATATTTATATTATACAAATTATATATATATAGACTGTTTTAGCAGTTCTAGCCTTCTAAGGCTTATACTCTTTATTAAGTAATACTAATTAAGTAAGCTAGTTCCTACAGGGATAGCCTAAGAAACCTTTTTGCAGAAAGTAGTAGCAAATATTTGAGTATATTCCCAAATCTGGGATTGTTTAAATAATCTATTTAAAGAAATACAAATTGTGTCATTAATACTTATTAATACTTTAACATATTGGTACTGAAGAAAAGTTCACTAGCAGTAACTTTTACATTCTGGATACATACTAGATACTGGATACATTCTCAGATCTTCACCAGTTAAAATATAAGCTCATGCTGGGTGACGTCTTACGTTCTGCTCGGCCAGGGAGTCGACCAGCTGAGGCAGAACCACAGCCTCGACCAGGTCGTCATTGTAATTGGAGAATCTTCCGAGAGCCAGAGCGACCGTCTGCTGAATGGTCGGGACCGCATCCAGGAGGAGAGGCCTCAGGAGGGACATCACACCGGAAACAAGAGGGAGAGAGAGCAATAGAGAGAATACTGCATGTAACAAAAAAGGGAAACCAGTCTGGTCAGCAGTGCAAACAAAGCTTATATTCCAACAAGACATCTGTTATAATGAATAATTAATATAAAAAAAAAAGGAAAATCTAAAATATCTCAATTAGAACTTTGTTAGCCGTTTAAACTGGAGTATGCAAAGAATTTTACTTAAATGAGAACACAATCCAAATTGAGATGAAAATCGAACCCTTGACCCTGGAGGTGCGAGGTCACAGTGCTAAACACTATCCACACTTTAACATTTTAATTAAACTCTTCTTCTACATCTACTCTTTTACTGTTTTATTTAATATGATACTGTTTTGTAAAACACAAACATACATTATTATTATTATTATTATTATTATTATTATTATTATTATTATTATTATTATTATAACATTCAATTCCCCAAACACTCAAAAGATCAAATGCTATAATAATAATAATAATAATAATAATAATAATAATAATAATATGAATACAGTGTCCATAAAAACTGAATATAAAACAAAATTATCTATACAATTATTACTGAAGTAATTCTAAAACTAATATGATAATTATATAATCCTAATGCGTGAGCTGAGACAGTATTTAAATGTACAGCTCTTAAATCATTTCTCACCTTATAAAACGACTCATTATTTCCATTAAAAAAAAAAAAAAAAAAGACCAGAGTAAGTGTCTCAAATAAGTAATAAATAAATAAATAATGAAATTCTCTCTCTGTAGTCGAAGCGCCGTGTTGGCATGGCAACAAACCGGAAGTATTTGATGTAGCTCGCGTGTTATCGGCGAGGGTTTTTCAAATTCAGTACAATTAAATTGTATAGCGCTTTTACCAGTGGACATTGTCGCAAAGCAGATTTACAGAATCTTCTAGAACATCTAGATAGTTTAATCTTTTATTTGTGACATTAGCGTGGTTATCAGAGAGAGAGAGAGAGAGAGAGAGAGAGAGAGACCTACTCAATATTAGGCAGGTGGTCATAATATTATGGCTGAGCGGTGTGTGTGTGTGTGTGTGTGTGTGTGTGCAGTGTATGTATATAATTTTCGTAACACTGGAAATCTTTTATTGGTTTACATTAGTCTAAAATGCAAACAAAACAAATAAGAAAATTTTCTTCTTCTTTCTCCTTTTTATATCTTTAATATAAAGAAGCCCTGACGTGTGATGTAATCATTATTTTAATGACTATATGTTAACTATTTGTATTTAGTTGAATTTTGCACGTGTGAATTAAATAATATTCTGTTTATACAGTTCCACAAGGTGGCAGTATTCCCATATTTATCCCAAAGGAACAACCATGTGCATATAATCATGCAGTTACAGGTCAAAAGCTTCACATATTGTTCACATTAAAAATCATAATGTGTGTGTGTGTGTGTGTGTGTGTGTGTGGTGGGGTGTGGTGGTGGGGGGAAGGTGTAAGGTGGCGACAACCCTCAGTGATCCCAGTGACTCTGCTCATGGAATGCTTGTTGAGTCCAGACAGGTTGGTTTGTATGTTTTAGGACCTGCTGATCTAATGGCTTTGGAACACATAAAAATATCTGTAAAAGATAACAGATCTTAACAGGTCACAGAAAAAGGTCATAACAGAGCAGAAAAGCAGATCAGAGTGTACAGTATATAGACCATTCAGGCAATTGAGCTGGAATGCAGCATCTGGTTCTTGAGTGACAATTTTTAAATCTCCAACTGATCACATTCAATGAGCATGTAGTTCAAACGTTCATTTACTGTACCCATATTCCATCCCTGCATCTGCTTCAATTGGCCTATGAGGAGACACATACAGTACAACACAGATGTAAATGTATCACTGATATTGGTATTTTGATATTGCTGATATTGGTATATTGATATTGTCATATATTTTTAAGATGTATTTGAATTGCACTTTATTTGTGTTCAGATATTATATACCACATGCAGGGTGTATATTTATTATGGATCTTTGTGAACCCCGTATAGAGAGCACAGTAAGGTGACATGGTTACAGTGAACGCCTGCTAAATTAGTCCCGGTGGGAGTTAGGCCTCTGTTCCTTATTAAAGTTTGAGAACACCTTCATGAAACATTCAGTTACCAGTCCACTTAACCCAAATAAAATGCTGTAGTTTTGCACAAACTATTTAAAAAACACAGACTAAAACAGCCAACAGGGATTAGGGATATCTAGGGAAATTATTATTCATTATGAATAATGAAGCAGAACATAATTAAAGACAGTTTCAGTAATTTAACAGCAGTATTGAAATTGACTTTTGATCAAATTGTAAAAAGTCAAAACAAAACAATACAGTATTCCTAATGCCACATTTCTAAATAAAAATGAAAAATTTTGAAAATTCAGTTGAAGGGGATGAGAACATGAGCATGGGCTCAGATTGGAACCACCCTGCCCAGAATTGTGACTGAACGTTATTAGAGATCAGCTCTGTAAGTCTGTTACCAAGTCCAAATGTCAGGTGCAATACAGAGAACCTGCTAAATCATACTGATTTACGTATTGAGCCCATAAAAGACTGAAGTGCGCACCACACAGCAACTGAAGCAAGTGTATTCCAGCACGCTGGGTGATATTTTATCAGGATGTCTGTTCTTGAATCATATCTGCTTAACATGAAATTCAATAACTCTTAATAATCACAGGATGCTGAGGTTCATCATGATTCAGCTCCGGTGCAAATAAAAGCTCTCGAGTGTAAGCATGACTAAAGAGCTAAAGCGACCAAATTGGATAGGCAGTGCTGAAGAGATAGCTCATAAAACCTAATGCAGTTATGTAATACAGTATATTACGAAATATGTCTAAACATAAAACCAACAGGAGCTGTATGTACAGTGTTCAGGATAACACCATACAGTAATTGCTTTGACGGATAATTTTTGATGTTGAATGCTGGCTAATATAAATATGAATGTAAACAATAAGCTAGTGCATATTCAAAATTTTAAACAAGGATGTGTTTTTTTAATGAGGAAAGCAGGAAGCAGTGCCTTCTTACATCTTTATGATGCATGATCCTGAGCTTTGGTTACTGTTTGTGTGAAGTTAAACACCATTCAGGCTACAGTAAATAATAAAACCATCTGCATAATATTGAGTAGATCCCCCTTGTGCTGGCAAAACTCTGACCTGTTTAGCCATGGACTCTTTAGACACACCTTCTAATTCCAAGGTCTTTCCTGATGTACTTCTTTCTACATTGTGAAGCATGCTGAAGGCATCCAAAATATGTGATAATCTCCTCTGAACAGTTGATATTGAGATCTGTCTGCTACTTATGCTCTGCAAAGCCTTCTTACCAGCTCTAATCTGAGGTGCTGTTTGTTAATTGGTGATTTCTGAGGATGGAGAGCCAGTTTCATCATGGTGCTTGATGGGTTTTGCAAATGCACTTGACACAATACAGTTCTTGCAAAAAATGTTCCAGAATAGCTGACCTCATGCCTTAAAATAAAAACTGACTGTTGTTGCTGTGGCGTTGTTACTTAATTACGTAATGCCAAATGTGTTATTTCATAGCGGGCATTAGTGGCTCAGTGGTAGGTTTCTCACCTGCCAGACGGAAGGCCTGGGTTCAATTCCCATCCAATTCCCAAACCCCAGCCACTGGATGCAGTGCCGGTCCCAAGCCTGGATAAAATGAGAGGGTTGCGTTAGAAAGGGCATCTGGCATAAAACATGTGCCAAGCTGTGTGCTGATTCATAGTGTAATTCATAGTTTTGTAATCTCCAGTATTGTTCCTAGAATGTAAAAAATAAATCACAAAAAAAGATTGAATTAGACAGTGTGTCCAGACTTTCGACTGGTACTGTAAAAGTTGTAAAGTGTAAAATGTTCTGCTTTTGATATATTCTCCTCCTCACATGCCCACTCTAGGCAAGACCTGCCAGTTCAGAGGTGCTATAACCCAACTATCTAGCCATTGCAATTCGTCCAGTGTCAAAGTCCCTCAGAACCTCATGCTTTCCCCATTTCTCCAGTGGCTGGGGTTTTGGGCGAAATGGGACTCGAACCTTGTTTTATACACTGTATGGACAAAAGTATTTGGCCAAACCTGCAATAACATTGTATCCAAATACATACACTTCATTCAATATGGAGTTGGTCCCTCCTTTGCAGCTATAACAGCTTCCACTCTTCTTGGAAGGCTGTCCACAAGGTTTTGAAGTGTTTCTTTGGGAATCGGTACCCATTCATTCTGTAGTAGTCCCTATTTTTTATGTTGGACGAAAAGACCTGGCTCGCAATCTTAGTTCCAGTTCAGCCCAAAGGTGCTCGATGGGGTGGAGGTCAGGGCTCTCTGTGCGGGCCAGTCAAGTTCTTCCACACCAAACTCATAAAACCAGGTCTTTATAGTCCTTGCTTTGTGCACTGGGGCGCAGTCATGTTGGGAAAAGAACCGAGCCTTCCCCAAAACTGTTGCCACAAAGTTGAAAGCATAGAATTGTCCAAGCTGTCTGAAGCATTAAGATTGTCCTTCACTGGGCGTAAGGGGTCTGATTCAAACACCTGAATATAATCATTAAAAGGAATGGCCAAATACTTTTGTCCATATAGTGTACGTGTTGAGTCTCTTTGTACATTCAGAATCAAATTTTTCAGATAAAAACAAGTAAACACATTGTTGTTGGTGCAGTGATCTGATTTCTGTCACCTTTTGGTAAAACTCCGAGTGTTACAATTTAGCAAATAACTGTAAACAAATATGTGGTGCCATCTTGGGGCAGGAGCTGGTACTGCACCAAAGCTGTCACTGTTATTTTATTTTTTCTTTCTTTGTATTTTTATCCTAAGAAGCTGAAATGTTGCAGATTTCTTTCTTTGTTAGAGAATATTTTTTACTTCGTACAAGATTTTGCATCAATGCAAGGTGGACTTTAATGGAGTGAGAAAGCGGTAAACACACAGAGGCGTGTGCGCGCGCGCGCGTGTGTGTGTGTGTGTGTGTGCCTGTGCGTGAGTGTATGTGTGTGTGTTTCACATCGGGACAGTCTTGGCTAGCTCGCTAGCAGGCAGGGCTAGCTGCTGCTGCATATTCCGGGGAAGCAGGCGACTTAAAGCGAGGACGTGTTCTTGAAATAAGAAGAAAATCATCCCGTTTCCATGGACAACACGTCCATCATTACACAGGTAGCAAATCCAAAGGAGGAGGAAATCAATTCTACGAGTCAGGAAAAAGGTAAGAGATGTTTACACGCGCGCGCGCACACACACACACACACACACACGGCGGATGGAGCTATTGAGGCAGGGGTTTTGTTCCTTACAGGAGATGTTACACTGTTGCATCACATCAGTCATGAGCGCAGCGCGCGCGATTAACATGCACCCTAATCTATGCACGTGAAGCAGGAGAGGAGCGTTAATGAGCGCGCGCGACTTTTACACTTATATAATGGAGAACAGAAGCAGCTCCTTACACACTGAGCACTGTGCTCATCACACACACACACACACACACACACACACCGGAGCGATATTATTACTGCTATTTTATTTCGTTAATAAGGTGAGTAGATGAGCAGTGGAGTGTGATTATTGGCTCTACGGTAAGTTCCAGCAAATTCTCTCAGGATTCATCACATCATTGATTTTACATTTCTCTTATTATAGAGCAGATGAAGGGAATTAATTGTTGATTTCTCAAGTGAGTGAAAAGAGATTTTGTATTATGTCCATGTTTGGTATGAAACTGTTATAATAACAATAATAATAATAATAATAATAATAATAATAATAATAGTAATTATTATTTGTAATGTTGGTATTATTATTATTATTATTATTATTATTATTGAAATGAAACAGTTATTATTATTATTATAATATATTTTTATTACATATTTGTATTATTGTTGTTGTTGTTGTTGTTATTATTATTTTTTTATTATTATTTTAAACTATTATTATACAATTAAATATAATTAAAATATCAGCATCACTATTATTATTAAGCTCAATATATTTCTTTTCAGATACTGTTGTTGTTTTGAATAATAATAATAATAATAATAATTAAAAAACTTAGTAATACTTGCTTTAATACTACTTAATCATTAAAAACTACTAGTAGTAATAATCATAGCAACAATAACAATAACAACAACAAAAAACTTTACTAATAATAACTTACTACTAATAGTATTTATAACAACAGAAACAACAATAATAACAAAATAATAATAATAATAATTATTATTATAATCATAACAACAAAACTACAATTAAAAATGTAATAAATAGCCATAATAATAATAAATAATAATAATAATAATAATAGGAGGCATGGTGGCACAGCAGGTATATAGGTTTAATCCTAAGCTCTTGGCTACTGTCTGGTTTCTCCTTTGGTTCCTTTGATCCATCTGGACTAACAAGGCTTCTGTAACTTGACCCTAGATATGAATGATTGTGTGTCTGTATATATATATATATGTGTGTGTGTGTGTGTGTGTGTGTGATACTCTGCGATGGATTGGTGTCGCATCCATGGTATATTCTCGCTTCATTCCCAATGTTCCCAGAATAGGCTATTCACAATGTTCCTGACCAGGATACAGCAGGTATGAAGGTGTATTATTATTATTACCCATAATCTTCTTCTTCTTTTTCTTCTTCTTCTTCTTATTAATAATAATAATAATAGTCATCATAATAAGCCTTTTGTGTGTGTGTGTATGTGTGGAGAAGGCATGTTACTCCAGGTACTCCAGTTTCCTCCTACAGTCCAAAGACATTTTGATTCATGTTTTTCATGAATGATTGGATATGTGTGTGTGCCTGTGCCCTGAGATAGGTTGGTACCCCATCCAGCATTTAAAATAAAAAATATAATGATGATAATAATATGCTTATAATAATAATAATGGTGCTAATAATGACGATAATAATAATAACGATAGGCTCCAGCCCTCCCACAGCCATACACAGTATTATGTAATAATAATAATCATAATAATAAACTGTATGTATTATGGACACACAAGGACATTCATAGTTGAATATTTAGCATCGTCTAGTCTCTAGGCTGCACTCTAAACCAGAAAAAGGTTCCTGTTGGTCCTTAAAGTTTTCAACTTGGAGCCTTTTTTAAAACTTAACCCTCTGTTTCTTGGGTTCTACATAGAGCATAGATTCAGTGTTCTGGCTAAGCAGCTTTACATCTCTTTTAATAAGGGACGTAAAGACACACTGGTCACAATTCAATTCATGCTTTTTATTCGTTGAAACGTATTCATTGCCTCGAGCTCACTTTGAAAGAAAAATGCCAGTGTTTACGGCAGCATGTTTTGTGCTCAGGCTCGAATCATGCTAATTGATCGGGTACGCAGTCGTAGTCTATAATCACAGGGCTATCTTTAGTGGATCATCATCATATTGTCATGCAAGCATGTTATAAAACTTGGCGCAGTCTGTTAAGGACTTCAGTTAAGATTTTCTTGTGATCTCATACGGTGTAGATTCTGGGGTCTTAATCAATGATTTAACTTTGGTTCTGTGGCAGTCCTGGGATTTAAACTCACAAGCTTAACTGATAAGACACCAGTGCCAAATTTGAAGCTTTAGGTGTAGGAAAGTAGAGTGGTAGTAAACAAGAAGATTCACATATCGAAGTATAACTTTACTTTTGCTTCCATTTTGTCTTTCTTTTTTCTTTTACATTATACAATAGTACGCATGTTCTATGGTGAGCAAAGCAAAGACGTGATACGATTTCATTAGAAAGAGATTCCTTTGCTTTAAGGAGTTCAGACAGATGGCAGCGCACATGGCATGAGCGTGTAGCAGAGGACAGGGGAGCCTGGGAACATGAACTGACCTCTGAGTCTCAGTGTGTGTCCAGTGGTTGAACAAAAAGGCGGATTAGAGGATTCCCCAACCATGAACACAGGCGCCATGTGACAAAGCGGAGCTCATTCCTCTCTGTGTGTTTGTGTGGCTCTCATCACCATGAGAGAGAGAGAGAGAGAGAGAGAGAGAGAGAGAAAGAAACACCATTGTTGTTGCCTGTCACTTCTTGTTTTGGTACACTAAAACCAATTGGACATACCATTATGTTTCTACTCACTTGTGCAATGAAAAATTTTTGTTTCATCAAAATTCATAATTTTTTTTTTATAAAGCACACTATCTCACAATAGAAACCAAGCCTCCGCTCGACTTTCGTCCTTGAACTGCAGATCTTGAATCAATACTCATGCGGGATCATGTTGCAGTTGCTGTGTACTGGACAAACACAAACACACACACACACAAACACGATGAGACCAAGCTGAATACAGCTGCCCTAATTAATCGGAGTAAAGGGGCCTCCCGGGTTATATATAGTATCAGTTGTAATAATTGCCTGCCAAAATTTTTAATGAGATTGTTGATGGAAACGAACAGTCTTTGACGATCCTGTCGAGCATTTCAGTGTTGTTCTAGAATGAGATATATCGCTTGCATCAGCACTTGCCATTTAAAGGTACAGTCAGTGATTAGTAAACGTCTAATTAAAGCTGTGATAATCAAACTTTAATAGGCTTTAAGAGTTGATTTACCAAGTTATATTTATGTAGTAAACTTTACAATGCAGTTAACTTTGCCTTTGCTTGTTTCTGCGGTGCTACCCTTAAGTGTACACCTTTTGTAACCATATGCAAGAATGGTGTTTGTAGCGTGCATATAAATGTGTCACACGTATAATAATTCACTCGAAATAATGTTTTTCGAGTAAAGTATATGATCTTTTAGATACAGGGGTTGGACAATGAAACTGCAACGCCTGGTTTTAGACCACAATTATTCATTATTATGGTGTAGGGCCTCCTTTTGCGGCCAATACAGCATTAATTCGTCTTGGAAATGACAGATACGAGTCCTGCACAGTGTCCAGAGGGATTTTCAGCCATTCTTCTTGTAGAATAGTGGCCAGGTCACTACTTGATGCTGCTGGAGAAAAACGTTTCCTGACTTGTTCCTCCAAAACACCTGAAAGTGGCTCAATAATATTTAGATCTGGTGACTGTGCAGGCCATGGGAGATGTTTAACTTCACTATCATGTTTATCAAACCACTCCGTTACCAGTCTTGCTGTGCGTATTAATGCATTATCATTCTGATACACAGCACCGCCTTCAGGATACAATGATTGAACCACTGGGTGCACACGGTCCTCCAGAATGAATCGGTAGTCCTTGGCAGTGGCGCGCCCATCTAGCACAAGTATTGGGCCTGGGGAATGCCATGATATTGCAGCTCAAACCATCACTGATCCACCCGCATGCTTCACTCTGGGCATCCAACAGTCTGGGTGGTTCGCTTCTTTGGGGCTTTTCCACACCGTAACTCTCCCGGATGTGGGAAAGACAGTGAAGGTGGTCACCTGAGAACAATACATGTTTCACATTGTCCACAGCTCAAGATTTTTGCTATAATAATCATATTAAAACAACTATGAAGTAACATGGCATTAGGTAATTAAGTAGCAACAACAACAAAAACAACAGTCAGTTGTTATTTTAAGACATGAAGGTCAGTGAAGATCCGCTGTTCTGGAACAGTTCATGCAAGAACAGTATTGCCAAGTGCATTTGCAAAATCCTCTATTATGGTTCTTTTTTTTTTTTTTGCTATCTTTTTAGGCTAACACGTCTCCAAGCTCCTCCAAAGTGTGTGCATATTAATACTTAAGCTGAAATGCATTTTTATACTTCAAACTCTTCTTCTGAACACACCATTTCAGTGTCTATGCAAACAAGCTCCTGCTGGGCCACACCCCTCTCCCAGAGAACAGCAGAGCTAAGCAACAAGTCAGATGAAGGGATTTTTGTATATGAAGTCACATTGGGGGAAATCTAATTGGCTAACCCTGGCTAATACAAACTTTTGAAAAAAGACTAAAAAAACTGTTTTTTTTTCATCATTTTCAGCAGTGGACTGTAAGGGGAAAAAATTATTAATCATAATTAAGGTAAATGTTAGATTGATTGTGATATTAATTTCAGGTCATATATCATCAAGCACTACTTCCAAGGACACACTAACTTGTTTTCAGAAATTTGGAAAACAGCTGATGTTTTTTATTTAATTTTTAACCTGTCTGTACTTGCCCATTTCCAACTTTGAGCATGAAATCATAAGCAAAATGGCCGACACATGAGGAAGGTTTATCCACCAGTACTGAAGTCTTACAGTAATCCGAATCCTGTGATGCTTTTAAGAATAGAGCAGAAGTGGCCTAACATCAATACAGTAAATATATACCAGTGTGTGAACTTTTTTGTCTTGTGTTTTTGTCTAAATTCTTAATCTAAGTGCAAGAACCACTGTTTAAGTATGTCCTACATCCCAACATTTGATTTAAACACCATGTCCTCTGAAACCAGTCTAATCAGGTGACCCTGCTTACATCTCGGATACACTTCTTGATCTTACTACAGTATATGAAATCTGATGCACTGGATCTTCCCCCATGACGATCCTAATCCTCTCGAACCCTTTTTTTGGCTTTTCAATCCCTAAAAATTTCAGAACTGCACAAGGCTATTTCCAGAGCCATATCAGTTTCCTCTGGAACACCGGCATGACTACGAGATACGAGCTGGGTATTTAAACACCTCCCTCTGTGAGTGTTTATAGATTTTCTGTGCTTGCATTATGGATGGGGTTTAATGAGGTGAACATCAGGAAGTCATCGCTCAGGGTTTGCGAACAAGCACTCCAGGGATAGCACAGGTGATAAATATGGATCTGTGTGGAGGACAAGATGAGATCAGGGAAATGGATACACCCTGTTAATATCTTGATTATTTCCGGGTCTTCCTGTGCAACATTGTAGAATGGTTTGGTTCTGCTTTATTTACTGCCTAATTGCTGGCTTATTTGTTCAAGGATATTAAATAATATTTAATATGACACATTACGGACAAATTGCCAGTAACATATCTACTGACCTGCCCTTTTGGGGAAGATTTAACTGCAATGCTTAAACACGGTCGATAGCAGAGAATGATGTAGATGTTTTTCGTTTTTCACACCATTCTCTGGAAATTTTTTGATTAATTGGAAGAAATCTATGAGGTGTTCCTATGAAAGTGACCAGTGAGTGGAATTACAAAACATTCTTTGCACTATATTTGTTTCTTGCTTGCCTCAACAGCCCCCAATCTTTGAAAAAGATCAATTCACAACATCTTTTTCACCTTTTGAAAGCCAACATGCAAAAAAAAAACAATAAAAAAACCCCAAAAATACTCACTCACTCTCACTCATCTTCTATACCGCGTTATCCTGTTTATCCTGTATTCAGGGTCGCGGGGACCTGGAGCCTATCCCAGGAGGCTTAGGGCACGAGGCAGGGTACACACTGGACAGGGTGCCAATCCATTGCAGGGCACACACACATACACACACTCACACACTATGGGCAATTTAGGAACATCAATTAACCTAACCTACATGTCTTTGGAATGTGGGAGGAAACCGGAGTACCCGGAGGAAACCCACCAAGCACGGGGAGAACATGCAAACTCCATGCACACACAGACGGGAATCGAATCCGGACCCTGAAGGTGCAAGGCGACAGTGCTAACCACTACACCACCGTGCCGCCTCACTAGTAGACTATAAATGTAAATCATGGACTTTCTGTTTATTTGTGACCAATGTAGATTTCATTTTCATAGTCCAAAAATTTAATAATTGCATTACTTTATATATTAGAGTTGAAAACAAGCAGCTGCTGCTTTAGAGGGACCAAAGGCAGCTGGTCATTAAAGAGCTTTTATTTTCAGTAGACAGACCCAGGGTGCCATGCCCTTAATGTACAGTATTTGTTGCATGGGGTGGCATAGTTAGAGTCTTCTATTTTAAAATATGCAAGCACATTTACCAAACTCAAACCCTAGAGATACTCAGCCCCTAGCACTTCTTTTGGATAACACAGCAGCTCTTAGATCTTGTAGCTTCTTTGAAATGGTGGTGTACTGATGGTGTGAATTTTATATGTGGGGGCTACTTGAGAGAATTCTGCCTAAAGAATAGAAAAAAAATGACAAATGAATTTGAAGGCATTGTGTCTGAAATTATTACTTTTGATATAAATTTCACAGGTTTGAATTTGCTTGCTAGGTACTAATAGTATCAAAGCCGTCGGAATAGAAAAGATAAACATTGCCCCAACGTGCCTTACGTTTCTATTTTCAACTCATCAAAACATAAATTTCCAGTATTTAAAACTTGTATAGAATAGCAGTGTGCTCACCTTCCACTTTAATAGGAATTAAGACTTGACAGTTAGTGGTGTGCTTAATGAATAAGTCTGCAGTTTATTATTTCAGTGCCCGCGCAGTCACGCTTACCTTTATTGTACAATGCCTTACCTCAGAGAACTACGTATAGATACATTCCAGCATTGTTTATGACATAAAAAACAATAAACTTAGAATATAATTTGGTTACAGATTACATAGTTTAGAGTAATACTTACTAAATAAATCCATATATACTTCCATATATACTGCGAGCTAATCTTTATTCTTCATCATCATAAATTTTTTTTTTTTGGCTTAGCATCTATAATAAAACTACAGTGGATACTAAAAGGTAGAAAGTTCATCATATTGTCATCCCTTCTTGGTAGCAAAGTGACTCTGGTGTCATATGGCTTCTCTTATCTGCTTAGATAAGCACACACACGGAGAATCAGGGGAAGCAAGTCACAGCATCTTGGCAGATTTTGAGGCTATATAGTTTATGACCAGTGCATGAACTAAGTTTAGTTTTTAGTGAACATAATTTTTTTAATCACCTCAGTGCATAAAAAAAAATAAATCTTGAGGTGGATGGGGCACAACAGCAAAAGGCAACAGCAGGACCACTCTCATCCATAAAAAGCAAGAATCTGAGGCTATTATAGATACAGACTCACCCAAACTGGACTAGTGTTAGGGTGAGCCTTTATCCACGATAGCCACACTTTCTTGTTCTTGGCTAAAAGAAGCAGTACAAATGGTGGTCTTCTACTGTTTTATCCCATCCATCTCAAGGTTAAATGTTTTGTTTATCATGCTAGGATGCTTTGCTTCTTTCCATTAGTGTAAAGGGTGAATAATTAACAATTTCCTGTTAGTGGACAGTGAGTGGATGATGTTTTGCTTATCCATTCCCTGTGTTAGTATTTTTCTTTTACCAGGATTGTGAAATGCTCCCATTCACCTGCGAAAAGTAGGAGCAAAACTGTTAGCATGGTAGTATGCCTGTGTATTTGCTTGTGGAATAAAACGTGTCTGTGGGAGTGGGCTTTTCTTTCTTTCTTTTTTTTTTTTTTTTTTTTTTTTTAATGCCGATAACCTCACCTGATTTAAAATGAAGAAGAAAACCTCATGTAATATTTTTAATAAATAACCTACTTTAATATGCAGTGTTGAATGTACTGCCTGATGTTTTGTACTGATCTGCATATCAAATTAAACTGTATGTCGGGTTCCTGTGATGAATTGGCACCGTACACACCTTACGCCCTGAGTCCCCTGGGATAGGCTGCTTTCCTCCTGCGACCTTGACCAGGACAATATAGAGAATGGTTGTATGAGTGATTGTGTGAGTATTTTGTGTTTTTTTTATTTTTTATGAATCTGTGTATCATTTGTTTTCATATTGAAATAAGGAGCAAATATTAAAATGAAAAAAAAAAGCTTTTAAATTTTTTTACATTTTCAAACTGATCTCATGCTCTGGTTAGAAGTAAGAAATTAGAACAATGGGTTTAATTTTAACACTTATTATTTTGGTTTGCTAAGTTAATCAAGTAGCGGCAAAAGCAGAAAGTGAGTGTCTGCGATAACAGTATGATGATTACAACGATGCAAAAAAGCACTAGAAGACGAAAATCTGAAGTCATAAAGTAGGCCTGGTTCGGGTGATTTGCAAACGCTAGGCAAAACAAGATGATACGCAATGAATTGGAATTTTATTGCTACTTTACAGTGAGTGTATGTGTAATAGAGTTCAGATGTACACAATCAGTAATCACATAAGCTTGATTGAGTGTACTGGGAACTCTCAATGGCCTGTTTGTTGGCTTGTAGTTAATTTCAATGTACTGTAGAGCTGGCAGAGCTCAAGGACACAATAAAAGGGAATTAGTTGAATTTCTGCATGGAATCATGAGTTCGGTGCATACTTCATCCAGGGACAAATTGGGCTCAATCAGATTGGATTTTAGAAATCAGCCCCTTTATCATTTGCTCACACTGCCTGGCCGCTGATTTGGGGGTGATTGCCTGATGTTAGGCTAACTGAACCCCCCTCCTCCCAGTTTCTTCCCAAATCCCATCCACAGTCACTCACAATGTCCTGTTGCATGGCAAAATATCTGAAAAACTTTGCTGGGCAAGGCAGTAAGGTACAGTATATGGACTTCATGAACTGGTTCATGTTCAAAACAGTTGCTATGACTGTGGTGTTCAGTGATTGGGGAAGATCCAGGACAAAGTTAAAAGGTACTGTAGAATGGAGCAGGGACTTTGGGGAGTGGGTGGAGGCCAGTTTTCCATTTGGTTGGGCTCAAGGTACTTTAGCCTGGCCACATGCAGGGTAGAATTTAATAAATGGATTAGTGTCTGTAAGCATTTTTTGCATACAGTACCTCCCTGGAAGGAGACAAAGTACGATAAGTGCAAGCGTCGCTTGTTGCTAGAGAGGTATGAGACCCAGGTAATTAACCACATTTAGAATTGCACCAGAAACGATTTTTATCCCCTCAGGGCAGTGTTTGGTAATTTGTGTGAATTGTGTGTTGTCAATATTTATGTCTATGTCCCAGCTTATGGCCCCCATAAAACAGGGTCTCATTAAAGCTTCTGTCATTGCTGCTTTGTCAGAGTGTGGAGGTGTCGGACACATTTGAGATGAGCGAGATGTGTTTTGGACCTTGGTCTGTATGAGATGGTGTTGTCAAATCGAGTAAAGATCAATGCCCACTGGGCTTGGCAAAAGATAATTCATTTGGCAGACTTAATATGTTCATGGCATTTATTTGTAAAAATGATAACAAATTGTTGTGTCTCCCACAAATTGCTGCCATGCTTCCAATAATAATAATAATAATAATAATAATAATATAATTTCTGGTTACTCAAGGTGGCCTTTCAGTTCAAACCAAGGATAAATTAAAATATAAAACAAGATAACATTGACGATAAAGATACCATTGAATAGTAAATAAAATTAAAACAATATTAAATGAAACAAGAGACAGTGTCATAATTTAAACATTTAAAAACAAATGGTGATTTAAATGGAGATATGAGTGCAGCCATAAATCATGTAGGATAAGCATTTCTGAATTGAATTTGGTTGGAGAGAGATGGAGGCTCTAATGTCCAGGGCGGTTAGGCGAGCATAGGTTGTAACAATGAGCCTTGATGAAGAAGAGCGAAGAGTGCGAGAGGGAGTGTAGAACTGAACAAGCTCTGATAAAAAAAGGCGGAGCGAGATTATGAAGTGCTTTAAATATAATAAAGAGAATTTTAAACTCTATACGGTATTTGATGGAGAGCCAGTGGAGTTATTGAATGGTGGGGGAAATGTGATGCATTAAAGGTATTTAGGTTATGATACGGGCAGCAGAGTTCTGGATAAGTTGGAGTTTATGTAAGAGTTTTTGAGGTAGACCAGTTGGAAGTGAATTACAGTAATCTATACAAGAGGTGACCATGTATGAGAGTGGTAGCAGTGTGTGGAGTGGGGAATGGGCGGAGCTGGAGGTAACATGACCTGCACATATTGTTTATATGGGATACAAAAGAAAAAAGTGTTATCAAGGATGACCCCCAGGTTTTTGACCTGAGAAGAGGGAAAAACTGAGCAACCATCGTTGCAAATTGAAAAACTGTTCGACTTGGATGAAGTGTATTTTGACTCTATGAGGAGGACCTCTGTCTTATTGTTGTTAAGTTTGAGAGAATTGAAGGAAAGCCAAGTGTTTATTTAATTTAAGCCATTGGCGAGACAGGAGGGTGGAAGAGCAGAGTGGAGATATGTAGTATCATCTGCATAGCAATGGAAATGTACAGTATACTGAAGAGGGGAAAAAGAGAAACGGACAAGAACAGAGCCTTGGGGAACACCACAACTGATTGGAAGAGGCTGCCTGCACAAATTGGTAACGGTTAGAAAGGTATGAGGTGAACCAAACAAGAGGATTGTCAGTAATGCCAGTAGTAGCTAAACCATGTAGTAGCATAGTGTGTGAGAGTGTTGAAGGCTGCACTCAAATGTAGCAGGACGGGGATAGTTAATAGTCCAGCATTAGCTGCCACCAACAGATCATTGGTAACCTTTATCAGAGCAGCTTCCCTACTATGTTTGGTATGGAATCCGGACTGAAATGATTTAAACGGTTATTGTGAACCTGTATTGCAACTATTTTAATAAATTTTTTCTAGTATTATAGAAACGAAAGGAAGATTTGAAATGGGATGGAAATTGTTGAGATTATTAGGGTTAGCACCAGGTGTTTTCTTTAAGGATCAGAGTTATTGCAGTTATTTTGGGGGGATGATATGACAATGTCGGAAGTGAGAGAAGAGTGAATAATACGAGGTATGAGAGAGCAGAGTGAGGGCGTAAAGGCTTTATTTAACCAGCTGGGTTGGCAGTGAATTGAGCTGACATGTGGAAGATTTAGACTTAGTAATGAATTTTGAAATTTCAGATTCTGTGGTGAGTTTAAAAGAGGAGAAAAGAGTGAGAGGATGGTCAGCATGGCATTAAAGAATGTTAGAAAAGCATCCCACTGAGCAGTGCAATACAGGTGGGGTGGAAGTGTGTCAGATGGTTTCAGAAAACTGTTTAAAGTGCAAAACAAGATTTTTGTGTTCCCTTCACCAGATACAAGCAGCTTATTGTAATGAGCAGATTTAGCTGGAGTCAAAGTGTTTTTATAGAGAAGAACATGCTCACTATACATTTCTCTGTGTACAGTACGTCTAGTTCTTCTGTACAGGTGTTCCAGGTGATGGCCTGTGGATTTGAGCTGATGTAGTTCAGGAGTAAACCAGGGTTCACACTGAACAAAAGAGACCGTTTGTGTTTTTAGAGGTGCAAGAGCATCCAGGAGGATCTGTTCTAGTGCTAAATATGAATAAAATAAAATGCTAATATTTCTCTATTGCCAACATCATAATTTCACTCAGCTGGGTTCAACTTCTTAGATATGTATGCAACTTAATGTTTCAGGCTTTCCTCCAAATCCTTTTGACAGGACTGTCTTCACTAACATTTGACTTTGACTATAAGTGGTCTAGATGGGTCTTGGTGTTTAAGGATGAGGGCTGAGGTAAAGGCATCATTTCATCCTCAAAATGCTTGTTTGGCCTCTCTTTCCCATATTAGGAATTGTGTTGGAAAATTTGTGATGTAAATCAAAATGTCATCTATTTATGTTCTGGCAAACATCTGGCAATACGTCATTTATTAGGCCCTGAAGTACAGCAAGAGCTAAAGAGAGCCCATTCAACACAGTCTTTCACTCATCACCTCCCCTCATGTGCACCAGGTTATATTTATATGCATATTTATATCTATATGTAGGTCAAATTTTATGAACACTTTAGTTTAAGTCTTCCAAGGTGGTTGTCAGTACAGTAGTTACTACAGTAGTGACTATAATCAGTGAATTTGTTTAGTCCATGGTAATGGACTCCCCTCCCCCTCCCCCAGCCCCGCATGTCAACAAAGAAAAGGTTTGTGTAAACTGGAGATCTGGATGGGTGATCAATCATCGCTACAGAGCCTCTGCAATCTTATTCTAAATGGCTTGTGTCTCAAATAAGGAGTAAATACAGTTGTGATGGGTATGGCTTCGACTAGGAGCTTAATAACACAGTTGTAGCAGCTGTGAGGCAAGAGACTGCTGGCTTTGGTTTTACTGATCACTCTTTAGAATGTGTTGTATATGGTTGCCATATACAACATTTTTATTTGTGTCCTGATTTGAGGCTCTCCGTGCTAGTGGCAGATACTGTTAGGGCAGAGAAGTGACGTTGTGCTGATCAATGTAGAATTTCTCTCTTCCTTCAGGAGATCTAAATCATGAGTCTGCGTACACAGAAAACACAGTATGATGGGGAATTTGGCAGTGGTGGTGACATGGAGCAAGATAAATCTAAATCAAGTGCTCTAACTCGTAAGCTGGGGTCCTGTGTCCTAGGAGTTACGCAGCTTCTGTCAGAGTGTCCTCCATCTCCACCTCTATTGTACTTGAAGTGAGTACATGCTCTGAACTAGTAATTACAAATTATGTTAAGATGAAGAAAAACTTCTCACCATGTTGGAGAAAGAAAAGGTGGCTGCTTGCTTTAATGCTGATTTGGGTTGGTACAACCAGGCTGCTCGATGATGTGCTGCTCACTACCACGGGAGTAACTGTGAAGATTTTTTTTCTTTGTGTAGGCACCTATACTGTATACTGTATGTCCTGCTTTAATTGCATGGACTCTGATTGGATCACTTCTGAGATAGGTAGGAGTCTGGTGTGCTCCAGTCTTTGGTTGAGAAAAGCATCCAGATGGATGGACATCAATGCGTTTATTCAGAGGCCTGGTCATCACGCTATGCTCCTCAGTAATTATATCCTAGTTGAGACTCTGGCAAAATGCTTCTTTATGGTGCAGAAGCTCATGGCACGTTTCACCATGTTTGGTCCCCCTGCTGGAGTGAAAGCAGATAGTTACTCACCTCCTCACCCTCAGAGAGGAGTGGTCACTGCCTTGGGTACAGACTAATTTGTCCTACTGTAGGTGAGAGCTCTTTCCATTAGCAGGGCAATGAACTGCATTTTCAAGCTTGCTAAACCACTCTTGTCTGGCGAAGTACAAGGGGCAGTAAAGCATAAAGCCCCACTGTTCTGCCGGCTCTCTGGAGTACTTACCTGGTTGAATGAAGAGGGTGATGTCCTGGCATATTTTGCTCATCGTTTGTGCATGGATGATCAAGGCCTCGCACACACTGATTTCTTCCATAGGGTCTATCGATAACAAAGTTTTCTGTCAGAGAATAATAATGGTGGCCAATGTAGGTTACAGATTTATTTGTAATTTGAAAAATGTATTACTGTCAATGCTAAAACCCAAGTAAGTAGTCAAGTCTGTACTAAGGTGACTGGGACAATGTAAGCTTTTTTTGTGCTTAAACATGAAGCATAATGAAAGATACAGGACGCCAAGTACCTCTAGAAAACCAAAGCTATCTACAGTGGTGGCAAAAAGTATTAACGAAACTTCGAGATTTCACTAATTAGATTGTGTCTTTCTGAGCCGCCCCTTTCTCTCTCTCTGTCTGTGGATTCATGTATACATACATACACACCTCCATGGCTTTATGGCTTTACGTTTTTAACTTTATGGCTTTAAGCTAACTGTAAGCCATGTACAGCCACATGGCTTTATTAACTAACTAAGTCAGGAAGGGCACCCGGTGTAAAACCCGTGCCACGCTTGTGTTGGATGGTCTGCTGTGGCAACCCCTTGCCGGGAGCAACAGCAGAGCAACAACATTTGTTACCCTTTCTATCTTTGTCATATTGGTCTTTGATGGGGTTTATTCTTTCTCTCAGTTCCCTGTTGTACTCCCTGGTGTTGGTTTACATGTCTGTGTTTCTTTGTAAGAACAAGAATGATTTTTTTTTTTTTTTTAAAAGATGGCTATAGGAAAAAAAACATTCTGGCATATTCCTTTCGCAAACAATCACTCATCGCTACAAGTTCTGGAACAATGTTCTTTTGACTGATGGAATCAAGGAGGACATGGTTGATCATCATGCACATCCATGTTTGGTGAAAATCAGACAAGGTTTATCACCACTAGACTTCATACTAGCTTTAAAGCCTCACAGGGATGATGAAGTCCTCTTTAGCTATAATATAATGCAACTGTAACTTTATTTATTTGTAATTGGCATGTCTGTATAGTGAAATTATTTTTTCACAAATATCTTGTAATATGAGTAAGAGAACACGTCGAGATTTTTTTACATTTTATTTTTGTCTGTTTGTCCGTGCAAGCGTCACATGGAAACTACTGAACGAATTTTAAAGGTGTATTACCAGGTGTATTTGGTGGAGCTCGAGGAATCATACAGTACAGGCTTTGTTTTATCGCAATTGATCCATGGGAAGAGAAGATACGTTAATTTAGAATTTTAATGGAAAAACCTGGTTATATCATAAAAAAAATCAACCTTGAAATAATCATTAGTTGAACTCTAAATTCAACAGATGGCGCTGTACATTTTTTAATACACGCTTATGAATGTGCAATTGACATCTACTTATGAAACGTGACCTCACACCTTCATTCCGTGCACTTCGCGGTAACAAAATTTTTGTTAATTCCAAAATTAACACAGCTACCGATCCTTGGCCTGGGTTTGGAACATGGTCTGTATATAGTACATTGGGCCTGTTCTCTGCATATTTGGAAGCACTCCTGATGTTGCACCCAGTATATCATTCTTCCAGGTTTTGGCCTTGATGGGATTTTAAGCAAAAGAAGGGAAGGAAGCGAGCTTGGGAAGTCTTGTGACTTTTTTATTTTCTTTTCAGCATATTGGTTGTAGCACATGTGCACTCTGCTTGGTGCACTGGTACACCCTGCCACAAGTTTCTCTCTCTGGGCTTCTCTTTCTGCCAGTACAACAAACTTGATATGGAGCTAAAGGTGTAAAGCATTGCATGCTACTGTACCTCAGTGTTACCCTCAGGACTGAAATATACCTAGGTAATATGATGAACTGAATTTTATTTCATTTAAACCATACAGGCATGACTTAAAACCAAAGTGTTCACTGTGCCCAATAATAAAATTTACATTTAGGCATTTGGAAAGGCTTTTATCCAGAGTGACTTGCAAAAGTGCTTTGAAGTTTCCATCACTGGATAGATCCTTACACTGAGTTACTTACTTATTAACCCAAATTTTTTCAGGAAACAGGTTAGGATTCCTAACCTAACAATAGGTTTTTAGTCCTATAATAATAATAATAATAATAATAATAATAATAATTAAAAAATATGCACATTTTGTGAGTTCTAAATTTTTGCGATGTCTTTCCCATATTCCAGTAGCAGTAAAATGTACATGTTTTAAAAATAATAATAACGTTGGTACTACATGACGTATCAGAAAACCCAAATAAACAGTTTGAGAAGCCTCCTCGTGAACACACACCAGCAGGATTTCTGTACAAGCATAAAAAAAAAGAAATCAGTCATTGTCTATCACTGATCTGTGCTGCTTGACTTTAAAAAGACAAGAAAGATTAAACCCTTTAAAGAAGACCCGTTCAGCATGTAAAACTGTGTTCCTCTGCGGATTATGTGCACCGTCAGTACGACTTCTTGTTCTCTTTACTGCCTCTCAGTACACTGCTCTTGTACCAAATATACTTAAACGGCCATCAAAAAGGCTTTCTGGATATTTCATGGCGTGGTGGCATAGTGGTTAGCATCGTGGCCTCGCAGGTCCAGTTGAGGGTTTGATTCCTGCCTCAGGTCTTTGTGCATCCAGTTTGCACGTTCTGTGCTTAGTTGATTTCCTCTGGGTACACTGGTTTCCTCCCACAGTCCAAAGACATACCTGTGATGTCCTGGCAGCCTGTCCAGGGTTGCCCCACCTAGACTCCAAAACCCTGGGATAGGTTCTAGGTCACCTGCGACTCTGTACCAGAAAGGTGGGATAGAGAATCAGTGAAAGTGACCTTATACAGTTACTTAGAACTATAATTTTTTTTTACACCCTTGAAGTAATTAGGTACAGTTAAACCTTGGATTGAGAGCAATTTTCGTTCCGAAAGCATCTAAAAGCTAATATAAATCACTTGTATATTAAAAGAATTCCCCCTTGGGAAAGAATGGAAACTTTAATTTGTTCCGCAGTTCAAAATATTCATATAAATATAATTAACCCAAAATATAAAGTAAAATTAAACAAATTAACCTGCACTTTACCTTTGTAAAGAATCATGACTAGTGTTAAACAATAGAAGAAGCAGGAGCAGAGGGGCTACTGTGTAGGACAACGTTCACAGACACAAACACGCGCACAAACAGAAACACTCCTCGCTGACAGAGTCTCTGGTTACTAGTGGTTAACCACACTGCGACAGGTTTTTAACTTTTTTTTTTTCTGCTGCAGGACATTTACTAAAGAACAGTCACTACGAAACAAAATAAAAAAAGATGCTTTACGCGCACGCACACACACGTGGTCACAATGTTATTGTAAACAGTACTGGTAGTGTTCAGAGGTGGATGTTGACTATACGGGTGACGCACTGAGACTGAGCATGGAAGATGATTACCCACAATTCCACAGCGTGAGAGAGAGAGAAGAACCATTGGCTCAGTTGCGATCACATGATGCTCGGCAGATAATGCGTATACAGTACATACTACAGTACTTGTATATCAAGACCTCGCTCATTTAATAAGTAGAAATTTATTAAAAAATTTACTTCAAATTTAAATGTATTTATTTATTTAAATTTACTCGCAATCCACTGTTCCACTGTGTATTTAAACCTATCATGCACCTCTTCTTTTGCATGTTCAGCAAGAATCTAAGTAATTGTTTAATTTCAAAACTGTTACACATAGATCATTTACACTACCAGCTAAAGGTTTTGCCATGAAAAATGAATAAAGACCATTATTTGAAGCCAAAGTGGTAAACATTATGCCAACACGCAGCCTGCAGAATATCATTACAGTTTTAGAGAACTTTTAAAGACATAAAATAATGTTTGCAAGCACAAAAAGTGAGATGTAATTTTATGTTCAAGACTCTTCCATCCCCTTCCATTAATCACTTGAATCTTGGTTTGAGCCACTTGTAATGTCTGTACCGTAACACATTTATCTAATGGCTTGCCAACGGCATGAATGCAATGGCACGCCTTATTTTTAGAATGCATTTGTAAACAAGTTCTAATATCCTTTGTATTCTTATGCTTTCTAAGATTTTTAGATTGTTGTTTAACTCGCACCACAGGAAGGGGCAATACATAGTCTCTTGAATTTTTAAATAATGTCCGAGATGAGTTAAAAAGGTGCTTGTATAAAAGATGCTTTATGATGGCTGGAGCTACCATCCTGCTCCTGTGCTTCCAGTGATCCAGACCCCATCTGCCCTCTGCAATTACTGACTCCCTGTGCTGAACTGGACTTCATGTTAATCTACACAACTTCTGTTATATTGAACTTTCACCTGCACAACACACATGATGTTATTTCTATC
>JAOVVA010000027.1:4269553-4280781 GCA_028565275.1 Leiocassis micropogon | reverse complement strand
TTCTGTTCTGGCACCTAGGTGGTGGAATGAACTTCCTCTAGATGTCCGTACAGCAGAGACTTTGACTATC
Source organism: Leiocassis micropogon (assembly GCA_028565275.1). NCBI lineage: Eukaryota > Metazoa > Chordata > Actinopteri > Siluriformes > Bagridae > Leiocassis > Leiocassis micropogon. The sequence goes on along the minus strand of JAOVVA010000027.1, from coordinate 4,280,711 downwards.
TTTAAACAATGACTCAAGACGCATCTGCTTCTCCAGTACTTGGACTAAAAAAAAAAAAACCCTCTTCCCAGTTGTGTTGGACTAATGGCACTTAGTTATCCCAGTGTAAGTATGTATCCAGTGATGTATGTATCCAGTGATGTAAAATTTAAAGCACTTTTTGTAAGTCGCTCTGGATAAGATCGTCTGCCAAATGCCTAAATGTAAATGTAAATGATCAGGCCCACCACTGTGGTGTCATCTGGAATCTTAATAATGCTGTGTGAGGCAGGTATGGTGTCATGAGTAAAAAGGGAGTATAACAAAGTTAACACTACGCATCCCTGGGGAACCCGGGAGAGCTCTGTCTTGAGCATGGGCTCTATGTTCCCCTTTTAAAAACAAAACAAAAAAGAGGTGTTGCAGAGCTGGTTGGAGGTGCCCCGCTGGGTAGTTTTAAGTCAGTGATACTGTAGCCTGAACCTTTTGCCACATGCGTAGGGAGTCAGCAGAGTTGCTCCTCTATCCACTGTTTGTATTCATGTTTGGCTTTCCAGATTTCCCTTCTCAATTTGGCTCTGGTGATACATAGGCCTTCCTGTTTGCAGACCAAAAGGCTCTATTTAGTGTTTTGAGCAAGAGGCAGACCTCTCAGATTTTTCAAAGCTTTTGATTGGACTATGATGTTTCTTTGTGTGGTCAGCCAATCCACACACCATCAATTGTTTGTGTTCCAGATCTGAGTCCAGATCTGGTGTAGATGTTTATATTAATATCGATATCTGAGACAATGGTGGTCTGAGCAGCAAATTCACTCTCTGTATGCGGGAACTATTGCCAGAGAGTGCCATCAGTCCTATCCAGACAGACTTTAGCAGTCCTGTTTGTTGATTTCACACGTTTGATGAACCATGGAGCCTACCATTTACACAGTAATTAAATTCACAGTTTTAAATTAAAAAAATTAATCTGAGATGTTATATTAATGTATCTGCAGTTCGTCCCAAGCTGTCGGTGTTCCAAAAACACTTTCCTTCTCCAGAGGTGGTGTGTCATGCTACAGGTTTCTTCCTCAAAGCAGTAAACATCACTAAGAGGACGTGCATGAGGACGTGGAGTTTAGAGAGACGTTACCCAACCAGAATGGAAGCTTCCAGAAGAGAATCATTCTGAAAGTCACAAATAAAGACACACTCGTGCGAGCGCATACACACTCTCGGTGTCCAAACAAGAAGCGCATGCGCATTATACCCAATGATACTCACTACTTGTACATTGAGACTCGATCATTTATCAAATTTCTAAAAAAAAAATTGCTCATCTTGCGGAACGCAAACCGGGTTACTCTCAATCCGAGTTTCCACTGTACTTTGAGTTTAGTGTTCAGTCATTTTATTATGGAATTTTCAAAGAATTTTAGTGATAATTTTAAAACTACTCATTCATTCATAATCTTTCTAGAGATGTTTGCTCTCTCTGTAGTTTCTGAGAAGCTGTGTTCATGTCTGCATCACTAATATCAAATTGATAGTAATATCAAACCTGGTCAGTTGAGGGTATATAAGGTGGACAAAAAGCAAGAGTTTAAGCATAAAAATGGTTTACATTCAAAAATGATATTGATAATGTCTTCTTTTAATACTAGCTACTGGTTTTTATACTTATTTTAGGCTTTTTTGCATTCATGTATTCAATTTGTGTTGTAATTGGTGCCTCTTGTATGAAACTTTAAAAATAATTGTGGTGTATTTCACATTATGGAAATCCCAAGTAAGTCTGGGCCGCTCTGACGAGGTTCGCAGAGTGAAAATCAGTCCCTTATTGACCCTCCTAACCGTGATTCATCTTTACTGAAGCAGGCCTCTGTTCACAGCTCAGTCATGCATAATTAGCTGAATACACATCATTATATTATTGAAAACACTGTTTGAAAACAATGCAGCTTTGTTTGTTACGTTTCTTTCTGCTGCTTGGAAGAGGTTGTTGGAGGTTGTAGGTCGTAGTAGTTCTTAATTCTGCTTGAGCTAGCTGGTTTTGACATTTCGAAGTCAGTCCGTCCCACAGTTGATTGGTCCAATGGAATGCAGCTGCGGGGCTTTGCCACGCCTCACATGGTTCCCCCTTTAGTGCAAACATTAGCCCGGTGTATCGGCTGTCACGTGGGCTTATCCGGTTGGAGTTTTAACACCTTTTATAAAATAATTTAGCATGAGCTCTGTTCATGCTACCAATTTCCATGTTCACCAGCGTTCTTTGAATAAAGCCAGCTTGAGATTGATATAAAAAATTACATATCTTACCCACTTATTCCTTCCTTTATCTAATAAAAGGAATATTACTACAGTATGGAAAATGGGTTTGTAAATGCTGATAACACCTTTTAAGTTATGCCAAATAAGGAAACATACACACAGGAATAAAACATACTGAGTAAATATATGTACAGTATATATGTTTAGCCCTACTGGCACACTTTAAAGATGGTTTACAATAGTGTCCTTGCCGTATGCCTTTGTTCATTGAAAGGCATGTGCTCTGGAGGTCAATGAGAGTGTCGAAGTGTGACTTGGAGGTTCCCCCCCCCAAGCTTGGGTGAAGCTGTAAAATGATCTGCTTTGTTTACCGGATCGCCGATTTACACCCTTGTTTTTGGGGTTTACTTCAAGGCATCTGGTCTTAGTGTGGCTCCAGGCAGAGCAAACTTTGTTTTACAGGTACTCCTTTATGTTCGCGGATCAGATAAGATTATTGGGATGGCGACATGCAGGCTGGGAGAGGGGCTCTTTTGAACTGCAACAACTCTTTCTGCAAATGTGACGATGACACTCACTGAGGCCACACCTCCTCTCCTGTCCTCTGACTGACAGAGGCCACACTGCCTTTACTCTGACTGACACTCACAGAGGCCACACCTCCTCTCCTCTGACTGACAGAGGCCACACCGCCTTTACTCTGACTGACACTCACAGAGGCCACACCTCCTCTCCTCTGACTGACACTCACTGAGGCCACACCTCCTCTCTTCTGACTGACAGAGGCCACACCTCCTTTACTCTGACTGACACTCACAGAGGCCACACCTCCTCTCCTCTGACTGACAGAGAGGCCACACCTTGTTTACTCTGACTGACACTCTCAGAGGTCACACCTCTTTTACTTGACTAACACCCCAGAGGTCACACCTCCTTTACTCTGACTGACAGCCCCAGATGCCACACCTCCTTTACTCTGACTGACAACCATAAAGGCCACACCTCCTTTACTCTGACCGACAACCATAGAGGCCACACCTCCTTTACTCTGACTGACAGCCCCAGAGGCCACACCTCCTTTACTCTGACTGACAACCACAGAGACCACACATACATGTACACATACATAAAAAGTATTTTACTTTATATTTTAGTTTACTTTATATTTTAGCACCTGGTTTCTCTATTCATTTCAGGATTATTGCAGTTTATAAAGATATTGGCTACACTTTAATAAGTACAGCAGACGGGCACATAAGCCACGCCTTTCTTAATGTATCCTAAAGGCACAAAGTCCAGTACAACTGACAGACAAAATAGCCTTTTCCCCTCCCTCCCTCCTGACAACTAGCAGGCAGAAAGGCTGTACTGTATTCTGTAAGAGTGACAGGCACATTAGCCACGCCCCCTCCAGTGGATCTGTCTAGCTTGTAGGATGTCCATGAGACTCTGAAACACTTCAGAAATAAACTAAACAAGCTAAAAATCTGAACAGTGTCCTCTAGCCTCTGGAGTGTCTAAAGTTTAAGCCAGTTATTTCTGACGATGCGTCCAACACATCCAGGAGGCTGGGATTAAGAGAATGACACTTAGGCAGCGAGTGTAAAGAAGTCAATTAACAGAGAACACAGTGGGTGTGTAGAGTTTCAGGTACTCACTGATTAGTCCTAGTGGAAAACGCAGCACTTCATGTTTGGGTCCAATCAGCCAGGGCCGAATCGAGTGCACAATCTCTTTCTGTGCGGCCTCTGAGCAAAAGTAATGATATGTAGTCGCTCCAAAAAAACACCCTCGTCTAGGTGCTTGTAAATGTGTGTAGGTGTATGTAGGCATTTATGGCCATACAGCTTCAAATGTTTGTACTCAACTGTCCGTTTGCTGAGATGCAGAATAAATAATGCAGTCATAATTACATTTTTAAAGCAGGTTACGTCCGCTGCATTTGTAGTGTACTGTATGAGTGCTTATCAAGGACGAGAATCTAGAAAAAACATATACCTGTCAGGATGTTTATGTATAGCATCTAAAAACATGCAAAAGACCTATTCAGTTAAATGCACCCCCCCAAGCTGTACACACTCCTTACACACTGGAGACGCTCCTAAAACAACACACAAACTTCTTCATACCTGACGGCCGCCTACACAAATTATGTAATGACTCAAAAATATGAACAAAGAGCAGTCTTCCTTTTAACTGACAATTCCACCCCCTAATAAACCCTCCTTCATGCCACCACGTCAGTAATCTCTCATTTCATCCTTAATTACATAGGTACCTGAGGCAATTCCCATCATTTGAAGGTGCTTTTCTGTCCGGAATTTACCCCGCCCCCCCTTTTTTTGTTTTGCAAATCATATCACATCCTGCACTACCGAAATATATTTTTGTCATTTATTTTCCCACACTGTCAGAGCTAGACAGTGGATTTAATTTTTTTTACACAACCCACTTCAGATTTTTTTTTATTTATGAGGGTTGTTCAAGTCAAACCTGGACTTTTGACTGTGCGGCGTCTTTATTTCTCTGCATAATCCCCTGCTATACTAATGCACTTATTCCAGCATTTCACTAGTGCTTGGATACCATAAAGGTAGAAAGTTTTCTCAGTACACTAGAGGCATGATCGGACTGCCTGCTTTATTGTCTGAACGTGAATGATTGTGTATATAGTTCACACAGACACATGCATTTTTTTTTTCCAAGTTATCAGTCACAGACACCCGGGGGCCTACATACAGCCTTCTTTAAACGTTTCATCACCATACTGTGCTTGAAGTTTTCACAAGTCCCGGTATGACTTGAACGTCCCACGTAAAAAATTACATTACTGTATAGTAATCATGTCTTTTCCCACCTTTAATGTGACCTAGAAACAAATTTAATGTGGCAAAAAAATTGTTTAGGGAAAAGAAGGCAAAAACAAAACAACAACCTGGTAGGACAAATGTTCACAGCCTTTTATAAGGGGGGCATTTGACTGTTCAGAATGAACCAAGCACATTTAAACTTATGTTCAAATAAAAATTATCATATATCCACCGTTAAATAAGTGCTCGAGCTGTTAAATAAGGAGCCGCAGGATTATGAGGCAATCATCAGGCAACACTCTTTCATATTCTTCACCTGTCTTTGCTGCAGAGTATGGTGGCTAGACAAAAGCCTTTTCTCACAAAAAACACATCTAAGCCTGCCCACATCACTTTAAACCATGTTATGGTCTGATGAAACCAAGGTAGACCTTTTAAGTCCTAATTCTAAAAGATATATTTGGTGCATGAACAAGAAAGCCTCTTCCCCCTAAACAATACCATACGTATGGCGAAGCATGATGGTGGCAGCATGCTGCTTCTCTACAGCTGGAACTGGCACTGTAGTCAAGATCCTAGTCAAGTCAAGTCAGAAGCGGAGAATAACAATCTATTATGGCACAAACCTGCAGGTCACACTTAGACAGTTAAAGTTGAAGGCGAATTCCACAGTTCAGCCAGAGAGTGACCCCAAGCACCAATCCTGAACAACTGAACAAAGGAAATGCTTAGAAGAAGAACTTTTTGCAATGATCCACTCAGAGCCCGGATCAGAAATCTGAGGAAATATTCAAAGGAGATGTAATTACAACTTGATAAACCTGAAGCGTTTCTGCAGGTAAAAGATAAAAGGATGTAGTGACTGAGTGCTCTATTACAGGCAAACAGCGCTGTAGGACAGCTGTCCATCATCCATCCTATTGGACGAGATTGCGCGTCATTACGGCTGTGCCTCAAGGATTCCGACTTCAGTTCCCCTCTCCCTGTGTTTAATTTCCCACCGTACAGTTCTTAACTTGTATTTAATGGCAGCGCTCAGCAAGAACAAACGCTCTCCCCACCAACTGAGGATTAATTGAGCGGCCGGCAAACAGGAGGTTGTCAAAACAGATCAATAACCCTGCTGGTGTGCGCGAGGCTGGAGGCTGACTGAGACATGATGTAGCGAGGTTCTCTCTGTGGAGATCCAAACAGAGGAGGCCCTTACAGATGAGACTTCATCATAATTCGTGTCCATAATTCTACGTTTTGTCTGTGAAGAATTTTAAATAATTCAAGATGTTTTGTCGTACCAGGTCTTGACTACAGTCTTCACACTTTTTTCCATTTATCCCTGTTTGGAAACTCTTTGTGAAGCTTAAAACAAATGGATTTCCTTTAAGAATTTGGGCTGTAGAGCTCATAACTATCTGGGGAACCCTTGAAGAACCAACTTCTAATTCTAACAGACTTTAGTTATTTAGTCATAAAGATTGGTTCTTGTTCATGTACCATGAAGTATGTTTAGTAATTCAGGTCATTTTTCACAAATCTCCGTAATGAAAACACAAGTTGGGGCTAAGTGGTGTTATGTGAACTTCATACCTTTAAACAGTTTATAGCTACCTTTAACGTTATTAATCAACACCTTCCAACAAATAAAATTAGACATTAGATTGCTGTGGTATATTTCCTAAGTATGACTGAATAACTGTATTTTTGTCTTATAGCACATTTTTAAAAATGGCTTACTCCATGGGGACATAGGCGTAGTCTTTAGAGTTTAGGATGAAGTTCATTTAATGGTGAGTGTGTCTCTAGGGAGAGTCCCTAAATGGGACAAAAAGTGTGTGTGCATGTTATTGGAGAATGGTTCAGAGTCAAACTCACTCCTTCATCTGTTCTAAATCCAAGCTACATTGTCAGCCAAGAATTGGGAATGTAAGCAACATAATGTACATGAGGGTGTTCAAATCAAACCTGTAACGTTCAAGTTGTGTTCATGAATGATTGTGTGTACAGTTCACACAGAGTTATGCATCTCTTCTGCAAGTTGGCGATATGTTCGAGGATCAGACGTTCTACTCTCTGAATGTTCACAGGAATGACTGCAGTGGGCTCCGAGCCATCTCGGCTGGAATTGTCATTCATAAACATATGGACATCTTTAAAACTTTTGCACCATTCAAATGTTTTACTGCGGCTAAGACTCGCATCACCACACTGTGCTTGAAGTCTTCAATAAATGTCAAGTGCTTTTACGCCTTCATTTCTGTTGCTCATTTAGTGCACTATATCTTGTAACACATTACAATTATTATTAGAAATCCAGGACTTGTCTGTGTTGCATCATATAACAGAGTAATTGTTATTAAATATTTAGGTGGCATGTCTCTTGTGTTAGTGATATAGTGTTTATGAAAGCACAATATGGAAAGTTATTTCATCAGGCACTCTGTAAATGTGACAGTCACATTGATGCATACAATGCAGTTAGATCATTCCCATACCACTTGAGCTACAGCTGATAGTAAACAATATTCCTCTCATCTTCTCAGATCTGACCTTCATGGCTCTCGGAGTGTCTCAAATTAGTTTTCTTGGCACGGCACAGTACAGTCACTGAGATGAATCCAGAGCTATCCGTATTCAGGCTGAGTACATGTGTCTGTGTCACATTACATAACAGTAGGGATGAAAGCAGGTCTTCGGGTTGCTGGATGGAGGCAGATTGTCAGCTAATACAAGCGGAGTTCAAGTCAAACCGGGATTTGTGATGACATTTCTGGTGAATGAAGATATAAAACCGATTGACATTTACAGAAGGCCTCAAGCACAGTACAGTGATGAGAATCTTAGCCGCAGAAAAACATTTGATCTAAAGTTTTTTCACAGATGAAGTCCACTGCAGTCCTTCCCATGAGCAGTCAGAAGTGTAACACCTGATCATTGAAAACTGGCAGATACCTTGTCGCCAACTCTGTGGAAACTGTACACACAATCGTTCACCAGCACCACTTGCACGTTACAGGTATTCAGCTGGGAGTTATTGCCGTCTCCCCTGTATAGTTCTGACCTCACTTCAAGCCATTTTAACATGTTTGGGCCATTAAAGGAATTCTTGGGAGGCCGGCGTTTCAGATGTGAAGCAGGCAGTCTGATCATGGCTCTAGCATACTGAGAAAACTTTCTACCTTGATGTTATTCAAGGCACTAGTGAAACACTGGGATAAGTGTCTTAGTGTAGCAGGGGATAACATAGAAAGATTTTTACTCTCATAACTGTGTTCTGTTATTTTATACAATCAGAAGTCCTGGTCCTGACTTGAACACCCCTGATATCCATTACTTTATTCATCATCAGTAACTACTTTAGCCCGCTCTATCTGGAGCCCTTACCAGCACATGTCCACACAGGTACAGTCTGGATCACTTGGCAATGGAAATAACAACAAAAAGTGGGATTTGTTATCACACCGTGTATTGCCAGACCATCTGGTGTAAAAGCACTGTCTCAATAACACTCTCTTTTCACATAGTAACACCATGTGTGCCATTTGACATTAGTACTCTGTAATTTATCAGCCTGCAGCTATACAACTCTAGACAAGGTGTTTGCAGAGGTGTTTCTAAGTGTATCTCTATCATGAAGGTGTGGAGGGATTTGAACCGGAGCGGTTCCCGTATTCGCGGGAGAATCTTACCTTTGTGGATATTGCTATCAAATTAAATTGAGTGTTATTAGGAATGAAATGATTGATCTAGTTTCTCTTAATCAGTGCCACACTTTTTACTTTATTTTTTAAGGCGCAGAGTGATGGACAGATTGTTTTTTATCTTTAGCACTTTATCAGGGTCGCATAGGGTCTGGAGCCTATCCCAGGAGACTTAGGGCACAAGGCGGGGTACACCCTGGACGTGGGGGCCAATCCATCACAGGGCACACACATACACACACACACACACACACACACACATACTCACACTTACACGCTCATTTATAAACTACGGGCAATTTGGGAACGCCAAATTAGCCAAACCTGCGTGTCTTTGGACTGTCGGAGGAAACCAGGGTACTCGGAGGGAACCCACCATGAAGGAGAGGTACTCACTTTAAATAATTAAAGAAATACGAAAGCAAGTAAAATCAACTGGTATATAAATGCATAAATATAGATAAATATAATTGCATGATGAAGATGCGATCAGTGTTAGAAATATAAACTCCTTAACTCGTTAACTCTTTAATGGTAAATGCAATGTTACAAGTGAACTGTAAAATCCGTCCTGTGTATTCCCGGTTTTGGCCGGGCTCCTACACAATTTACACACATCTGTGCTCTGATCTCGGTCAGAGCGTGAAAAACTGCCACGCTGCCGAGCTAATCTGTCCTTTTTATTGACACTTTCTTCCACGCTTTCTGCACTCATCTTGTCCCTCCCTCGTTCCACAGTTTCTGTGGTTGAGTGTGTTTCATTCTGGGGGACGGAGATTACGTGGTCTCTGCTGACTGCGTAGACCATGAAGGCCAAACTGAAATGAGAGGGTCTGGTCTACGGAGCCGAGGTGCCACCGGTTAATGTCGTGTAACACTTAAATATATAGATAAATAATAAAAGTTTTAAAAAGAACAAAAAACAGGTATCGTTATACACATGTTTTAGTTCTATAATATGAATTATTTTGAATATCCTCGAGTCCGGCCTCTGCCATAATCTTTTCCGCTCTCTTCCCTGGCTCGCAGAGAATCTTGGGATATGCTGGGCCGTGAAGCACACACAGATGCACCCTTCATTTTCGGGGAACTTGAGGAAGCATATAGTATACCGTACGGTATATTGCGGTATATTATACAGTTTGGATTGTGATAAATTTCTGTCTAAATGTGAATTTCCTCTGCAGCTTCTAATAATATTTTTTTTATCTAAAAAACCTAAATATATCTGACTTTATATAATAAGGATTAAAATAAGGCAAAACGTCTGTATAGAGAACTGCTAATATCATACTGTATGTTAAAGCCACAATATTAAACCTAGAAATATATCAGCATTTTCTTATTGCTTGGAGCCTGTATGTGACAATGCTTATTTTTTAAAAACCACTTAAACACTGCACTACTGTCAGACTGTCAGATTTGAATCAATATTTTCCTCCTGGCTATAGCTGCTGATTCCAACCTTTTAGACTTATTGCATTTAAATATAAGTCAAGTTGTAATCCTTTTGTAAATGTCATATGTAACCAATACCAGGAGAGACTGGAATGATTTTTTTCTACATACAATACGCACATTATATATTGTAAGACTTTGCATTGTCCAAAGTATACATTTAAATAATATTAGGATATGTGTGCAATCTAGAGACAGGCACAATGTGGTTATTTTTCAAACAGTGATTTATGGACAGTTACATGTACTGAAATCTAAGAAATCTAAGTACAATAATGTACGACAGAAGTTTAATTATTACAGCCAATATTGTCATTAATCTATACATTTTTACGCATTACTATTTTTTAACGCAAAATAATCATATTACCAAGTTTGACCCTAAAGGCTTCCCATAATCGCAGCATGGTTACCGGACTATGCGTGATAATGGCATGTTTAGCGTGGATAATAAGATGAGTGAGGAGACGACATCAGGGGTGCTGAACAAGAAGTTTTATTATAAAAAGCTTCTAGATAGAAGTTTCTATAAAACCAAAGTTGTGTGGTTGAGCTTTCTTCAAGGGGAACTATTTTTACAAGAATACACTAAACATTATGCGCGGGAGTGGCGGCTCAGGCGGCTAAGGCTCTCGGTTGTTGGATTTTGGATCTGAGCATCCGTGTTCGAGCCTCAAAGTCCAATTTAGCATTTGTTAAATGTTAATGTTTGAGATATTATAAAGCTGCATAATTTGTTTCCTCTTACCAGTTTACGTTTATTAATTCCAACATTGCACATTTATAATACAGGTAAATCTAAGTATTTTAAATAGTGATTCATTGTGCACTAAGTGATTACCTGGATAAAATTTTTTAATCGATTGACAGCACTAGTTTTAAAGTGAGATGTAAACATTAAAGCACTTTTTGTAAGTCGCTCTGGATAAGAGCGTCTGCCAAATGCCTAAATGTAAATGTAAAG
>JAOVVA010000027.1:4242168-4256154 GCA_028565275.1 Leiocassis micropogon | reverse complement strand
GTTATTTTGTTTTGGGTTTTGTTATTTTGTTTTCAGTTTTGTTAATTTGTTTTGCACTTCAGGGCCACCGTAGAAAAATCTAATTAAAATATTTTTTAAAAAAATCACATTTTAAATGTTAACTTTGAAAATTCTTTTTTTTTTAACCTTAAACGTTTTAGCTACAAAATTAAATGAAAATCTCACAAATTCTAAAGTCAAGAATTCAGATCTCATGAACTGATTTAATGTAAGTTAGGTCAAATATGAAGCTTTCAAGAAAATATGAAAGGTTTTATGTTTATGTTGTACTGGAACAGCTGTCTTTCTTTACAGTGATGTTGAACAGTTAATGCTTGGTGAACCCCCCAGTCCCACTGAGGGTGTGTGAGGTACTACTCTAGCAAGTTAAACTATGCGAAGTGTATCTTGTGAGTAAATGTTAGCTTGTAAATAGAAATTTAGTAAACATAAAAAGTTTTAGGTTACTGTATAAACTAACTCCACGTCTCTTCACATCACTTAACATCACATAATGAGTTCTCATTGTCAGAACGAGTTTATTCATAACTCAAATACATTTGACTTTACTGTCACTCTGACAGATGTTTTAGCTAGGTACATTATACAGTAAATCGATAAGTGTATGCTTATTTGTTTAAATATTTTCTTCTATGATTTAGCTGTATCTGCACAGTGTCCATTTTAGAAGAGGGTTTGGGGAGTAGTCATGTTCTTTTTTCCTTTTTTGCTTCTCTGTGGGTTGCGTAACTTCTTTTTCTCCGAACCCATTACTGTTGACTAATGACATGCATGTACGAGTCGTCGCTCAGACAGAACGCATACAAGGGTACAGGGCGAAGGTAACACGGATACCATGGAAACGTGTTCTGTATACATTAATACAGGAGGTCCTGTTTGCCCTGTGTGGCAGCCGTGCTGACAACTTTTCCAGTTTTTTTTTTTTTTTCTTTCCCCCCTCTCTTTTCTCCGACCTCCTCCGAGTGAGCGAAACAGATGTGAAGCAACAGTGTTCTGAGTTGCAGGGCAGAGAAGGTGAATGTGCAGATGTTGCAGTGACCGTTTTTCTTGCTTGCAGTCTCGCAGTCGAACAGCAGCTTAAAGAAACACAGGAGCAGGAGCATCTTCAGCCCTTTCTTCTGCTGCTTCCGCAACTACAATGTGGACCCGCCGCTTCAGAACAACAAGACGTGTTCGCTGCCTCCACCTGCCGAGGAGAACACAGGCTCTCCTAAGGTAAGCGCGCACGCGTGTTTGTACTTAATGCATGCGCGATGGCTCGATAAAAAAAAATATTGCTTTTAATTGACGTTGTTATGACCATCGTCTCAGTACAAGATTTGTTTGTCGTCTCGCCTCACTCCTCTCTTGTGTACACTCCGTGCTCTCGGCCTCTCCATCCTCACCGCAAAGTGTTCCAGCTGTTCCGAACCCAGTGAACTCACACTGATGTTTACCATCTAGCTTCAGAAATGATGGGCATGCTTCCCTACACACACATTCTTCAATATCCGCCCACACACACACACACACACATACACGCCCTTACACGCACTCTCTCCAGTCCCCATAAAATGGCCCTTGTGTCCCAGATGATCACTTGCTCAGTGCCCCTTAACTTTTTAGACTCCATTCCTCTTCTCTTCTGTTCACTACGCACACACACACATACACACATGCGCATGCACACACACACACACACACACACACACACACACACTGACACACACGCACCCGAGCAACCCCGTGCCCAGGGTACGTTACCAATTCCTCCACAAACATGCACGTATGCTGCCAAGGCAGGTACACACAGCTATAAATGGGCGCGAGTGGGATCACGTTACCGAGTGGTGTTTACTTGCAAAAGCCTCGCGTTCTGCAGCGGAATGTCCCACCGATTTACAAGTGCACGCGCTCTGAGCTAACCTTGTTTCGGACCACCTTCTTTTTTTTAAAAGGAGCACATAAATTCATGCGAACTTGGTGAACCTTGAAAGAGAGGGAATCGGTTTACACTCCAGTACAGGGCGTCTGTTCATGGCGGAGCTGTAGCTATAAGCGGCTTAATGTTGTTTGCTGCTTACATTCTCCGAGTGTTTATGTTGATCTCTCTCTCTCTCTGTCTCTCTGTCTCTCTCTCTCTCTCTCTCTCTCAGTGTGATCAAGTCCAGGTCATCCCTATCCCCAGTGTATGTATATCTTCCTCACTATACCTGCCTGCTTGCACCTGCATCAGATTTTTTTTCTTTTTCTGCATCTAACTTTTTTTTTTTGTATCTGTCTTGCACTTATTTTGCACCATTTTACATCCCAATAGTTATTCATACCTCCCAACCCATTATATTTGTTAATAATGACATAAGAAACCTATTATTCGAATCACATCATGCAGCAGAATTATTATCCATTTTTCATTAGAAAAGGTCTTAGTTTCAGACCTAATGGCACAACGGGCCTCATTTCTCGAACACAAAATAAATTTGTTCTCAAACTGTTTGCTGGAAAATTTAGAAAAGAACTGTGGATGTCTTTATGTCATATAAAGAATGTCATTATACTGTAGTGGTCATGTGTACTGAGGTATGGTTGCATCATGTACAGAAGGTTTGGTAGGTGTTATATACAGAGTCAGCCTAAGAAATGCATACAGACTTCAGGAAAAGAAAAACAGTAGGATGTATATTATATTAATATCATATTAATAGTATTATCATCATATACCTGTATACCATATAGCAATACATTTATTTTTTCTATTCTTATAGTTTGTATAAATTTTTTTGGCTAACTTTGTATATGTATAGTAAATACAGTACTGCGCAAAAGTCTTTAGCCCCTCATCATTTCTTAATATTAACTTAAATTAAATGAAATGATGTAAATCAAATAAAAGAAATTGTGCCTAAACATATAATAAAATTTTTTTGCTTACGTATCAACTTCAGCAGCGACCTCATTTCCCCTCTCGTCTGTTCCAACCAATCAGCATTCAGCATCACCCGTACACTAATCACCGGCCTGATCATCTCTCATCATCTGTACCTGTTTCTTTTAAGTTAGAAGTTTTTTTTTATGCTTTAATTATTTATAGGACACTGTGTGGTGTAACAAACAAAAAACATTCCTCTGAAACTGCTCAGGAACAGGGACTGAAAATGAGAGACAAAAAAATAATAGTACCTCATTCAGGAAGCCTGGAGAACCCGAGACTTTTGCAAAATACTGTACATGTCAAAAATGTATGTATAAACAATGTGTAGTCAATTGTAATCAATTATAGGAATCATACTGTAATCTGACAAATCATATACACTGCATTTTATTCATAACATACACACGCCCTGCCAACATTCTAATCTGTAGCTCAGATTAATTTATTGTTATTATTATTATTATTATTATTATTATTATTAACATTTCTATGACAACCTGTTCAAGTCATATAAATGATTTGGTTTGTGTGATTTTTCCATTTTGTATTGGAAAGATCAGATCTCTTTGTTGCCTGAGGAACAAAAAAAAAACAAAACCCTAACTGCTTATGTACTAACAAGAGCTAAATACCAAACTGTTTTTTTTAATATTTTGTATTTATAGCTAATGATGCGTAACAAAATAACGATGCAGCAGTTTTAATTTGAAATAATGACAATTGCCGTCATTTCTGCAAACCTCCATCTGAATTCTGTACTTCAGAAAGCCAAAACAAAACACCAGAGCGACTGAATTAACATCATTTAGGCGAGGGTTTTAATGGCCATCTGTTTTTCTGGTGCTGCAGTAAATGTCAAGGTCACGCTCAGGTAAAAGGATACGGAGACTCAGGTTTGTTAGGAGCTGTAAGTGTTAGTTCTATACGTATGTGAATTGTGAATATTTAACTGGTTGAAACCAAATCGCAAAGTCTTTTAATGCTTTAGTATTTAAAAATTCATTGAAACACCTGTTCTCACGCAGGGCACTTAGTAGACCAAGGATCAAACTGTACACATGAGCTTAGGGTTATGGGCAGCGTTCCAGCCCACTTGTCAATCATATACAATGCTACCTCTGGATACATACGCCCTGCAAATTTTCGCCTTAAGAACTATAATTTAGCAAGAAATTTGCTTCATCATATGAAGCGATTTTTCTTTTCATTTTTTTCATTTATGCATTTTTGCAAGATTTAGTGAAGACATAGCACTATGGGTGCCCAGAATATTATCAAAGATGGCAGGAAAAAGAAAACAGAGCCACTTTCAGTTTCGTTTTTAAAGCAGCCGGTGCCACACGGAATCGTAAAGTAAGGTTAAGTGAGGTTTACCCTCTGTTTATTTCATATTTCATTTCATTTACATGACTTTTCTAAAAGTTGATTGTCTTAATATGAAAAAATATGATTATAGTGTTGGAAATTGGTAATATTGTTAATATTTTTTGGGTGGCTGGAACAGATTATCCGCATTTACATTGTTTCCTACGGGAAAATGCGTTTCACAATATGAAATTCGCCTTCCGAGATACCACTGTATATAGATATAGCTTGGGTGTGCCATCTAATTCCCCTTCTAGTACACAAACACGCCAAGCCACGCCCCCACTATGTGACTTTGTTGAAAAGCCACAGAACCATGCTTATGCAATATATACACATAAATAGCTTTCAGAATGATGAATGAATCTTTATACATTGCAGCTGGATCTTGATATTGATTGAGTGGATTGGGCTTCCAAATGAATCAAGGAGTGAAATCAGTAAAAACATAAAATCAGTCATTTTTGGCTATTAATATTCTACATTTATAACGGAAAGAATATTAGACAGGACAAATGCATCTTTCCTACATATCAGGCTTTTACATGTCCTCAGCTAAAACTGGTATGCTAATTATTGACTGTGGCGGATCAGGACCCCCCACGGTCCTCATCGCTGGCACAGATACATCACACAGCATGCAGTTTGTCCTTCGTTGCCTTTGCTTCTTACACATAATGATGTACTTCTGCATACAGACACAGACAAACAGAGACACATCTAACATTAAACCCACACACTGCACAAATGATGGCAACATCTGTGCCATGTAATGATTTGAGGATATAATGTTGTGTACACCAAGCCCACTGAGTACAATTCACACTTCCTTAAGCAAAAAAATATTGCTAGTAGTAATCTATTTGATGAACAGAGCTACTCAAGTCAAAGAAACTGACATATGGTGAAAAACCACTCGGGTAATTGCACATTCTCATTTGCCAATTTGAAAATGGGTAAATATTGGATAATCACTTACTTGCAAATGTGTTGGAAAATATGCTTTGGGCTCTGAAACTGGACTACTTAAAATATTTGCTCATATAGGAACTTTTACCAGGGTACGATTGGATTATTTTATTTACACAAAAATGTGATATCTATGAGTTGAATGTAACTAATGAATGAAGTATCGTGGACAACCGCCCATTTCTGGATGGCAAAAAGGGAAATTACTATACTTATCGAGCGCCAGTGCCAAAAGCCAGATACAAAACCAGTAATTTTCAGCGAGAAAATCACATATGATAACGTAACATCATTTTAAATAACACCTAGCAACCACCTCCAAGTTGTGCCAAATTGCCTCTAAGTCGTCCGTGTTGTATGGAGTGATATCCCGGACAATATTCAAAAGGAATTGCAAATTGCGTTTCCCATGTGTGGACGCACAAAGTGAGCCATAATTCAAATGCAATTGCAAACTTTGCATTACCGCTTGCTTTTTCGCCTTCGCGAAGCACACAGACTGCCAAATTTCAAATGAAAAAGAAAAGTCCATTTGTATTTCCCATGTCTTACAAGTCATGAGCCTGTCATATTAAAATAGCAAAATCAATGACCGCGTTTGCTTTTTCACTTTCTCTGCGTCGCGCGTCAAGCCGGCCAAAATTCAAACGCAATCGCTAATCCATTTGCAATTGCATTTCCAACGTGTTACACGGAAACCTGTCAATCAGCGTCAGAGGCGGGTCTATACTGTGGGGCGGGATTGTATGGGGAGTGACGTCACTCGCAGTCGCCGACCAAGAGGGGGATATATACATATCAGTTGGATATGTGTTAATCGTAATCTTTTTATAATAAATGGTGTTCGTGGAACTGTTGTATAAAAGCACTATCACGAAAGTGAGTGCTGTTGTGTTAAATATCTCCCATGCGCCGAAGGCATCACCACCGTGCTGATATTCATCATAACAGTGCTCCCTCTCAGGTGACATTGCTCAATTTAATTTCAAAATGGAGACAGATAAAAATAGGACTGAACAAACTGGACTGGACAAACCTCCCGTCATGTCACCCATACGTTTCTGAAGAACGGTTTTGAACTCAACAGTGGGAGTTCTGGTCATCACCATCTTTGCACAAGGTGACTCCGCCTAATCCCCAGCTAATCCGTAAATGGGTAGATGGGCAGAATGAACGAAGCCTGGCTGTTTGGAACCCACCTACCAATCTCAGTTACAACCCATAAGTTGCAAGCTTAGCTTTAGCTTAGTTAAATGCTATGGTGGCTAATGTTAATTTATACACAAGGCAATTAATCGAACTTCGTCGTCCGTACCCTACATGTCACCCAGAGTCAACTACATTTCTTCTTCGTAAATTGAAGCAATTCAGATATCCCTCAAATCAGCCAAACCCCTAATTATGTATAAACATTTTGGCTTAAGATAATTTTACCTGGTAAGTTACATTAAAAAAAAAATCAACCCATACAGATGCCATGGATGGCATCTGGAGAACAAAACCTTTTTTCGTACCTGACTGTAAACATGCTGATCTATGGGGATAGACTTGCATTTGGACCACACCCCCAGTGGACACTTGAGGAACTGCACGTGTTGGCTTCATTTTTCAGAACTGGAGGTTGCCCCTTGGTTGTAAGCAACAAAATAAATGCCTCAGCTGATGAAATACTTAGCGCCTGGTTATTATTATTATTTATATTATATATTATTCAATATTTTATTGCCATAGAAGTGAATCGAAATAATTCCATTTCTGTTTTGCTCCCAGCATCTGACCTTTTATGAGTTTTGAGGGCGTTATTAAATGCAAATGAGCTGTATCAGAAACGTCTTTCTGAAACTTTTTGAAAAAAATCAGATGGAAAAAATTTACTTTGGTTTGGTTTGCACAAAAGTGTACATGATTATGATTACACATTTACACATTTATGAAAATGATAAATGACGCCCATTGTGTTTTACTTTTTATTTTCAGCTTGTTGACAAAAATGTAGTCAAGTCTAGTTGAGTATTTATAAAATTACATGTAGTTCCTTACTATCCATCCCTGCTAATAGATTGAGAGAACAATTGTGCGTGTGTGTTTCTGTGTGTGTTCACCCCCTCAGGTGAAGCCATCTGTGTGCTTTTCATACCAGAGGACATTAGTGCTAGGTGTCACGTCTCTCTCTCTCTCTCGCTTCCATGTTCACTATCCTTCTTAATTATACATGCAGATTATGCTTAATCACCATGACTTGGCAAAGAAGGCAAACATTAGGGGAAACACCATTATCATAATCTTCTTGATTAGTCTGTACCCCCTCGAAAGCCTCAGAACCCCTTCCTTTTTTAACACAAGGCATAGAAAACATAACACAGCAGGTAACAGCAGGCCAACGTCAAGAGGGACTCGGGTCTGAAACGAAAGTTATAAAGCTGTCATTATTCGCACCATGGACACCCGTCGATTTTGAACTCCACTCTGATCTCGTTATGACTAACTCTGATTCTGATTCTTTCTCTGATCATAAATCACAATGGTTTTTTTTCTCTCCGTTTCTGTCTTCTCCTTTTTATTCCGCTGTCCTTCGGGTCCTGTACGCTTCGTTTCCTCTCCTCAGTCTCCAGCCAAATACCTCTTACCTGAAGTCAGCATCGCGGACTATGGCAAGAACTGTGTGGTGATCGACCTCGACGAGACCCTGGTGCACAGCTCCTTTAAGGTAAACCGAACCCTCTTTAACACAGTGTTATGTCGAAAGAATTTCACACTAGGCCTTTTTATTCTAAACAGCCAGCTCAGATTTTACATATACGATCCCTGGTGAAGTGGCCGCAAGGTTGCTAGAATAAATGAATCTTGTTATAACGACCCTCATTTTAAAAATGAAAGAAGTGCAACTCCGTGGGGACAGGAAGCTGATCAGGACAGAGACTGAACTAAGGTGTGATTTTAGCATTTTAAAATCTATATCAAGGTAAGAGTTAATAAAATGGTTTGCGTTTTTGGGCTTTAAAGGTATAAAGAGCGTTGTTTGAAATTGGCTCGCTGTCCAGCCTGTCATACAGTATCTGTGTGTAATACTAATACTAAACCCTTTTTGTCAGTACACCATTGAACTCATTGAAACTTTCCTGTTTAGTCGTACAGTACTTTCCTATTTAACCACATGATGCGGTTTGGGACGCAGCCGTAAATTCTTTCGGAATGTTATGAAATGAACCAAAAAGACAAAATGTTCTTCCACAAGGAGTTTGCATAATCATTTTGACCATCATCATCATCATTATAGTTGATATTGTTGTTGTTGAGCATGCATTATTACAAAAACATGTATTAAAGCAATTCAAGAGCAAAAGTTTGCATACCCCAAGGACAAAAAACAGCATTTTGTACCAAGACCTTTACTGTGTTCCTTAAACGTTCCTTAATTTTCATAAACAAGAACAAAAAATGAACAAACAGTGTATCTTAAAATGGTACTAGAAACAAAAACTGTAAAACAGATATGCTTTTGTCTTCTTTTCTAGAACTTGGAGACCATGCTTGGGGGATGCAAACTCTTGCACTCGAATGTATTTGATATGGAATGCAAGCTACAGTATGAGCTCATCATTGAGCTACAGTAAAATATTTCCCAATCGCTCCTAATCCACCGAGTGCTCCGAGGCTCAGACGCAGAAAACGGTGTGTGTTTAGCACTCAGCGTGAGATTAAAATGCCCAGCTGAATGAAATCCTCTGCTTAGATTTACTGCCAGTATGGGGACATAAAGGAGGTTTCCTTCAGGAGGCACCTGCTCGGACCAGTGACCTATTTCGCTACAGAGCTACTATACTTACTGTACTCACACCTTGTACGTATTAGGATGTACATCTACCTAATAAACATTAATATGATTTTCACACCCATATATGGTATATAAACAGTCCAAATTTGAAAAGGACAATCTGACCTCAGATGTTCAGGTTTGGTGAGTCTATGCCCATGGCAGCTTCTTGTCTGGCAGGAGTGAAACCTTATGTGATCTTCTTGTGTAGTAGAAACACCCACCTGATTTGTATTTTGAGATGTTTTTCTGCTCACCTCTGATGGAACGTGTGCTTATTTAAGGCACCCTGCCAGATCAAACCTTCTTCTCTGACCTCTCTTATGAACAACCAGCTAATGATGTTCCATATAAACCTAGACTGAATGAAGACATTTCTCCGAGATTTTATTGTATGCTCTGCACTGCTGACACGTGATTGGCTGATAGGATAATAAGAGTTGTTTCTATTGAACTGGCCGTTACCATCTATATGAAAGAGACCGACAGAAATTGAGAAAGTGTAAGAGAGTTAGATAAGGAGAGAGATGCGTGTCCACACTTTATAGCCAAAAGTAGGAAGTAGGCAAAAGTGTCTTGTGTTTTTGAGTCCATTCATGCACACCCATGCAGATACACACATACACATTATACAGACAGCCATATAAACACGTGCATGTGTTGTAGTGTTTGTAGAGGATGTGTGTGAAAGTAAAGTTCTTTCTCTAACAACAGTGTGTCCTTTAAAATGTCCACCTGGCAGTTCATCTCATTGCTTAGGCAAGAGAAGGGAGGCGCTGGCTTGAAGAGAGAGGCTCGGCGAAAGGGAAGGAGCGAGGGATGCATGCCTTTGTGCGCGCACACATGCTTACTCGCGCCCTCACACACACACACACACACACACACCACATGTACAAATACGCCCATTCTGCCACCCACACACATTACATGAAAGAGTGCAGAGGATTGTACCCAAGGGTGTGTCCGTGTCTGAGGCATACAGTACTTCACAGTTACATGAGGGCACATTTATACACCCATGCCCCCACAAAAATCAGGGTTATTTTTTCCAGCGACTGAAGTGTGCAAGATGTGGTCTGAACTTGCTGAATAATTGCCTGTTGAAGGCCACAAACTGAGTCGATTTTGTGCCTGTTCACTTGAAGGTCACGTGGAACTGCAACGTACAGTACAGTACAGTTCAAGGGAAAGGGAAATCAATGCAGAGAAGTGGAAACGCCTGTAAAAAAAAATGGATCAAGAGAAGTGTTTGTGTGTGTGTGTGTGTGTGTGTATGTCATCGTTCATTGCATTTAATGAAAGGTCAGAAATATCAGAATACAAAAACTGACTTTTGCATCTCGGTCAATCCAAGGTTAAAGGATTAACCCTAGCTTCCTGGCTTTGCTTTTCTTGTACGATTTATTTTCACAGAACGGTTTAAGCACATACTGTACATTTTAACGTGGAAAAAAAATCCAGAAATGAGGAGAAGTGTCCTGTTTTGGGTTGTAATTTCTTGGAAACTGAAATCTAAGAAAGTCCTTGTGTACATGGAGCGCGGATCTCATACGCCCCCTACTGGACATTTTCCACATTGTTTGACTGTATTTGTAGGAATGATCAATGATCATTGTTAAATAGTTAAAATGAGCATCACACTAAGCATGCTCTAAAACCTCTAGGTTTATAATCCTCATAATCCCTATAATCCCTATAATCCTCATAATCCTCATAATCCTTGTTACTATCAGGTTAAGAATTTGTGTGCACAGTCTGTAAAGCATAAAGTTAGAGTCCCATGTAGTCTGTGTCTGTTCTGCTAGTGATTTTAATCTGAACGTGTGTGTGTGTGTGTTCTGTTCCTGTAGCCCATCAGCAATGCAGATTTCATCGTTCCTGTGGAAATCGATGGAACAGTCCATCAGGTAACATGAAGTCTGTCAGTGTGGACACCAGAAACTGTCACGAATTATTCTGTGGTACACGGTGCTACACACAAAGACCGAATTAGTGCTTCATTTTGAAATATATCATAAACTAGTGTAAGTAAAGAGTTTGAAGAAATAGTTAAAAGGTTAAACTAAAAATAAGCTGATCTTTAATGTAAATCAGTGATATTATTATTTCAGGTTCATGTCTACCTGCAACAAAGATAAAGTGTTTTTAAAACTGTTATTTCACAAAGTTTTGTTTGGTGTGACAGCATTATGTGGTATTGGTTTCCTCTGGACTGGTGGCTAAGTATTAGGAAATTGTACGAATATGACCTAGTTCACAGAAAGATTTTGTATCTACTGTCATTTCATCTTATTACAATCGATGTGAAACAGAGGAAATAGAAACGTTTATATTTATGCTTTTCGTCATCAGCCAAATACACTCCCTGTTCCTAATCCAAGTAAAAATATTCAGTTTAGATTTTCTAATTAATCTACTCAACATTTTGATTTCATCTATGATGCAGGTTAAACTTTAGGCAAAAAAAAAAAAAAAGTACTGCTAAAGGTTTATTAAATTCTGTCCAGTCAGTTGACAGATCCAGACCGAAAGTTTTTTGATACTGCTTCCAGGTCCTCCAATGCATGATATGTAAAGATATCATCGAAAGAGCTATTTCTGACCAATGTACAGACAAAACCTTTGTTTTATTTATATAGAAACATCCTATATTCAGTAGTATTAAAAAACACAACATGAAATGAAGTAAATTACATGCTATTCCATTTTTTTGAGCCACAGAACAGATAAACTAGCCTAAGGAGCTAGCTTTGCTAATATTAGTGTTGATCTGGAGCATGATTTCGGTGGTATATTTTGTTTAAATTGAACTACAGTACAGTTAAATAATTTTATTTGTTACTGCACTGTTAAATATTTAAATGTCTATTTAAATATTTGTTAAATTATGTGGCTATTTCATATGAGTTTCATTTATCAAATTTGACAAAGGTGGGCTAGCTTCCTAGCAGTTGACTAGCCAACTAGATTAGCTATGGGTTTCAGAGAAGATAAAATGTTTTAATTTGTCTATCTTGCATAGTTATGTTTTTTGTTTATCATAAAAACATATTAAACAATTTAATATTCTACATTAAATATTTGAAATGGTTTAAATGTACACAATTCTCTTTATTGTCTTTGCTAATATTTATTATCTTTACTCTTTATTGTCAGAGTGCTATTGACTAGCATATTGGATGTTAGTATTTGGGTTGTTGCCATTTTGGGGACAAACATGCAATAGTGATATCTTTTGTTGTATTTTAAAGTTTTGTTGCATTTTCTATTCAGCTGTTGGTTTTTAAATATCATGTAGCTATTGTAGAAAAAAGGGTCAGCTCATTCAGACAGCTTGCTTTAGACAAGTCTGCCTTGGAAATTTGATTTTATTATTATTATTTTTTAAAATGAGTACATGAAGTACAATGCACCAGAACCATCACTCATGGTTTGTCACCATTGTATCGATGACTGTTACCTGGTTCAAGTAATCCAGGATAGGCTCTGTGTATCTGGGTCGGCCTGTTCTTGATTACTTGTACTGGGTTGCAGTGACTAAACATCTTGTACATGTGAGGAATGAAGAATGTATCAGAGTTTATGAGTTTGATTGGCAAAACAGTCATATGTGTTGCTGAACACCAGTTGTTTTGTGTGGTTTTTTTTTTTGCCCGACAGGTCTATGTGTTAAAGAGACCTCATGTAGACGAGTTTCTGCAGAAGATGGGTGAACTGTTCGAATGTGTGCTCTTCACAGCCAGCTTAGCTAAGGTTAGACTCATTAACACACATAATGTACACACATCAAGAGAGTTCTTAGAGAATGTTCTGCTATTGTGCTGTTTAAAGGTACAGTATGATTGATATTAGGTATGTGCATGAGAAATTAAGTACAGTATTTTTAATAGAAATAACTGATAAATTCATGCCAGACTATAAGAGAATCATAATAAATTGTGTTTTAACCTGTACAGAAAGCTCATGGCAAAATCAAAATTTGATCATGTGTTGTATTTATGGTACATGTTTTAAACCCAAAATACACCTATAATTGAAATGTACAGTAGTACTGTGCAAAAGTCTTAAGGCCCTCTTTTTTCTTGCTCTCGTTGACAGTCCAGTCCCTGTACCTGAGCAGTTTCAGAGGAATGTTTTTTGTTTGTTAAGCCACACAGTGACCTGTCAATCATCCAAGCATAAAAAACATCTAACATAAGACATGAACCAGTGAGAAACAGGTGCAAATAATCAGGCGGGTGATTAGTGTACAGGTGATGCTGAGTGTCGAATGGTTAGAACAGATGAGAGGGGAAATGGGGTTGCTGCTGAGGTTGTTCCATAAACTATAAATTTTTTGTTCCCATTCCTTTAATAAAAATGTACTGTAAAGGAATCAGGGGAGCTCAAGACTTTTGCACAGTACTGTACAGTATGTGTGTGAAGTCTTTCTTCCTCAGGGGAAATTACTTAGTCACATTAGTCTGTTTGGGACTGTCGGGTACCAATACTTTTAGGGAAACTAGTTAATATATTAACTGGACGAGTTAATATTAGACCGCATGTTAAGTACACAATGGGGTAATATGAATGTTAAATATGGCACTGATCTGATTTGACTATTTGACCAAAAGTACTATATGAAAACAAGTCATACACAGCAGATTTTATTATTTCGAAGTAGACATGTAGTGTAAGAAAGGTCAAACTTGAGCAGTATCAGTAATATGATGGAAAAAAACATAAAACTATTTCAATCTGCCTGTTTTTCTATTTTCTGTTTTTATATTGTATGTTGTGTGTGTTAACTATCAATTTTCATTATAAACCCATCACCAGTTACTAAGTATTGGTGTGTTTGAATAGGCTATGCGTATATTCCTCCACATGTGTATATATATATATATATATATATATATATATATAT
>JAOVVA010000027.1:4222086-4242068 GCA_028565275.1 Leiocassis micropogon | reverse complement strand
ATATATATGCGTATAGTAAGTGTGCATGTGTGTGTGTTTGTGCAGTATGCTGACCCCGTGGCAGATCTGCTCGATCAGTGGGGCGTGTTTCGTTCACGTCTCTTCAGGGAATCCTGTGTGTTCCACCGAGGGAACTACGTTAAAGACCTCAGCCGGCTGGGCCGACAACTCAGCAAAGTCATCATAGTGGACAACTCACCCGCCTCGTACATCTTTCACCCCGAGAACGCTGTACGTCTCAATCGGAATTCTCACAATCAGACATGCTGTCTGTGTTTGAACAGCGCAGTCCAAGAAATCTGAGTCTGCTGTCAAGAACTGTGTTTCTTATTAATCAAGCAATATTCCATAAATCTTTATTAAAACAAGTGTAGCCTTTTTTTTAATAATAATTATTTAAAGTAATAATTATTTAATTTAAAATGTAATTAAAATTTATCTAGCGGAGCAAAGAAACAAGATTTATATAGTAGACCTGAGAAAGAAGCCAGGGGGATGGAATATATATGGACACAAGGATTATAAAGAAGGATTTTTATTTTCTCATATTTCTTTGTTTGTGTCAATACCCAGGAGACTAATCTGAATTTTGTGTAATAGGTCCTCTTCAAATGAAACATAATTAAATTGTAAGTTTGAGTATTATTCTAGATTGTTTTATAGTAAGTAATGTAATAACAGCTCTTGGTCGTACATTCAGACTTTCAGACTCTATGGTTTAACACAATGCCTCCAAGCTATCACTTCTGAAAAAGTCAGTGAGGACCTCTCTAACACTCGCCCACACATCCTTCATCACATAACCAAGAACCATGGACAGCGCTGTATCCTAGTGAAGGAACTTAACTGAAACTTGAGGGTTTATTCATAATAAATCACAGCAGGGACTCTGAAGGCCATGTCAAGCTCACGCTCGCTCTTCAGTGCTTTAATGTATCTTCATTCCTTTCTTTTAACAAGCATCCCTGATGCTGAGTGACGGAAGCTTTGAGATGTTGCTTAAATGTATCTAATTAGTGCCTTTACCTGAATTGATTATAATACATGTGGAATAAAATGCAACAGGTTATGCTGAAATGGGAAAATAATCTATGATGGTATAGCCCAGAGAAAAACTCTTAAGAAGTTACTTTTATCACCATGAAGTAAAAAAAAAAAAAAAAATTAATTAATAGATAACATCACTTTCAAAGCTCTTCTTTTTTTTTAAATTAGGTCTATTACTGTATTTATTAGCATCAAACATGTTAGCACAATTATAATTAGTTGCAATGTTCTGTAACAGTGTCAAAACAGGTTATTTCCTGTTAGGACTTGCATTACAGCTGTTGTGTCCTCAGCAGTCTCTCTTTCGTTTTTCTCTTAAAGTTAATGAGGCAAAAAATAAAGCTTGTCATGTCACTGAGAAATTTGAAAGTTTTATTTCTTGTAAAACCTACTGTTTAAAAGTGGAGACTCCTTCCATAAGCTTTATAAATGCCTACTTTGGGGGACCCATGTGCTATACAGTTTAGTACCGTATATGTTTGTCCTTTACCGTATGAAACAGCAGTAACTACTGTCAAAACAGCTGTTGGAAAATTATCAACATTTTTTTTTTTTTAGTTTGTTGTATTGTTTAGAATTCTGTCATGTTCTTGCAGCTCCGTCTTGACTTGACTTGAGTTGTCTGTTTTTATCTTTAGTGTGTTTCTTACAGTATGTGTTGTACTTTTTGTCCTATTCAGGTCCCGGTGCAATCATGGTTTGATGACATGACAGACACTGAGCTGCTGGATCTTCTGCCTCTGTTTGAGGGTCTGAGCAGAGAGCAGGATGTTTACAGTGTGTTACAGAGCCTGAGGACCAGGTAGCACTGACACGCAGAGACTATACGGCTCTACAAGACACACGCTCCAGACGAAGCTGTCGCTTTTAGACGCCGCTACTGTCTTTTCTCACACAGGGGAGAACGGATGGACCTCAAACACCTAAGTGGACAAACCCTTCATGTGCATTCTGAAGTTTATTGGACTGTATACCACCCTGAAACAACTGCACAGAAAACCTTAGAGGGTTTGGAAGACGCTGGAGCGACTCGAGCCTTCGGTTCATGCTATGCAGACAGTCATTTCTCGAACAGTCTCCCCAACTGTGATTTTTCTCTTACCTAAAACAAAAAAGTGCCTTCTGAACGTTTTTATGAACATATAAACAACATTTTTTTTATATGCTGCGCATTTCCAGACCTTTAAACAAATATTTGCTGTAAACCCGAGTGGATGGACAAGCCTTTAACACTGTTTATTTATTATTATTATTTTTCCCATTGAATTGCCACCAGTCTTCATCAGGCTAAATGAACTGTGATTGGAAAAAGACAGACCTTTCTCTGGTTTTATTTTTTGAAAAAAAAAAAAAAAGCAAAAATTATGTAAGCATTGTGTTGATGAGAAAAACATTGATTAGCATCTAACTGCAGTTTGAGTAAGTGACATGGAAACTGTTAACTCACGTACAATACAGTAGAAACGTTTACGAGCATTTATCAGAATCAAAATAAATGTTGCAATCGATATCATCCATCTTTGGGTTTGTTTGTTTGTTTGTTTGTTCATCCGTGGTATTTTTTAGCCGGAGCAGCAAGCAAGACACGTCAAATTAGAAAGATGTAAAATCTTACAAGACCACACAGATATATATATGTAACAAATAAATATGTAAGTAAGTAAATTGATTTTATTTAGTTGTTGAACGTACAATCATGTTGACGTACAATGCAAAAGGTAGCACCTCCCCTTATACTTCTATTTGTTACATAATGAAACATAATGAAAATCACCTGATTGTAGCAGGTCTTAATATTAGACAAATACAACCTCAAAAAAACAACAACTTTTTATATCATGCCATTATTTATTTAACCAAAATATACCCAAAAAGAAAAAACATGTGGGTACTAAGTACCCACCATTATTCAATAGCTAGTACGGTAAATCCACCTACAGCAGCAAGGACTAGAATTAATCATTTCCTGTATGACTTTATCATTCTCACATCATTGTGGAGGAATTTAGTTTTTTTTTTTTTTACAACATTGCTTTATTTCATTAAGGTTTTCGGGCATTCACTTATGCACAGCTCTGTTAAGGTCCCGCCACAGCATTTCAGTTGGATTGAGGTCTGAGGACGTTGACTAGGCCATTCCAAAAATATATATTAATTTTTTTCAGCCATTCTGATGCAGATTTTCTGGTCTGCTTCATACTGACAGACTCACATTTGCCTCTAGAATACTCTTGTATATAGAGGAGTTTATGGTCGATTTAATGACTGCGAGGTGCCCAGGTCCTGTTGATCAATCACTTTACAGTCATACATCTCTATCACTGTGCTTAACAGTGGGCATGAGATATTTCTGCTGAAATGTTGTTTGTTTTTTTGTTTTTTTGCCAAAAATGGCGCTGGCTATTAAGGCCAAACAACCCCACTTTTATTCTCATTGTTTTTGTCTTGTGGTTTGTAGTCTTGTGGTTTGCTTAGATAAAGTTTTGCTAACCTCAGTTCCATGTTCTTTTCAGACAGAAGAGACTTTCCTCTGGCAACCCTTATAAACAAACTGTACTTGTTCAGTCTTCTTCTAATTGTGCTGTCATGGACGTTAATATTTAACATGTTCAGCGAGGCCTGTAGGGTCTTTTTTTGTTGTTGTTGTATTTATTGCTCACGGTCGAAAGCATTGAACTCCAAATTGTTTGGAAAAGGTTTAATAACCCTTTCCAGGATGATCAGCTGCAATGATTGCTTATGTTTATGTGTTTCCCTCTTGGCATTGTATTAAAACAGACCTGAATGCTCCAAAACAGCAAACAACCAAAGCTTTATAGAGCTCTTCACACCTGCTGTCAATTAATCAATTAATCAAGTGCTAATAAATAGCAGCACCTGGCAGCAACTTACTCTCTTAAATGCTGTGGAAGCAGTAAGGGGGTACTTAGTATTGGCCACATTTATTTTCTTTTTGGTTGAATTTTTGTTAAATAAATAATAGCATTGTGAAAAAAAAAAAAATATATATATATGCTGTTATCCATCTGAGGTTGTATTTCCTTATAAATAAGGAATAATAATCAGATGATTTTTATTATGTTTTTACACAAAAACACATAAAATAGAAGGGTACTAACTTTTTCACATGTCTGTACATGAAATAAGTTCCCAAAATTACACCAGTCATTTACACAAATTGTCCTGAAAATGAAGTGTTGACCCTGGAGACTCCTTCTGTAAATGTTAGAAAAACATAGTCACAATAATGATTATACTCGTTCCCCTTGTTTCTCTTGTTTTTGTTTTTATTATTATTTTTTTTATAATACGGTGATATTTTTGATAGTATTCCCAAATCAGTTCAACTGTCCTTGCAAGTTTAGAGACATGTGTCAGACCACGGCCGCCTGCCAAGGTGAGTTAAACAGTTAAAACTGTACCTGGTATCTCAGATTGTGTCATTGTTTAACAGATTGATTTAATCAGATTCCTTATTTGTTCTGGTGTGAATGTCATTAAGCTTGGTCTGTGGACAGAAGAGTACATTTTTCAGAGAACACCAGAGTTTTATTTGCTAAAGGAGTGAGGCGTGTATCCATTTTGTGTGATCAGTAGCCATGAAGGGGTTCAAGTCTTTTAAGATATTTTTGATATTCATTCTACTATAATGAATTTGTTTTAATGGTCTTGCCATTCTATGTAAACTATCATATTTTCACAATTTATATTTGACCTTAAATTTAAAGGAAAAATGTATCTTCTTTTAAAACAAGCTTGCATAAGTCTTAAACGTCTCCCAAAAATGTGTATTAATGTTCAAACCAACATTCTGGTGGCTTGATTTTCTTTTCTTTCACTCCTTTTTCAAACACGCCTTTTCAGTGTCTGTGGCTTGAATTGAACTGTTGAATTGAACGGTACCCATTTTGAAGAAGTGCATTTTCCTTGCCAATCACAATGCTGGACCCGGAACCGTCCATGTTTTAATGCTATCCTACAGTTCCAACCCGTTTTCAGGCTTTTCCCCACACACATTTCTGATGAAGAAAATAAGGGGAAAATATATGTAATATCATTCATTCACCATGACATCCTCAATATTTTGCGATATAAAAGTTAGAAAACAATTAAGAGCTGAAGTAGTTTAGGTTAGCGGCTAACTGCTAAAAGCTAACCTAGCCCTTAGCTGTCAGTTAAACTTAATGTTGTTGAATTTCTGTGAGACAAACGAGTTCCTGTTCTTCTTTCTTATGTTGTAGCTGCAATAAATCTGTCATTATTTCATCTGTCATTCTGTCTTATTGTCTTTCTTGTTCTCAAAAAAAAAAAAAGTAATTTTACTTAGAAACCAGAAAGCATACAGTAACTAGAGGCCCTGAAGACTTTTTTTTTAAACTTCAATTTATACTTGGTTTATTTTATTAGAATTAGAATTCTGTGGAGTAAATCAGGGGGTTACTAGTGATTAATTCAAGCGGTTTAACAAAAATATTGCATTTCAGGGATCACAGAGTAATTGGACAAACTAACTGTCATAAATATTAGTAATATTTTTTGTTCCTTGGCAGAAAGTGAGATTTTCCGGTTGCTTATTCCTAATGTAAATGGAAAATACCATTTCAAATTTTGCTTTCGTGACTTGGGTAATGAAATTTTAGAATATACCAGATATAAATATAATATTTCAAATCTACAAATATTTTCCCGAACACTCCATAGGTAAGTGACAAAGACCCGCTTATAGCTCTCGCTCAGTGTCTCCAATGTCATCAACAACCTCTTGAGAATAGAGGCAAGTTAGGTAACTATTTCTTGGATGATAAAGTTGTAGTTATGTCTGCAAAAAATCTCAGGACTTCCTCGTCAAACCCAAACCCCAGCCGCTGGATGCAGTGCCGGTCCCAAGCCCAGATAAAATGGGAGGGTTGCATCAGGAAGGGCATCCGGCGTAGAAACCTGTGCCAAGTTGTTGTGCGGACTGAATGGTCCCCTGTGGCGACGCCTCGACGGGAGCAGCCGAAAGATATTTTAGAAGGTATTTAGAAGGTATTTTCTAGATCTATTCAATGGTAATAAAAATGTGCTTTTCTTTTTTTGTCACACATCCACAGTATATTCCAGACAGATTGCTGTGTAGCTTATAGAGCATTTTTGTGAACTTACAAGCGTTTCCAAGAACTTTTTTAGAATGTTCTAGAACTTAAAAGAACATTTTAGATTTTTTTTTTTTAGCTATGCATTTTTTTAGCTATGCATCAAGACAAAAGCAAAAAAAGTAATCTGTAACAGCATTTACAAAAATGTGTGATTCCTACAAGGCATTACAGTATTTCAACATACTGGATGTTGGAACACCACTACCAATGAGCGTACAGTATAATCAAAACATAATGGGAGAATATATTCGAAAGTGATTTATATTACAGTCACAAATCTCAGACAACTCCTCACTTCTAAACTTTTTTGTATAACGTTTATGTTTTATCCATCCATGTATCTAGGAACCTCTGTAAGCCAACTAGGCACTGTGGAGAAGAATGTGAGTAACATTGTGTTTATTTCTATTTTAGACTGTGGTAGAACCTCCGGTCAACATTCACACACTATGGGCAATTTGGGAACGGCAATTAGCATAATCTGCATGTTTCTAGACTGTAGGAGGAAACCGGAGAACCTGGGGGAAACGCACCAAGCACAAGGAGAACATGCACACTCCATGTAGACGGACCCCAAGGTGGGAATCAAACCTGGACCCTGGACAGTGCTAACCACTAACAGCAGCCATACTTTTACCCGTGCCATCATAACACTGCCTCCACCATGACTGACAGATGACGTGCATCATATTACAAGTGGTTTACATTTTGAAATAAACCCTCTGCATTTACAGTACATTAACGAAGGCGTCTCTTGATTGAAGACTCCTACCTCCTCCTCCAGAATGTTCTTGGTTGGTAGGTGATGTTGTAAGAGATTTTCCTTCACAGATCCACACAAACCAAATTGTTGATATGGCCACTCCTAATGTTTCTGGTATCTCTATGATCGCAGGTACCATTAGAGAACTGCAACTAATAGTCTTATTGACAAATTAATACAATTATAACCAAGAAATAAAAAAAACAAAACACAAGCAACTTTTCAATGTACAACAGCACAAGCATTGTCTTCTATTTGTCTTCTATTTGTTTTTTACCTGACTTGCTCATGCTACTTTTGCACATCTGTATAATAACACGATAAATGTTTTAAAGTAATGCCTGGAGGTTTGTTTCATGGAGGCCTGCACTGTTGTCTATACAAAGAGGACAATAGGGCTTCAAGCCGACATCCATATAAAGACATTTAAGCGAGCAGTGTGTTTGTGGTGTGTGCTCACCTGGGTGGAGTAATGGACAGAAACACACCCAGGTTTATACACAGGGATCAGGAAGTGGTCAGATGCAGGCATTTAGTTAAACACCGATTAACACACAGACTGTATACCTGAAGCGGACAGTGTTGAGAAGGTAGGAAATACTGTGAGATATGAAATATTTTAAAATGCAATACATGATTTTATATAATGATGGTGTAAATTTATTTATAAAATAAAAATAATGAAAGGGAATAAAAATAATGGATGTAATGCTTGATTACATGTAAAGCTTTGGGTGTCTGATGATGTTGAAATGCTGGACGACACAGCTATGTCGTGCTCTCCCCGTGAAGTGTGTTACTGACTTGACTTTGTAATGCTTTTACCTGGGATTTGTACACAAGTGTTTTGTCGCTACCTAAATTTTATCCAAAGCATTTCTTTTCTTTAAAAGCATGATTTTTCTAATGTTTATAGTAACCAGTAACGGTTTGGAGTTTGTGCACACAAAATATTTTTCTTTGAAAGTGGGGTTAATATGAACTTAAGCCATGTACTTCATTTACTGTATGCTTATAAAAATGCATGAAAATTTTATTGTTAGGCACTATGTCAATATACAGTGTTGACTAACTAAAAGGCAAAACCAGTCTTTCTAGGCTTGGTGTACAAAGAACTTGTTTGCGGATTCAGAAAAGCTCGCAACAGAACGGTGCATTTAATGAAACATGACACATCTCTTCATGTGTTAAAGAAGATGGTACATAGTTCTAAATTCAAGAAGATTATCCTGATAGATAAAGTTCAGCCAGTTGTTCAGAGTCTTAAAATCGTATTGTTACAAAAATACAATATTTTGCTTCATGTTGTGATTATAAAAATGGAGATTGTAACTGGACGTAATATAATGAAATTTAATTATTTGAAAATGAATCATAAAAAACAATACATGTCTTCTTGCTACATGTATGCTATGTAGTTTATATGCTTTGAATCGTTTTCTTATTACAGAATTCACTATTTTTTTTTTTGTAAATTGCTTTGCAAATTTTTTTTAAAAAACAGTGGTGGTGCGCCTTTTAGACCAAGTGATAAACCAAGCCTGTCTTATACCGTATGAGGATAATGTGCAATAAATTCATATTTTGTTCATATTCATATAATGTACATTCCTTTCTTCTCCTAAAATCCAATCCAATCATTTCTGCTTATTTAATTAGATTAGTCCAATATTATTATTAATTATTTATAATGCATCAGAAGTGTTTGTTTGTTTTTTGAGAGTAAACCTTTTATCTGCTTTGGCCTTCCACTGAATTTGGGGCGGAGTCTAGTAGATCCTGTTAGAGGTGCAGTGTAGCATATTATATACTGTACACACCCAGCCCTGTTAAGCATCGGTTGATTGGTTGCTCGGCAAATGACACATATTTTGTTTTAATATGTCAACCATTTTATTAGCAGCTGATGGCTGATGTGAGTAAGAGGTAGCGGTCATGCCTGAGTGCCTGGACTTTTCCTGGAATTTCCTTAACACTATGTTTTATTGTAGTGTCTTGGTAACAAAAATAAATACTGCTATTATTATTATTATTATTATTATTATTATGTGCATAAGTCTTGAACCTTCACTCATTTCTTTATGTAAAATGAAATGAAATTATGTAGATTAATTTAAAGAAATAGGAAAAAAAAAAATATATATATATATATATATATATATATATATTGTGTAATATAACAAATTCAGCAGCAACCTCATTTCTCCTATCATCCGTTCCAACCACTCAGCATTCAGCATCACCAGTTTCTCACTGGTTCATGCCTTAAGTTAGATTTTTATTTTTTTATTTTACACTTGAATGATTCATGTGTGGCTTAACAAGCAAAAACAATCTGGTGCTAACATCAGATTCTTCATATTTTTTATTAATTTGAATAAAATTAAACAATTATGCATTATTTCTTTGGTAATTCATGTACATTTTGACCATTGATGTTTTTTCTCAGAGTACAGCAAGATGACTGAAAAAAGGCTGGACATCAAATACAAACCTGGCCTACAGATATGGACTATAAATGTAAGAGAAACACTGACTCTTTTTTATTCATTTAAATTTTTTTTATAGACCAACGTCTTTTGAAATTCTTCCTGGAGTTAATGATAACTTGTCGAGTGTCTCTGTTTTGCCCAAGGATATGAAAATGGTTCCTGTGCCAGAGCAGGCTTTCGGGAATTTCTTTGAAGGAGACTGCTACGTGGTTCTCTATGTGCGTATGCCTAGTCATGTCATATTCTTTTCTATCTGTAGAAGATTCTGTATTACTACTTCTCTAAGTTTGGCGAGGAGGCTTTGAAAGGAAGTCAGATGTGTGATGAAATGTCAGAATGACTTTACTGGCTTTGCAGCCTGTCACTAAATACTCCAATTAGCAGAAGTCTGTGTGTGTGTGTGCTGTAGGGAGGACCAGAGAATATTCGCTCCATGGATATTCATTACTGGATAGGGAACGGCTCGTCTCAGGATGAGCAGGGTGCTGCGGCAATCTACGTAACGCAGCTGGATGAGAGTTTGGGTGGCAGCCCTGTGCAGCACCGAGAGGTTCAGGGCAGTGAATCAGCCAAGTTTAAAAGTTACTTCAAAAATGGCATAATGTGGGTAAATTTTTAACAAGCAGATGAGTATCCTAGTTCCATTAAGATATAGATGTTCTTTCATGTTTTAAAATCCATGCTTTCATGTTTATCCTCAGATATAAAAAGGGAGGTGTGGCGTCAGGGTTCAAACACGTCGAGACCAACGTCTATGACATTCTGCGTCTCCTGCACGTCAAAGGCCGGAAGGATGTCACCGCCATGGAGGTTTCTGATTTCATTGTTAAAGAATTCATTACGAGATAACATTGATGATTGATTAATAATCCCTACTCAGGTAAAACTGCAAGTACATATTTAAATAAGTACTCTGCTAAAAGTTTCTAATTCTTTACTTCACATAACACAGGAACAGACTGTAAACTCTTTAAATTTAAAACATCTCTTTTCCATTGAAATTCATGAAACCATTAGTTAAAGCTACCATCAGCTTTATTACAAACAACCATTAGTACCAAAGTACCATTAGTAATTAAAGGCTAAAAAATAAGCTGATCAGCATCTGGCACATAACTCTCCTTCTATTCAACATTGTGATGTAATTTATGGCACAAGGTTCAGTTTTCATAGCGCATGCACCATTTTTTTTTGTTGTTGGAATAAGGCATGATGAGTCACGCTTCGTGTGTATGTGTATTGGTGATTTTGCCAGCTTTTAGATGCTTTACCATCCATGATATATTGTATGGTTACCCATGATACAATAAAACTGACATACATTATTGGCACAGCACATATTATTATAATAGCATTTTTACATTAAATAATGTATCTAAATGGATTATTTTTCTTTAATTTCACAAAGTATGAAAGCTTGAAATTTATTACATGTTAACTGGGTGAATTGATTTTCTGGAGTCTCTTGTTTAAATTACAGTGTTTTAAAAAGCATCTCACTGTACAGTATTACCATTGCACACATGTCTCTCAGTCAATTTCAGACATCCCTGATACTTCGAAAGCCCGTAGGGAGGGGGAAACAGATTTTTCTGATGCCCAGAAAAATACGTTTCCCCATACTTCAATTAAACGATAGCGTTTTTTTTTTTATACATTCTGATCACTATTTTATCTTTGCTACAGGCACACATGTCTCTGAGTCAATTTCAGACATCCCTGATACTTCCACAGCCAGTAGGAAGGGGGAAACGGATTTTCCTGATGCCCAGGAAAATATGTTTCCCATACTTCAATTAAACCATAGCGTTTTTTTTAAACATTCTGATCACTATTTTATCTTTGCTACAGGCACACATGTCTCTCAGTCAACTTTTAGACATCCCTGATACTTCCACAGCCAGTAGGGAGGGGGAAACAGATTTTCCTTATGCCCAGGAAAATACGTTTCCCCATACTTAAATTTAAAAGACAGTGTTTTTAAAACATGCTGTGCATTGTGTTACCTGTGCTCCATGTACAATTGTCCCTGAGTCAATTTCAGACATCCATGATACTTCCACAGCCAGAAGGGAGGGGGAAACTGATTTTCCTGGTGCCCAGGAAAATACGTTCCCCATGATTGCATCGGCACACGCAATGTAGGGACACAGAATTTCCCGGAACACCTGCAAAATATTGCGTTGATTGGCCCTGTTAAGTGATGCGTATAGCCACGCCCACCTTGAGGGAACTTGCTCTACAGGATATTCATCCAAAGAAAGCGCTAGATGCTGTGACTTAATCTAGCACATAACTGCTCATAATTTCCCTTGAGTTCATTTATGGCGCAGGCAAAGTTCAGCCAGTTTTGCGTGATGCTATGATAAAATCGGTCTTGACTAGACATACTGTACAAACACTTATACAGACAGAAATACAGACAGACAGACTTATGAGTGAATCTGCGTGTTTTTGCCGGTAACCAGTGACAACATGCTGTCTGTTTGCCCAAATGTGCTGAGACTCAAAACAAGCTTAAAAACAAAACAATACGCGGAAAATATTTTTTTGCTGTGTTTGTGTGTCCTGCCCCTGGCGATGGAAACTGTGAGGCAGTTATTCCATAATAACTGTAAAACATTAATAAGTCTTATTGTACTGGCATGGGCAAATTAAATGATTAGCAGACTGTGCCTTATTCTACTTGTATGTAATTGTGTTTAATTATTAATGTGAGCTTAAACAGTATTTAAGCTCAGTTTAATTCCTTGGGCCTGTAGGTTGAGGTGTCGTGGACGAGCTTCAACACTGGGGACGTCTTTCTGCTGGACATGGGTAAAAACATTGTGCAGTGGAACGGCCCTCAGAGCAACAGACAGGAGAGACTGAAGGTAAAGCTAGATTCATGTCACCTCTGTGTTCATGTAACAAACCTGTACACTGCTGTGAATCGGTCCTGGTTAATATATTTTAATGTCGCCTTAATATTTATGTTACTTCTTCATTTTTATTCCATAGGGATGTTTGCTAGCTCAGGACATCAGGGACAGAGAGAGAGGAGGGCGAACACAGATCGGAATAATAGAGGGGGATAAAGAGGAAGCCTCTCCTGAACTGATGAAGGTCATGATATCTGTACTGGGCCAGAGAACTGGACAACTGAAAAATCCCGTCCCTGACGACACACCGAATCAATTTCAGAGTGCTAATGTCAAACTTTACCAGTAAGCATGATCATTATTATTTTAATGATGTTAATTACTTATTTGTACTTGATGTGAGTGTAGGAATATGTGCTATCTGTGATGGAATAACACAACACAAAACAGGTTAAAGGCATTAAATTCTGTATCCTGATCTTTAATGAAGGCGTTTTCATGCTGTTCCACAAGGGTGTCTCCAACCTCTTCCATGAGGGTATATCCAATATCTATCAAAAGATTATATACGTACATATCTCTACCACAATATTATATTCAATCTCTTCCATAAAGGCCTACCCAATCGCTTCCACAAGATTACATACAATCCCTTCTACAAGGTTATATTCAATTGCTTCCACAAAGCTATCTTCAATCCCTTTCACAAGATTACATCTAATCTACTCCACAAGGTTTTATCCAAGTTCTTCCACAATTTTGTATATACAACCTCTTCCACAAGGTTATATCCAATGCCTTAAAAAAACTATTATCTAATCTTATCCACAAGAGTAGATCCATTGTCTTCCACAAGGTTATATTCAAATTATATCCAGTCTCTTCCAAAGAGTTATATTAAAGGTCTTCCACAAAATGATATCCATTCCCTTCCATAAGATTATAACCTCTATAAGGTTATATCTCTTTTACAATGGTATATCCAAAGGAGAGTACTGTAAATCCCTGCCCTTCCTTGAGAGTATAATCGTCCACCAGCTAAGTAATAGTCTTGTTCTTTCAGAAGTGTGTATCTCTGGTTTTCTACAATGGATAGACAAAACCCCTTGAACCTGTGAAAGTCCCCATAACTGGCCTTGTCCAGAGGGTGGAATCACTGAATGTGACAAGACCTACTGGGTTGTTTCTTGCTTATGTTTATGCTTTTTTGCACATGTTTTTTAATTGCATAACTACTTGCATTCACAGGGTATCAGACTCCAGTGGTAAGCTGGTAATACAGGAGGTGGCCGCTAGTCCACTGACCCAAAACCTTCTGCATTCTGACGTGAGAAAGACCATCTCTCTATTTCAGTTACTGTACATCCGTTCTGTGTGCCACATGCACTAAGTCTTTATGTCTATTTTAGGACTGCTACATTGTAGATAATGGAGGTGTCTCCTTGGCAGTTTGGAAAGGAAAGAAGGCTAATGATCAGGAGAGGCGTTCAGCCCTTCAAAACGCGGTGGTAAGGTCTTTGTACAGTATGTGTGAGCAATATATATATATATATAGACAGAGAGAGAGAGAGGTCTACAGACAATTCCTATGACTTCATGGCTTGGTTTGTGCTCTGATATCCACTGTTAACTGTGGGACGTTATATAAGCAGGTGTGTATAGAAATATCTCAAGGATGATCAGTGGAAAGTGGGTGCACCTGATCTCAATTTTCAGTGTCATGGCAAAAGCTGTGAATAGATGTGCATTTGTACATCATTTTGCAACAAGACTTGTCCTATAAGAACCAAAATCAACTTTGTTAAACTCTTTTCTTTCAGGGATTTATAAAAGCCAAAAACTATCCCGCCAGCACTCATGTGGAAGTGATGAATGAAGGTGCAGAGTCTGCCATGTTTAAACAACTCTTTAAATCCTGGAAAGAAGCAGGCCAATCC
This sequence comes from Leiocassis micropogon, assembly GCA_028565275.1. NCBI lineage: Eukaryota > Metazoa > Chordata > Actinopteri > Siluriformes > Bagridae > Leiocassis > Leiocassis micropogon. The sequence continues at coordinate 4,227,830 of JAOVVA010000027.1, read as the reverse complement.
CAGGGCCTGGGGAACACTTACACCAGGGGAAAGATAGGTACCTAGTCCATCACTCTCAAACGTTTGGTACAGATTTAGTGCTATTTGGGGCTGTGTATTGATTTGTATTGATTGTGTATTATAGCTAAAGTAGACCAGGTGAAATTTGACGTCATGGAACTGCATGCTGAGCCTAAACTGGCCGCGCAGGAGCGGATGGTGGACGATGCTTCTGGAGAAGTGCAGGTGCCAAGTAATACACACGAACACTACCACACCACAATACTAAACAATTCATGTGCAAATATTCACTATACAGTAACATTAACATTACTTGTACTATTTAACATTTACTCAGATTTGGCGTATAGAGCACTTGGAGCTTCAGGAGGTACCCCGCAGTACTTATGGCCAGTTTTATGGAGGAGACTGTTATTTAGTGCTCTATACCTACAACAGAGCCAGCAAGCCGCAGTACATTCTCTACATGTGGCTGGTAAGCAAATACAAATAATGTGATGAATATACACTTGACATCTCATCAGTTATATGCAGAGTCTTCTGTGGACTGGATTCTAAAATGCCAATCAATCGCTATACAGCTTATATAAAATGTATGATTGTCCAGGGTCGCCATGCCACACAAGACGAGATAACTGCGTGTGCATACCAAGCAGTGAATGTAGATAATCAATATAATGGAGCTCCAGTCCAGGTCAGAGTGACCATGGGCAAAGAGCCGCGCCATTTTCTGGCCATCTTTAAAGGGAAACTCATCATCTATGAGGTATTTATATTTATATGGTTATATAATAAAACCATTTTCTATAGCTGTACAGCATATGTGCCTATTTCCAATTTCCATGCAATTGTCAACCGTAGAATGGAACAATATACAACATCGAACTGCAAACATTTTAATGGAAATTGTATTAATTATGTAAGAATCATAACAACATGTTTCACCCAGCTGGGTTACAACAAAGACAATATGGACAAAAGTATTTTTCCAAACCTGCAGTGACATTGTATCCAAATACATATATAACTCAATACTTCAATATGGAGTTGGTCCCCCGTTTGCAGCTATAACAACTTCCACTCTTTTTGGAAGTCTGTCCACAAGATTTTGGAGCGTTTGCATGGAAATTCATGTTAATTCATTCCGGGGAGCATTTACGAGCTCAGGCGCTGATTTTGGACGAGAAGGCCTTTCTTGCAATCTCCGTTCCGGTTCGTCCTAAAGATGCCCTATGGGGTTGAGGTCAGAGCACTGTGTTCAGGCCAGTCAAGTTCTTCCACACCAAACTCATTAAACAAAGTCTTTATAGTCCTTACTTTGTGCACTGGGGGACAGTCATGTTGGAAAAGAAAAGAGCCTTCCCCAAACTGTTGCCACAAAGTTGGAAGCATAGCATTGATCAAGATGTCTTGGTATACTAAAGCATTAAGGTTGCTCAACACTGGGGATAAGGGGCCGAATTCAATATTTTACAGGTTTGGCAAAATAAATTCAAATCAAATTCAAATTCAACCATTATAGAAAAATGATGAAATACCTTTGTCCCTATAGAATACGGTATACCCAAATGATATTTAGCTCTGAAAAATGGTACAATGGTACATCAGATGTTTTAATGGTATTTTGGTTTGTTCTAAGGGTGGAACAGGCAGACCGGGCGTGGTAAACCCTGATCCCGGTGCTAGGCTTTTCCAGGTTAGAGGAACAGATGACATGAATACTAAGGCTACAGAGGTGCCAGCAAGAGCCTCTTCTCTCAACAGCAACGATGTCTTTCTTCTGAAAACGAAAGGTGTGACGTACATGTGGTACGGGAAGGCAAGTATTTCATTTCGTTCTCATTGTGAAAGAGTGAGCTACAGTATTATATGAAAATGATGAATAATTAGGTGGTGTTATGTGGCCCAATGTGAATCCAACCAATCAGAAACAATGGTACTGTAATAGGGAAGTAACGTGTTGGCATGTGTGATGTTTTTTTTTTATTTGTTTGTTTTTTTTGTTTATTATGTCTGCCGTTGTGTGTATGAATAGGGCTGCAGTGGTGATGAGCGTGAAATGGGGAAGATGGTGGCTGACGTACTTTCAAAGGAGGACAAGCAGCCAGTGATGGAAGGCCAAGAGCCGGCACAGTTCTGGGTAGCTCTGGGTGGAAAAGCACCATACGCCAGTGACAAGAGGTACCTCATGACATCAGTTAACATATTGTTACCATCTAGAAACCTCTGTGTTTACTTCTGCTCCATAGGCATACATATTAGGTGCTTATTAAACCCTGTTTTAATATCTTTCACCTAAACCAGGCTTGAGAAGGCGACGGCAGTGCACACTCCCCGTCTTTTTGAGTGTTCTAACCAGACGGGCCAATTCCGTATGACGGAGGTAGCTCATTTCACCCAGGACGACCTGGATGAGGACGATGTCATGATGCTCGATACCTGGGATGAGGTTGGTTTGTACTTTGCGTTGGATGACAACTAAAAAAAACCCACAAGATTTTAGCATTTTATCACAGACAGATAATAACTTAACCGGTCAGAACACAATTGTTAATGCTCATCATAATCTCCACAGGTTTTTCTGTGGATTGGCAATTCTGCCAACCAATTTGAGATCCAGGAGTCACAAAACAGTGCATTAGATTATCTGAGGACCCATCCAGCAGGCCGTGACCGTGATACCCCCATCATCTCGGTGAAACAGGGTTACGAGCCTCCTACATTCACAGGATGGTTCAACGCTTGGGACGCTTACAAATGGAGTGTGAGTGGGTGGAAAATAATAGGAACCAGCCACTAGAGGGCATCCGTGTTGTGTAAACTTCAATGATTGTGAGTGCTCTGTACTCTGTAATAACTGAATTTGTGTGTTATTTCAGGGAGGACAGTCGTACGAGGAGATGAAGAGTAAACTGGCTGCCTCGGGATCAGTTTCACAGATCACGGTGGTAGGTTTTGTGATGCCCAATGTAATACTTACACTGTGGATCTATGCTTAGGATTGAGATTTAGCTTGAAGACCCAGCTGCAACATTATGGTCGACGTCTTGAAGATTTGCCGTGGACTTTCTACATAATCCTCCTTCCTCATGACGGCATCACTTTTCACCATCCGAGTCCCTTTTAAAGCAAAACACGCCATGATATGATGCTACCACCATCATGCTTCACAGTCTTTAAATGGTGCTCTTCAGATTAAAAGCCTCACCCACCCACCCCCATACACAGCAACCACCATTATGGCCGAATAGTTTACTTTTTGTTCTTGATAAATACATAGCTTTGTTCTGGGGATTATCAGCTTTTAAGGCCAGTCTTAGAATAAGGAATTCCGCCTTAAATAGTTATGGCAATATTGGGCTCTCTTAATAATGGATGGACTGTCTTTTTTTGGCCTTCAGGTCTTGCATCAGTTCCTTTGATCTTGTCTTTGGGTTCAGTTTAACCTTTTGGACCAATTTTCATTAATTTCAGGGAGTTACAGTAATATATGCCTTTGAAACTTTGATCAACTTGGTGTACAATATGTAAACATTTCTCCCACTGGAATGCTAGTAAAGTTCATTAAAGCTGAAAAAGTCTTTAATTTAAAGTTTTAAAACCTGCCTCTAAAAGTAGACGCCCTCATTGTCTAAAATAAATCTACCATAACATGAAATGTGTGCTTGTGAATAATCTGTTAGCCTTAGTGTATGTGAAATTTCAGTCTCAGCTGTATCCAATGTGCATGTAGAACTCCTACCTGCATGCTTCTCTCTCAATCCGCTTCACATACTGTAAACCTCAACTAAATTTCCTTGCAGAACATGAACAACACAGCCTTGAACAGGAAGTCGATGGGCGGAGAATCGCTCAGCAGTGCCCCTGGTGGACCCATTGAAATTTCCTCTCAGTCCCCCAAACCCCCGAATCTTCGACCCCTGCGTGGTGATACACCTTCTGTAAAATCTCCAAGCTCAGCTACTTTGAGTCCGGAGCAGCTGATCAATAAGAATCCCAGTGAGCTTCCTCAGGGATTCGACCCCAGCAAGCGAGAGGTGGGTAATGAGGAACGAGAATGTTTGAGGTAGTAAATCAGATTTCTTGGACCTCAGACTTTCTCGTGTAAGGTTATTGTGATACAAGGACTCAAGACAAGATGAGTTTCAGGAAAGAACAATATTTCATTTATTAAGGGTAAAAAAGCTGTCTAAACCTACCTGGCCCTATGTGAAAAAGTAATTGCCCCCTAATCCTACTTACTGCACGTGCTACTTGTGGCGGCAACAACTGCAATCAAGCGTTTCAATAACTGACAGTGAGTCTCCACATTGCTGTGGAGGAATTTTAGCCCACTCTTTCTTTGCAGGATTGTTTTATTTTATCCACATTGGAGGGGGTTCGATCATGAAGGGCCTGTTTAAGGTCACGCCACAGCATCTCAATTGGGTTTAAGTCTGGACTTTTAAGTTGAGGCCTCAAGTTCTTTAGATGTTGTTCTGGGTTCTCCTGGAGGAGTTGTCATTGTATTCTTGGAATAATTTTGGTAGGCCAGCCAGGTAGGTTTGGACAGATTTTTTTCCCTTAATAAATGAAAGCATCATTTACAAACCACATTTTGTATTTAGGTTATCTTTGTGTAATATTAAAATTTGTTTAAAGATCTAAATCATTTACAGTCCAACAAATCTATACAATATATACAGGTGCATCACAATAAGTTAGAATAACATTGAAAAGTTGGTTTATTTCAGCAATTCAAAAAGTGAAATTTCAAGTGTTTATTTCTTTTAATTTTGATCATTATGGTTTACAGCTAATGAAAACCCCAACCTCAGTATTTCAATGTAATATTGTCAAAAATTCAATATTGGAGACTCATGGTGTCACACCCTAATCAGCTAATTAACTCCAAACATCTGCAAAGGTTTCCTAAACCTTTAAATGAGATTTACAAGAAGTGGACTGCAGCTGGAGTCAGTGCTTCAAGAGCCACCACACACAGACGTATCTAGGACATGGGCTACAACTGTCGCGTTCCTTGTGTAAAGCCACTCATAAACCGGACACGTTGTCAGAGGCGTCTTACCTGGACGAAGGACAAAAAGCACTGGACTGTTGCTCAGTGGGCCAAAGGCCTCTTTTCAAATAAAAGTAAATTTAGCATTTCATTTTGAAATCAAGATTCCTGTGTCTGGAGGAAAAGAGGAGAGGCAGAGAATCCAAGTTGAGTGAGGTCCAGTGTAAAGTTTGCACAGTCAGTGGTGGTTTGAGGAGACATGTCATCTGCTGGTGTTGGTCCACTGTGTTTTATCAGGTCCAAGGTCAGCGCAGTCATCTACCAGGAAGTTTTAGAACACTTCATGCTTCCCTCTGCTGACCAGTTTCATGGTGATGCTGATTTCATTTTCCAGCAGTCCTCGGCACTGGCCCACACTGCCAAAACTACTAATACCTGCATTGCTGCAGTAATTCATGCAGAGGGAGCCCCGATCAAGTTTTGAGCACTGCAAACGTTCATACTTTTAAGTGGTCCAACATTTCCGTGTTAAAAATCTTTTTTTAATTGGTTTTAAATAATATACTCAGCAAAAAAAGAAACGCCCCTTTTTCAGGACTGTGTATTTCAACAATAATGTTGTAAAAATCCATATAACTTTACAGATCTTCATTGTAAAGGGTTTAAATAATGTTTTCCATGCATGTTCAATTAACCATAATCAATTAATTAACATGCACCTGTGGAATGGTCGTTAAGACCTTAA
>JAOVVA010000027.1:4201212-4212203 GCA_028565275.1 Leiocassis micropogon | reverse complement strand
GCATAATGTCCTGAATTTTGTCATAAATAAATACATTTCATTTTTTATTAATGAATTCATAAATAAATTAGATCATTCAAGTCACAGTTTTAAAGAATGAGAGATGAGGATAAATGAGAAACAAAAGCATGTAGCTGTTACTGTATCTCTATAATAGAACGCATGTACATGTAGTAAAACATGCAAAAAAAACAGTCAGCAGTAACTGATAAATACACCGTTTAAATACACTATTTTTACTACAAAACTGACTACCCTGTTCCTCTGAGTAGTTGCACTTTTTGCATAAACAGCAGTTTCCTAACATCAGTGCGAGAGTGTAATTAAATATTGCTGACCTCAGGTGAGGGCAAGCAGGTGGGAACCTCTGTCCCCAGAGGGCGTGTGAGAAGAGCATCACCCAGGATTGTCTTCAGGAATTTAGCCATGTGCTTCTGCTGTTCCACGGAGCAGTGTGTCTCCAGAGACAGGATTACTGGATACTCAGACGTCTGCCAGGAGAAAAAAAAAAGACATTGAACACCTTTGATTGAATACTCTTGTGTATCTTTTTGAAGACTGGTAACTACTTAAGTGTATCTGGGAAACTCTTACAGATGTCACTGTGGCTTATCGATACACAATAAATAAAAGAAAGGATTTGTCTATACATTGGTTAGAACTCGCTCTTTCAATAACATCTTTTATCTAATTTAGTGGGTGTGGTTATACATGTCATTCAACAGAGATAATCATCGGGTATGTTGAAGAAACAGAAACGACGGTAATGCCCCGGAAAGATACCCGCAAGAAACAGAAACGAAGGCTTACTCCAAAAAAAGGAAAGTAGACTATAAAAACCGAATCTTCAAAGATGAATGGACAGATCAGTGCATGTTTATTCTTCTGGCAGGAAGTTTAAAACCCGTTCGTCTCATATATTCCAAAACTGTGACGAAAGCAGTAGTGTGAAGCGTCACTATGGGATAAAACACGGCTGTAAGAGCAAATATAAAAGTTAAATACCCGAACCGAGAGCCCTAAAATACAGTAAATGCGCCCCCGGCACGGACTGCCCCTCCCTACATAATCGCTATAAAAATATCTATTACAACATAATTTTATCATACATAACTGGCTGGAGAGAATTTGATAAAACTTTGATTTCGCAGTACTTGCACTACCTGCATTATTTGAATATGCTGAAGTTGGTTTAAGACAAAACTTCATCGTTATCCGATCTACTTTTTTGATTTCTCATCTCTGATTAACTCTCCGATTACCGAACAGGGAGTGTATTTGGCTGATGACGAAAGAAGTAAAACTTAACCTTTTAACTATTTCTACAAACTCTTTTCTATAACTCTGATACCTCAACATTATGAACGCATAAATGTTTTTCATCAAAACGATTTAGGAATAAATGAATTTTTTATTTTATTTGTACTTACGTTTAATTATTCTCATTTTTATTTACTTAAATTTGCTTTTTTAATTCGCTGTGCAGCCTCCATCAAAAGCAATGCATTTGCACAATTGTTTGTACAACTGTCCAGTCATCTTTGAAAATCCCCTTTGTTGCAGTGGATAAGTCTCGCACTGCGTGGTTCCCCTTATTTCAACTTCTTCATCTGTCTTTGTACACTGGTCACAGTGTGTCATCCCCGAGCACAGTGGGAGACTGCAGACTGCGATGAATGGGATTTTCAAAGAGGATTCGAAAGTTAGGTTCAACAATAGTGCAAAGAGTTGTTATCATGTAAGAACTCAAGTTCATTCAGATACTGAGTTTAACTTGTGGCTAAAAACATGTAAAGTTTTATTAGTAGTTATGTGTCGGACAGATTAATACAACAGATGAAACTTTTAAAATAACTATAATTTTTAAAAATATATATTTTTTTTGTTACAGTCTCATAATTTTCATGGCGAATCTCTCCATATTTAACAAGTTAATTAAATCTGTAATGCCGTGTGTTTTTTTTGTCTACCCACTCATTATACCCAGCCTGATGATGCCACAGCTCCATACTGTGGCTTGTTTTCCCTTTTGGATTCTGTCTGACTACAGACTGGATCTGAGAATCAGATCTGCCCTATAAACAGTATCAGGCTGGTAAATAGACAGTGTGCGTGTCTTCACTTACTTTAAAAGCGTAATTCTTGATGGCCTTGATGACGTCCTCAAAGAGCACCTTGGATGTCAGGGTGTGTCCGTGATAGATGATCGGCTTTCCGTCTGGTCCGTCCCAGCAGTCCAGCTCCACGCAGCGGCAGCTCTTTAACAGCGCTCTAAAAGACGGCCACGGCAAAACCGAGTCACAACTACTACGTCTACAAGTACTACAACAAGCCTGGCAAATACATTTTCAGCTTTTCCTTGCTAGAAACACACCTGATCCATCTAGTTAAGGGATCAGTAAAGAGCTGATTTTTCAGGACTGACATGATGCCCAGTAGCACAAATTGGGCTTTCAGTCAAAACAAAATTCCAAAAAGTTGGATGGAAGGAAACATAATTTCTTGGGTCATGTGAACATCCTGACGATAGCTTAAAGGTCCTGTATTTTACTATTACTTCAACTAATTAACACAGGTCTCAAAGCTCCGGCAAATGCATTGTTTACACCTCAAACTGCATTTATTTTACTCCTTCTTATGTAAAAGAGCTACTGCTGAGCCACGCCCCTCCAGAGAGCAGCAGAAGAGAGGGGGAACGTCTTATATGAGGTCACATTAGGGTAAAAGAGAATTGTCTTGTTTAAACTCTGGCTAATACAAATAAGGAGAAAAGAAGGGAGAAAAAAAATCTTAATTTTTTAAAATTAATTATTACTATTATTATTTTTGTACATGCACACTGGAGATGCATCTAAAGAACTAAACATGACTAAAAAGTAAAAGAACAGAACAACGCAGTGACATACTTAATGTTAATCAACATTCCTTAAACCATTTCATTCAGTTATTCGTTTTCAGCAAACACGTCCCGTGTCGCGGTGACTGCGGTTTGTAGTTGCTTCGATTAAATTGAAAATATCTTTTATTTCTTTTTCCAAATAGAATGAGCCATCATCTCCTCGACGGCATCGTTTATCACTCTTCTTCACATCTTGTCTTTGTAGGTAGAGAAACTTTTTTCTACCTTTTTTAATATTTCGGAGAATCTTGCCTAAATTCAACCTTTTCTGTTTCATTTTCTTCATTTCTAGAAAGAATGAAACTCTTGTCAACTGAAGAATTCTTGTTAAAAAGGAAGTGGAACTGAAGTGGAGTCTGATAGGAATATAAAACCTCTAAACACGTCCTTGTCTTTGGCTTACGTGCAACAGATTTTTGCAATGAGACGCTTTTACGACTCGTCATTTTTAAGTCGTTCTCCATGATAACTCTTGTGTTGCAGCATTAAATTTGACTGTTCATGCAAGTGACCTACACTCAACCCTGGCTTATGCAATAGATGTCGTGTTTCAAAACCTATCATGGTTCTGACACGGTGACTCATTTGACAAGTCTTAACACCCCGGCATATTGATTTCCTATAATATCAGTGCTCACAGCACTTCTGCAGTACTAAACTACTAAATGATTATTGTTTCTATAGTAACAACTCAATCACATGGACTAGCAGACGCGCTTTCCTTTTCATGGATAAATGATCAAATAATTAAGTTTATATAATCCCCTGCTACATTAATGCACTTATCCCGGTGTTTCACTAGTGCTTGGATAACATCAAGGTTAAAAGATTTTGTACAGTATTTAGTACTGTAGATTTCAGCACGCCGGAGCCGTTATAGGACTGCCTGCCTGACTTCCCAGGAACCGCTTTAATGCTAAACCCAAACATGTGGAAATGGCTTGGAGTGAGGTCATGACTGTAGGTGGAATGTGGCAATAACTCTCAACAGAGTTCCTGTAATGTGCAAGTCCCAGATTGACTCGAACATCAATCCTATGATTTTTTTTTTTTTTACAAATTATTATTCATTATATAAAGCCTTTATTAGTCCTTAGTGAGAGAGAAGATGTGAGATCTTACTTGATGTAGGCCTCGGTACTGCTTGGCCCTTTGAGCTGGTCTTCCATCAGGTAGGTGTTATGAGATGAGGAGATGAAGTAGTGATTGAGTGGTTGCGTCATATCCTGGTAAATTTTAATGTGGGCGGGGTTGAGGATCAAAGCTTCCCTAGCGTTCAGGTACATCAGGAAGCCATCTTTCGTCATGCGTTCATTCTTCTTGGCTGGATTTGTGTGAAAACAATGCAAATCATACAATGCATATACATACACAAACACACACACACACACACACACACACACACACACACACACATCAATCTGCCATCAGCCGTAACATTTTGACCATTATGACCAACATTATGACCTTATATTGAGTAGGTCCCCTTTTGTGCCACCAAACCAGCCCTGACTCGTTGAGGCATGGACTTCACTAGACCTCTGAAGGTGTGCTGTGGTATCTGGCGCCAAGCGTCAGTAGCAGTTCTGTGGGTTGCAAGGTGAGGCCTACATGGATCAAACTTTTTTTCCAGCACATCCCACAGATGTTCAAATCGATTGAGATCTAAAGAACTTGGGGGTCGAGTCAACAATGCAAACTCATTGTTGTGTTTCTCAAATCATTTTTGAGAAACACTGCTTCCATGAAGGGGTGTACAGTACTTGGTCAGCAACAATGTGTCGGTAGGTGTCAAAGTAACGTCCACATGAATGGCAGGAGCCAAAGTTTCCCAGCAGAACGCTACCCAAAGCATCACACTGCTTCTGATGCTCGTGCTCCCATTGTAGGCATTTTTGCAGTGAACCTGAGCGCCCTGAATGGTCAATGGCTACGCAGCCTGATACACAACTAACGGTGGTGGTACACAGTTGGTACACACTGTGTGTTCTGTCACCTCTCCATCAGAACCAGCTAACGTCCATTATTGAGCCTTGGCCCAACCATGACCCAGTCACCGGTTTACTTGTTTTCCATTCTTCTCCTGACCACTGAAGACCAGGAACATCTCATAAGAGCTGCAGTTTTGGAGTGGCTCTGACTCTGTCGTCTAGCAGTCACAATGGGACCCTTGTTAAAGTCACTAAAAGCTTTACACTTGCCCACGTTTTCTGCTTTCAACACACTAACTTCAGGGACAAAATGAGGAGGATCTGAGGACTTGTGACTTCAGTCGCTCGATAGTTCAGGACTGAAGTTTCCTACAGTCTACCTGAGCCTCCAATAACAAACTGGACTCCATTTTAACTTAAACACATCTCCTGTTATACTAAACTTCCATTCTCACACAGTATGATGCAGATCAATCCCTGCTATCCATCTCACCCAAATGAGGATGGGTTCCCTGTTGAGTCTGGTTCCTCTCAAGGTTTCTTCCTATTACCATCTCAGGGAGTTTTCCCTCGCCACTGTCGCCGTCGTCCTCGGCTTCATCAGGGACAGTCTTATCATTTTGATTCACACACATCTTATACAAACTGGTCACAATGATAATGTTATGGCTGATAATATACTGCAAATACAGAAGAATGCCCTGGAAGCTGTGTTTAGACTGTTACCTGTAAGATCTGGCTCGTGTTTGTCTATAAGCTTCTTCACATCCTCATTTGACACATTTTCCAATTGCTCCCTCTGAAGGAAATTGTGCAGATCTCCTACGCTCATCTGGCCACCGGTCTGAGCGTACGTCTTGTAGATCTCGTTGATTTCAGGACGCTCTGTTAGCAGGTCATAGAATTTCTTAATCTCTTCTCCCTCCAGAGTCTTTGAATTTGACGTGTCACATTTCTATAAAAAACAACAACAACAACAAAAAAAAAACCATTACACTAAAGATTACAACATGACAACAGTATGTTTGAAAGGGCAGGTACGTTTTTGAGGTTAATGAGCGCGTTAAAGCTGTGTTTGGATATAAATATCTGTGATGTGTTTAGATGAAGGAAGATTTAGTGCCGAAAACGCTGTCCCAGAATGCATCGCTTGCACTTGGACATGACAGAAAACGACTGCTGCAATGTTCTCGATGTAGAGATAAAACCAGGTGAGCTGCATTATTTGTAACGTGTCGTGCAAATAGTGTGCGGGCGTGGCTGGTTCATCATGTGCTCATACCGGAGTGTTCATAAAGCATGTACTAATCTACTCTAAACTTATGTTTTGATCTTAGACTGATTTCCACACAGATGACATGCACTATAACAACAAGGATAAAAATAGTTTTTAGATAGGGGGATTACATTTTGCAGGGTTGCTTTATACAAAAATAAGTTTCAGTCACATGCCGAGCCCAAACTGAAGCCACACCTCAGCTGACTCACTCCCGAAATTGCTTGTTGTGTTTTTTGATTAACGAGACCGAGCCTTACACAAAGAGGGCAGCTCATCCAGTTCTTCCCTTTCTCTAATTACACACCGTGTTCGGTCGAAGACGTCCTTGACCTGTACGGTTTGTTGCATCAACAAAGGTTTAAGCCGAGGTGTTCTTTATTTTACAATCGGATTGCGAGAGTGACGAGTTTGGTCATGTTTGGGACTGGAATGAGTGCGGCGAGCTTATGTTACACTCGGGCTTCTTCCACTCTGAGTCATAGAAACCAGCGACGGGAAAGTCTCGTGTGTCTGACAGTTGACTTGGCCTGACCCTAAAGAAAGTTGTACAGCAGTGATGCCACTCGGTGTTTTAAATTGATTATGAACATATTCAATAAGAAAAGACTCTGCTCCTAATCTTTATTTTAACCTTATAATGACCGAGTTATACTGTAGTTATAAACTCCCTTTATTTCTCTTTATTATCTCCTGCTACACTAATGCACTTATCCCAGTGTTTCACTAGTATACCATCAATGCCGTAAGATTTCTTCGGACTGCCTGCTTCACATCTGAAAAAACGCTGGCCTCCCAGGAACCCCTTTAATACCCCAAACATGTGGAAATGGTTTGAAGCGAGGTCAGGATTGTATGTGGCAATAACTCTCAGCTGAGTTCCTGTAATGTGTAAATGGTGTGGCGGATGCTTGTGGGTAAGGTTCCTACGGACAGATGTGTCTCTCGTTAGCGCAGGTTATTTGTTGATTTTCAAGGATCACGTGAAGATCAGTGCAGTCTGACTTGAACGCCTCTCATGTAAACCACAGCTTGGAATACAACTGACTACAACGTACACAGAGTGTTTACTTTGCACTAGGTGAATCAGCAGGAAGTCCTTTTATATATCGTGTGTGTATTGAGGGTTTGTAACTGAGATCGGGTGTCTGTGTCTCTGCATCCATGTCTGTGTACTGCGTGCTGCAGTCATGCCAAGATGCATGTTCATGACAAAAGTCCTTAGGACACACTCACTCTCACTTACTCATCTTCTATACCGCTTAATCCTCCTATCCCAGGAGACTTAGGGCATGAGGCGGGGTACACCCTGGACAGGGTGCCTATCCATCACAGGGCACACACACACATATACATACTGACACACTACAGGCAATTTGGGAACGCCAATTAGCCTAATCTGCATGTCTTTGGACTGTGGGAGGAAACCGGAGTGCCCGGAGGAAACCCACCAAGCACGGGGAGAACATGGAAACTCCATGCACACAGAGACGGGAGTTGAACCTGGCCGGGAATCGAACCCGGACCCTGGAGGTGCAAGGCGACGATGCTAACCAATACACCAACATGCCCTCCTTGGGACACAATTGTTTTAAAAATCCAAATGTCAATTTTATGACTTTTGCATGATTAACTCAACAAAAGAAGAAAAAAAACGTTTTCAAGCTGACTAAAGACCTGCATCAACACATCTACCCACAGGAGTTACCTACAGCAATCTGTCAACCATATCAAATAAAATATTATTTAGACAGCTAACAGACCAGTGTATATTAAAAACACAGCCTAGATAAGCAGTTCATACTGTAGATGTTTAAAGGCTAAAAATAACAAATGCTTCGTACCGCGAACAATTCGGCGGCGTACGTGTCATCCATCTCGACGTTGATCTGTTTCAGGAAGCTCTTCACCTCCTTCAGGGTCATCATGTTGTCACCGTTTTTGTCTGCCTTCTTCATACAGCTGATGATCCAGCTTTGTCTCTGATTTAAGGCCAATTTTAGACAGAAGTTTAAAGATTCTGCATGACAGTTCATGAAGTAATAGTAATAATCCTACACCTTTTCAGGGCTCCTAATTGTCAGGATTTTCTGTACAGTATAATGAATCGATCTCTCTTAAAGGATACTGTTCACTTTTCTGTTGTGAACTGAGGTTCTCCATGTTGTCGATGACCTTCTGCAGCCCCATCACCCACTTCTTAGCATCCTCTCTGCTGCTCGCTACCAGGTCGAGGTTCTTGCGTTTGCCTTTGAAGATGATGGAGAAGCAGTGTTCCTCCAGCATATCGTCTGTGCACTTCTGCAGGCCTTCGGTAAGCCGGCCACTACGGATCGACTCGATGTCATCGATGGAGACTGTGGAGATTTAATGGGACGGAGGAATTTTAATGGGATCTTAATGGGATCAAAAAATATGAGGGTAATAAACATGAAAAGAATTGAAGAAATTGGATTATATTACTAAAAATAACAGACAAAAGGAGCAAGATTAAATGTGTTTGAGGTTGTTTGGGGTTTTTGAAGTAGAATAGGAGCAAAAATCTGAAATGCAAGATGTGAAGTATTTTTAAATCCCATGATGGCGTTACTGTAAATCGCTCCTTAAATTATTTTACATTCACAATATTAACTGATTTCCTATAACTAATAAATAAAAAGATAAATTTACATTTAAAAAAGTGTTACATTTCCATAACAAATAATATTTAAAACTTTTTTTTTTTTACCTCTTTGGTTATATGCAACAGTGAGTTTAATTTGTTGAGAAATAAAAGATATTTTTTAAATTGTCTTTTGCGTTCTGTATTAAAGATTATCGTCAAATGATGTTGGAAATTGTGGCCCTTGGAATATTTATTTATTTATTTATTTATTTTCAAGCATGCGGATTTAGCCATGCGGATTTTATTTATTTATTTTAAGATTTGATATTTAGACAGAATTCTTTCAAAAGTTACAGTATACTGTATATCGTGCAATTTTAACAAAACCAAAAAAAAAAACTGAGGAAATTTAAAGAAACTGAATATGTGTGTATAAAAATTTATGCATGAAATGCTTCGCAGTGTTCAATGTGATGCTTGCTTTACACCATTTGATGGTGATCTTCGTGCTTTGATGCTTCTGGGAAATTCGTCCCAGTTTCGTTAAACCATTTAAAAATCTATACATTTGTTTTTATGATTAAATAAATAAATAAAATAAAATAAATAAACAAACCCAAAAACAAAAAAAACAAAAAAAAAGAGCAGCAGGATGCAGATTCGGGGATATTTCCAATTCCATATTCATACGATCTACAGGTTTGTGATGATTTGGTACTGTATTGCTGTCCCGCTGCATTACACTCATATTCATCTCCTACTGTATAGTGTAAGGATTAGCTAAGATGCCTCCAGTATTTAGTACTACTGTACCTTCACTGTACCTTCACTCTCGCATTCTAAGCCATGCTTTGGAAATCTTCGTTACACAACCTTGTTGTTTTAATGCTTAGATTAGAAAAAAAAATCTTTATAGGGGTGATAAATCAAGGACTGAGATTATGCTGTGTTGATAATATGCACATTGCCACTGGTTCAGTCCGGAGACTCAGATGGCCTTTGCTCTTAGATAACAACAAAAAAAAGAAAAGCGGAACAACTTCTATTTTTGTTCAGTTCCTCAAAGACACGTCGTCTGGTTTGCTGCATTAACTGCTTAATGTATATCCAGTGTGTATGATCCAAGCAGTGATTGTTAATCTCAATCCTCACCCAAACACTATCTTAAAGCTGGCCTACTGGTGCAGATATCAGAGTGTAGAGCTGGGCGTACAGTAGATTAGACTTTACAATACATCGTCACATAATAATGACTAATAATTACCACGTCACCAGGTTTACATTTCTTTTCTACCAGAACTGCATCAGGGTCAGGAGGTGTGGTTTTATTATCTACAGTATAACAGCAGCTCTCTTAATAGGTCAGGGTGTGACTGAAATGATAGGGTTACATGTATTTATTGTAACACCTTTACAAGGATTTGTATAGCGAACAATCGGCAGGATCCACTTCACATCAGGCAGCTACAGTATGGGTTATTTTCTTATTAAAGGTCAGCCTGTCATGCGTTGTCTCTCAAATATTATCCCAGTTACGATCTGTCCAAGTATCTGTAGTCAGAATAGTATTAGGGATAACACTATTAGGAATAATAATTTTTAAATGTTATAAGTATCGGAACAATAAATGATTCAATATACTGAAATGTTGCTGTAACATTACTTCTGTAGGAACAATAGCACTGATTTTAGATACTGACAAAGCTGATGTCATGGAAGCTGTCCTGCAACAATTTTTCATTTTTACTTAGTAAATCCTTTTTCTCTATTTAACCAGTTACTTTGTCCACCAACACGTATCCTTCTATGATTGGAGGAACTAAGTAATGGCGACTGGAGGAGCTGGAGACCGACAGTTAGCGTTTAATTGTCACATACACATTACTGCACAGTGAAATTCTTCCTTCGCATTCATAGGAGTATGAACAACAAATTTACAGCCTTGCTGCAATGGTTTTACCTCATGTGATGAAACATGAACAGGATATACTTTAGTATTGATGTTTCTATAAAATTATCAGATAAAATGATGTAACGAAAACATTAATGCAACATTACTGCGTTAATTATACAACATACGTAACTGCAACATTTTTAATTGTAGGAATGGTAGCAAGGCGTGTGTAGTGGTTAGTACTGTCGCATTACACCTCCAGGGTCCGGGTTCGATTCCCAGCCAGGCTCGATTCCCGTCTCTGTGAGTTTCCCGTGCTTGGTGGGTTTCCTCCGGGTACTCTGGTTTCCTCCCACAGTCCAAAGATATGCAGGTTAGGCTAATTG
>JAOVVA010000027.1:4182492-4201112 GCA_028565275.1 Leiocassis micropogon | reverse complement strand
AGTTACTCGTTACCTTGTAGATTCTGATTATTATTATATCTCAGTGAAGATGATGTGCAATTAAGGGGCCTCATTTTGCCAAATGTTGCATATTCATAATGACAAATAAAACCTTCAATGCCATTCTTGCAAGTTAGGGTGTGGGAAAGTTAGTGGAGATGAAAACATCCAAACTGCTTGGCGATTTCTGAGCAGTTCCTGTGTCAGCCTGCTGAAAGTGTCCAGCTGTAACAAACTATTTTATCCCAGGGAGGGATACGAGTAACAGCAGAGGCCTGTTGGGTGCAAACACACCCAACCGCTCCCACAAACATGCAAATATCACGCATAAATTATTCATCTCCACATAAGAGACTCATCCATCTGGACGTAACAAGCAATTTCCTGTCTGGCCTCCGTGTCTTTTGACATCTCTGATGTCTGCGGCCTTAAACAAATACAGCCCTTAATCAGTTCAAATGAGTTTGAATTCTGTGCTGCATTGTTGGTGGCCGTCAGCTGTCGTATATCTGCTCGCTGGAGGGGAAATATTCTGGCGGGATGTAACCAACTAGATCGGGGGGGAGGGGGGGGACGACACATCTTAAACAACACATCTTAAACAACACTTTGCCTCCTTACAAATTACTCGCAAGTCGTTCGGATTTGCCTTTACACCGCCCGTGTTGCTAATTCCAATTCCAGGCTAAATTCCAAATCCCACTGTATCCCCTGATCAAGGGCACTGTTTATGGTGAGGAACTAGGGATAGTTCACTCTACATAGTGCACTCCATTTTAGGCTATTTGGTATTTGAACCCAGCACATTCTAAAGTGGAATAAGTGGAAATATAAAGTAAATCTTGTACGTTTCTTAGGACTACTATGGTTTATTCTCCTCACCTTGTGGCTACATACAGTAGTACCGATATAAATTTAAATTAAACACTTTCTCCTCTACAGACTCTGTAGAGAGGGTAAAGGCACCGAGTTAATAATCGGAAGGTCAGTGGTTCAATCCCCAGCTCCACCAGATTGCCCTTGAGCAAGGCCCTTAACACTATCTTTTCCAGACGTGCTGTGTCATGGCCGACCCTGAACTCTGACCCCAGGGGTATGCAAAGAAAGAATTTCACTCTGCAGTAATGTATATGTGACAATTAAAGGCTAAACTTAACTTAACCTCTGTTAACTGTCGGTCTCGAGCTCCTGCAGTCGCGGTTAGTGAGTTCCTCCAATCATAGAAGGATATGGTGGACAAAGTAAATGGTTAAATCAGGAGACAAATCATAATCTGCTGATAATAAATAAGTGTTTGTGTAAAAGTGAATCGAAAAACGTGCTGATATCCAACAAAGAAAAAAACAAACATATTGTTGATGTAAATTTAATTTTACTTCGCACTAGAACTTACTTTTGAACCTTTTTTTGTAATATTGGGATCAACAGCAGTTGTATAAGCATTTCACTTCATATCATACTGTGTATGACTGTGTATGTAATGAATAAAATTCGAATTTTGGATTTGAATTTGAAGCGTGATTCATAAGTCGTTAATGGAAGGAGTCTCCAGTGTTCAGTGCTTTGTAACGGCAGGTTCTCCTCCACAGAAGAGACTAG
Source organism: Leiocassis micropogon (assembly GCA_028565275.1). Classification (NCBI taxonomy): domain Eukaryota; kingdom Metazoa; phylum Chordata; class Actinopteri; order Siluriformes; family Bagridae; genus Leiocassis; species Leiocassis micropogon. The sequence continues at coordinate 4,199,513 of JAOVVA010000027.1, read as the reverse complement.
AGTACTTAAGTACAATGTGTGATTCTTTCAGTAATAAATCAGTTGCAGTGGTATAAGAAGGAAACAGCAAACCACAACTGCCATAATTGTAAAATAATCAACTTCAGGACTCTTACAGTATCTTGACTTTGTCCTGAGGAACATCAAACCTCTAATTCACTGATCATTTTCCGCTCTCAAGTGTTTCATTCATTAATAAAGGTACACTTTCACTATTCATATTGCTCATGATAAATGACATGAGATATGTGGAACCTAAAGCACTACGTAACTGTTTGGTATAGATAACTTTATGTTGTCTTTGTTGTCTCCTAAGAGTGCGCAAAACGATTGCACCCAGCTGTCGTCCCTCTATGTAATGGGTTACTGCCTTTGACTCTCTTCCAGCTGTTGCACAAGAGGAATTAGTACTGTAAAAACTGAAGGCTGAGGTACTTGGCACCACTGGCGGCTCGGGAAGACAATAAAACATTTGCTTCGTGTATTATGGAATGCCTGGTCAAGCAGAAATCAAATCTTGAACAGCATTTCTTTTCCTGTGGTCATCTTTACAACTCTGCTTAACTCTTTCGTCTTTATTTAAACAGATGTTGTCCAGGATTTTCTCAGGATATTCAGGATTTTCAAACCTTCCTATCAGTAAAGGAACACTTGTTTCCCATTTAGATATCAATAACACATATACACACACACATCTGGAGCCAGCTGTTGGTTGGAAATCAGGAGATAAGCCAGGCTTGATCTGGGTCCTTTGAGCTGGACAGGAAGCGGTTAGGTGGACAAGACGCCAGCTATTGTGTGGGAAACGATTTCCAAGCGTCGGTTGTATACCCTCCCTGTACCTCTCCCTTTTCTCTCGAGATTATCACCACTTTGTTTTAGTTTCCATTCTCGCCTTGAGGTTGAACTTGTACACCATATAACACACTGATGATCACAGAGGAATGAACGGTTAATCTTTTAAAGCTCTGAAAATATGATCGTTGCTTCCCATTAACTTAAAATGAGTCCATGATTGGCGATAATGGACGATAACAGATGGTAACAGCACTGGGGGGTTTAACTATGTGCATCACTCTGTGTCGCAGGTGTCCTAATAACGGCTAATTACACTATCTGTAGGTGGCCAGCATGGGTGAAAAAGTAGGTCTGTACGGTCTGTGGTACTGGAAAGAGAGGAGAGCAGCTTCTTCCTGCCAAAACCTACAATCAAAACCAGTTCCGGAAGCACTTTCAGCAAGAAAACACATCTGATAACATTATGTCATGTTAAACAACACTTTGTCTACTTACTAGTTGCTTTTAAGTCGTTCTGAATATAGCGTACCAGCTTTCCATTTAACTCTATTTGGGATTCAACCCCAGAACCCCAGAAGATCGCTGATATTCTAAAATGGAATAAGTGCAAATATAAAGTAAATCGCAAGACTACAGAGTTTCCCAAGACTGTCCGCCACCTCCATGGTTTATTCTCCTCAACTTTTGGCTACATAGTACCGCTAAGAATTGAAAACCACTTCCACGCCTGTTAAATACCCTAACTGTCGGTCGCCAGCTCGGCCAATCGCGGTCAGTTAGGTAATAAATAAAAAAGAAATAATGAAACAAATGGTTAAAGAAACATACAAATCACAATGTGTCGATAAAAAAAATGGTGTTTGTGGAACTGTTTCAGCACAACCTCAAGTTTGATATTGCTTTAAATATTAAATAGGGGGCTAAAAGTTCTTATCTCTCCATAGCTTGATTGTGAAACAAACACTCAACTCAAAACTAAGGAACGCATTAAACATATGGTTGGCTCATCTGTTCTTTATTGTAATTTGGACTTACTTTTATATGGATAGTGGGCAAAATTCCACATCCTCTCTCTTGTACTCTAACATCAATCATAGCTTCACTAGCAAATCATTAGAGTCTGTGAGCTCACACAAGCAGAAGGGGTGGATAAGCATTTTCCCCCCCGTGTATCACAACGCTCCCCAACATTGCATGATCAGCAGAGGCTCGTGTCACGTGTCTTCATCCTTCCTGATCAGGGAGGAATTCCGGGAAAATCCCCCCCAACAAAGGAATCGCAAATACTTTATGACATCATAAGACACTGGGGTACTTTGGTGAAGCTTTCGGCTATATGCCGTCTTCCCTGTGAACACCGCACCGCCTGTATTCTATTCCGTTTCCTGTTTAAAAATAAATAAATAAAAATGTGTCGTGCTTACAGGTGCGGTGTCTCTTGAAGCCCTTGTGTGGCTCCTGCCGAAGCGTTCGGCCGTCCTCCTCCAGCATGAAGACGCGCTTCTTCTTCCATTTGTTGGATTTCACCTTGGTCAGTTCTCCTCCTTTGAGCAGGAAACTCAGGAGTGCATCACCTTCCAGACCTGAGTTACACACACACACACACACACACACATATCAAACCAGCCTTACAATCCAGTACAAAGTGTTTCTCTATGTGTGTGACAAACATGGATATTACAGTACATACAGTATTATGAAGTACTAGTGACGTGCACACCTTATTTGTAGGCTTAACTGGTATCTTTGACTTGAATTTAGACCTATTATATTGAGACAAACTTTTAACACTTTACTTTTTCAGTAAGCTTTCACTGGAAATATTGCTTTATTTCTATTAATTAGCAGCATGATCCAACCTGTAGTAAACCATGGAAAAACTATTTTTTCTCTATTGCCATGCAAGAGGTTATACACAAGTGTGACCTGCCGTTATGTGTAAGCTTTTTTTGTTTTTTTTTGATGAGTCACTATATTTCGAGGCAGGGTGTGACGGTCAAAATCTGCCAGCATGCAGAAAGATTGTTTTGTGTTGCTTATACTCATGTTTTCCTGATGCGCACTAATGAGTATGTATAACTTTTCATAATAAGTTAACAACCAACCAAATATAAGATTATTAAGCTTATGTCTAGTCAAATGCTCCTAAAATTGTAATCAAAACAATTTTAATAATAATTCTTTTTTAAAATAAGCTTAATAATCCTATATTTCACTCACTCACTCACTCATCTTCTATACCGCTTCATATTTTATTTATTGTAATCCTATGTTAAGAACGTGTACAGTAGATCACTGATCCTGTTTCATTCCTGACTTATGGCCGTTCAGGATAAACCCAACAGTGATCGTGTTGTTCCAGCTCAAGTGAAGGATTTGGATGGCGTGTGTGTAGTAACACACATTCCAGGCTTGTGCCAATCCTCAAGCTCAGGGGTGTCGACAGCCACAACACTACAGGCATTTTAACTCAACACACTCCAGCCACTGAGGCTGTTTAGGAGCAGCGGGAGAAGGGATTAAGTAAATGTTCTGAGAACCTCAGCGACTTCAGAAGGACATTTCAGGACACTTTTTAAGGGATGAAAAATCAGTACCAGAATGTATCGTCGCACTGAGTCCAAATTAATAATAATAAGTTTATGTTTATGTTTGCATAACAAACATGTTGCATGCTGTAGTTGTTCTATAATCTACGGTGGCTGAGAAGTACAAAACAAAATAACAAAACCAAAACCAAAATAATAAATTCAAAAACAAAATAATAAAAACAATAACAAAACTGAAAACAAAATAAAATTCAATTTGTTAATCAAAATTTTATTTTGGTATTTTGTTTTTGAATTAGTAACTTGTTTTTTAATTGTTTTCGGTTTTGTTATTTTGTTTTTGGGATTTGTTATTTTGTTTTCGATTTTGTTTTCGAATTTGCTATTTTGTTTTTAAATTTGCTATTTTGTTTCCTGTTTTGTTATTTTGTTTTGCACTACTCGGCCACCGTAATTATCCTGCAGGTGGTGTGCGCTAAACTCTTTACATATGAGGTAAGGGTAAATAGGTAAGCTATTTGCTAAGTTTATGTATAATCATGATACTTAATGAATTGCAATACAAATTGAATCAATTCCTAGGTATCACGATAATATTGTATCATCTGGTCCTTAGTTAGACCCTCAATGATGTTTTAAAGTAACCGTAAAACAAAGTATGTCATATGAATAACATTATCATACAGCTTTTTTGCTGTTCTTGCCATCATCCATCATGCACACCATATTCAATTCAATCCAATTTTATTTGTATAGTGCTTTTAACAATTGACATTGTTGCAAAGCAGCTTTACACAATCAAAAGAATTATTTAAGTTCGTATGAAATGTGAATGTGTATGAATCAAAATGATAAGACTGTCCCTGATGAGCAAGCTGAGGGCGACAGTCCTCGGCTCATGGAAAAACTCTCTGAGTGGTAATAGGAAGAAACCTTGAGAGGAAGCAGATTCAACAAGGAACCCATCCTCATTTGGGTGATAACGGATAGCAGGGATTGATCTGCATCATACTGTGTGAGACTGGAAGTTCAGTACAACAGCTCACTGGAGGCTCTATGGAGCTCACTGAGTACCAGTCTGTGACTGCAGTCGGTGCTTACAGCACACTCCTATCAGTTTCTCTTCCTGCCAAGATGGGAGGACTTTTCTGTATGTTGTAGTGACTTTTGGAGAAATCGACAAAACCGACTCGAAGGTGCCAACCTGCTATGTATAGTAGTGGTCCTGCTGCTCCCAGCTTACAGCACAAGGAGGTTATTTCAACTGGAGAGGTCTAAGCAGTCCTGTTTTCGTTTTTTCATAAGCTCTGGAATGTGGACAAGGAAGCTTTTATGCAAGTAGAGGCTATGCATCGACAGGAGATGACTCATTATGGTTCACTGATCTCGAGGACGAGGTCTTCTCTCTATAATTTTTTTTTACTGTTCTTTGCCACTGAAAAACATGCTTCCATTAAAACTTGCTCCACTGACCTGGTATGTTTGAGGACTTCCAAACTGAATCATCAAAGTAATGTTTCATGCACACTTTAATCACTGCAGGAAAAAGTATATGAGAAGACAACTGTTTCGAAGCAGCAGATGGCTGGGAGAAACACTTCCTGTTTGATGCATATTACTTTTCATGATGGCCCTCAAATGCCTGATGTTATCAGCCCTCCCAAACAACAAGCCTCTGATTATATCAGTACACGTGGAAGGAATTCACTAATTTAAAAGAAACCAACTTGAAACAATCAATTCATTCAAGACTAGAGAGATGAGGCAATCATCAACTGAAAGGATTTAGGGTTTATGCCACACAGGGTCAGTGTTATACAGACAGTTGTGTTCATATTCTTCACCACAATAATACTGATGTCTGTCTTTCGGCTGCTCCTGTCAAGGGGTCACCACAGCAGACCATCTGATCCACGTACAACTTGGCAAAGGTTTTACACCAGAAGCTCTTCCTGAAGCAACCTTGTAACTTCCTGAGGTTTGGGTGTTGGCTCGGAATCAAACCTGGGGGAGAACCTATGGTACCAGTTAAAAGTTTGGGCGTGCCTAATTCAATGTTTTTTTGTGGTCTTATTTGTTTTCTACATTATAGAGCAATGTTGTATTTTTCAAAACTATGAAATAACATACGGAATTAGTTAATTATGCAACAACAACAACATCAGTCAGTTGTTATTTTAAGACATGATGGTCAGATGTTCTGGACTAGTTCATGCAAAAACATTATTGTTGAGTGCATTTGCGAAACCCATCAAGCACCATAATGAAACTGGCATGAAGACCTTCCCATGAAAGCAAGACCAAACCTACCTTTGCTGCAGAGGAGAAGTTCATTTAGAGTCACCAGCCTCAGAAATCACCAATTAACAAACAGCACCACAGATTAGAGGCATCATGAAGGCTTTACAGAGCAGAAGTAGCAGACAAAGCAGACAAACTGCTTTACAAGAAAAATCAGGAAAGACTATGGAATATGAAGGTGTGTCCAAACTTTTGATTGGGTAGTGTACTTATTACGACCCCAGGAAGCACTAACACATTTCTGGAACAAAATACTCCAATGACATCATCTAATTCCAATTAAAGTTAGCCACGTTGGAATTTTAGCTAAACAAAAGCTAAGCTAGCTTAAGCGCCTACACACAAAAAAATTAAATATTGAATATTTATCTATAAAACGTAAAATGTGTATAACTGGTAAATAAATTATTTGATTAATTTATAAGATGTATGGAGAAATTACTATTGTGCAGTTTTCGCAGATTACTAGCCTCTATAAGAGTAAGGATGTATTAATGAAATGAAATTGCAATTTTAATTTATTGATAAAATTACATTTTTATTTATTGTGTCATATTTAGTCATAATCAATAATAATGATAATAGCTATATTAAGCCCTTTTCAAGCTCCATTTTTTTTTTTTTTTGCACTCGAGCGAGGCGCACTGACTGATGGGAAATTTTTCATGTCCACTCATTGTTCATTTGTTCCATACACTGTTCACAGTTTCCTTTGAACTAAGCAGTTTCACTCTCTGCAATTTGGAATCACACACTAGCCTTTGCAGTATACTCCGCGAAGAACTTCAAGCCGGCCGAAACGCACCTTAACCATCATATACATGCGAAACAGTGCACCTAGTAAATCCAGTGTCGTACCACCCATTAGCAGGTTAATAGATGCAGCAAACTTGGGAGTATTGGTGGAGTATTAGTAAGTGATTGCAGGAGCTTGAATGATATGCAAATTAATTTCGAAAAACCTTGATATTGAACAGCTTCTTCTTCTTCTACTATCGGTTATAAAAAATCAAGATGTCTATCTAACATATCTTCCTTTGTCCTTTATCTCCCACCTCCTGCATGTCCTCATCACTACATCCATAAACCATATGTCCAAACCATCTCAATCTGGCCCCTATAACTTTGTCCCCAAATTGTCCTACTTACGCTGTCCATCTAATAATATACTCATTCATAATCCAGTCAGTAACAAAGTAAATCACAGCATCTTCAGATCTGTCACCTCCAGCTCTGCTCCTTGTCTTTTTGTCAGTGGGAACATCTACACACCATACAACATCGCTCGTCTCCCTAAAGTTTCTCCTGTAAACTTTTCCTTTACCTTTCGGTCACTTTTTACCTTTCTGCTACATTAAACTCCCACATACACTGTGATATCTATACAGTATATGTAGACTAATCACACCAGCTAATTAATATGTAAAGCAGAACCTTAGCGAGTCGTGATTGGTAGCGGAACAGAGACTTAAGCTGTGATTGGAGGAGCTCGATTAATATGCAAATTAACGTCGATTTTCTTTTTATAATAATGAATTGTGATTGGAGGAGCTCGATCGATATGCAAATTATTTAAAAAAAAAACGGAAATCGAGTAAGTTTTTGCGACATTTCAAATCTGTTTTCACCTCAAGGCGCTTTTATTGTCATGGAAACAGGATAAGCAGCATAACAACTCTATATCATCTATTTACACCGCGTTTAAGAGTACATGTAGCTTTCATAGGTGTTTTTTTTTTTATTTTGCGAAAAACAACGGTGGAAATTTTTCAAACGTTGCGCTTAATGTTTAAAAGTCGTAGGTTAACTGTCGAATTAAGAAAACACACGCGCGCGCGCGGGATACACAGGATAACACTTCAGGTCCGAACCACACCAGCCCAAAACCACACCAGCCCAAAACTCTCAACAGAAACGTGATACCTTTAACTTTACCCACCTATGAGTTTTCCATTTTTCTTGCCCCGGCCACGTGACTCTTGCGTGTTATTTTCTCCAGACATGATGCAGTGTTTCCCAAACTCACTTTTCAGACTCGAGAATAAAGTTAGAGAGTTTTTTTCGGCAAACTAAGATGACACTGGAAACCCATGACGTTTACCCCCTTCACTAAGTACATGGGGCGTGTTCAAAAAAAGAAAAAAATCACACACATCCCAGCTCAATCTCTCTCTCTCTCTCTCTCTCTCACACACACACACACACACACACACGTGAACCCTGCGTTAGAGTGGTTTCTTTAGACAGTTGTAATAAAGTAAACAAAAAAAAAAAAAACCACTTCGATGTGTTGACGTTGCTGTTTGCTAATTTTTCCATTTGTTTGAACTTCACTGCTTGTGTTTTTAATATGTGGAACCTGAGCATTGAGCCAAATGTATTAAATTATGTCGCCATCTGTCGGTACAATCACAGAATTGCAATATCTTAACTTAATTCTCTCATGTACACCTCCACATACTGTACACTCACTCACTCACTCACACTCCTCATCTGTATACATTGTCACAGGGGGATTGGTGCCAATCCCAGGAGGCTAAGAGCATGAGGCAGGATACATCCTAAACAGGTTGCCAATCCATCGCCGGACATGCACACACACACACACAAATTAGCCTAATCTGCATGTTTTAGGACTGTGTGAGGAAACCGGAGTACCTGGAGGAAACCCACCAAGCAGGGACATGCACACAGACCCGAGGCGGGAATCAAACCCGGACCCTGGAGGTGTAAGGCGAGAGTGCTAACTATTAAGCCACCTTGCCGCCTCAGTTAAGATAGTTTATTTTTTATTAATACTACAAATGAAGACGTAGTGTAGCTGTCATTTATTTAAAAGATGTAATTTATATGTTTCTACCTGTCCTGTCTTGCATAAAGTATCAAACACGCCTACGCTTCATTATTGTTAAATATAAAATAAAATTTATAGATGGTGGTGTAAGGGTTATCCTTGTGGCCTCGCACCTCCAGGGTCGAGGGTGCAGTTTTCGCCTCTGGTCTGTGTACATGGAGTTTGCGTGTTCTCCCTGTGCTTGGTGGGTTTCCTCCAGGTACTCCGGTTTCCTTCCACAGTCCAAAGATATGCAGATTAGGCTAACTGGCGTTCCCAAAATGCCCAGAGTGTGTGTGTGTGTGTGTGTGTGTGTGTGTGTGTGTGTCCTGCAATGGATTGACACCCTGCCCAGGGTGTACTCTGCCTTGTGCACAAAGTCTCCTCGTTAAGCTTCAGGCCCCCTGAGGGATGAATTAAAAAAAAAAAATCCATCGATTTTGCTACGACAAGCTCTGGTTGGTCACACTGGATGGTTTTATATGGTTAATTTTTAACATGCACCATTAGTCCACAATAATATGGAAAGATTTACCAAATTCCACGTGTGAAAGGTCAATGCCATGTTACAGAGCAGTACATTGTAATTAATTTTTTTATCTAATCTAGTGAAGCCTATTCTGTAGTAAAACCATTCAGTCTGATATACTGTAGGTGTAAGCATAATCCATAAAAGCTTAAAAAAAAAGAAAGAAGAAAAAAACGTCAAAAGTACTGTTTTCTTTAGGTTTGTCTAAATCAGCCCCAAAAGCCTTCTATTAAGTCATTGTAATCATGGGTGCACTGTCTATGCCCTATGATTAAAGAGCATTACTGTCTCTGTCTCATTATTACTAACCCATACTTATCCTGTACAGGGTCATGGGGACCTGGAGCTTATTCCAGGGGACTTCAAGCCATGAGGCAGGGTACACCCTGAATAAGGTGCCAATCCATTGCAGGGCAATTATGGGCAATTTGGGAATGCAAATTGGCATAGTCTACAGGTATTTGGACTGTGGGAGGAAAGGAGAGCACTTGGAGGAAACCCACCACGCACAGGAAGAACATGCAAACTCCATGCACAAAGAGCTGAGTTGGGAATTGAATCCTTGACTCCGGAGGTGTAAGTCACTGTGCATACAGCATTATGCTGTACCTACTGTAGTAAAGGCACCAGTCCTTAGCTATAGATAACATCATTATAACATTAACTATCTTGTTTCTTAGATGTTCCAGAACGTTAAACTTAATTATAAAGAGATTTTTAAAAAAGTATTAAAAAAGTGTTGTTCTGCAAATTGCTGTGGTATAAGAGGGATTAAACATCGCTCCTTTGTTGTTCTCACGTTATAAGTATAGATGTTGATGAGGTTCTAGTTCTAAAAGTTTTAGCACCCTTGCCATTACAACCCCAGTGTTGTAACAACTAACATTTATAATATAAAACCTAATTTTATTTTATGACTATCATGCATAAACAACTTGATACAATTAAGGCAATACATAATTCAGCCACACAATTATGAGCAATTGTACAGTAAACAAAATAAACATAATGTATCAACTTGGAGCATTGATTCTGTAAGTGCTGCCAACTATTGAAATAGATTAAAGTAGACAATCAGAATCAGCCACTCACACTCACATTCAGTAAAGAAGTCTTAACTGTACATGTTTACTGTAAATCTCATCCTCTCACTATTCCTTCCACATGAGCAAGAGGTTCTCACACCCGAGTTCCTCTGAGACACTTTAACACTTACCGTGTTTGCCGAGAGTTCCATTAAGCTCCATTGCTTGTTCCAGCAATTCCCTTTATACACAGCCTGCGATCAGAAACTCATGAGAAGGAATAAGCACGAAGCCAGGGCAACTAAGTCACAACACAAGTCAGAATGAGTGCTAACCCACACCCAGCACCACACCAGTTTTTCAGGTCTTCACTTCCATTTTTAGTAGTTGTGCTGTTATGAAAGTAGTTCAGTTCTGAAATGCTGAAATGAAAAACTATAAATTATTTCTGAAGAATTCTTATCTGGGTGAACATGATTGGTTCGGTTTGTCTACAGGAAGAGTGTAACTATAAAATAAAAAAAACCCACACACCTTTGCTTCACAGATTACATGCAGTGGTGCAAGAGTGAAGTGCCTCGTAAACATTAATATGTGACGGCGTGCACTGAGAAAAAAACACAATGGAAATAAAACAAAAAAACCATATGCCATGTAAAGGCACAAAGAGCGATGGACAAACAGAATATTAAATCCATGCGCACACTCACACACACACACACACACACACACACACACACACACACACACACGCACAAATATGATTTAACTCAGCACTATAATTACTGTTAAAGCAAACATTTATATTTGTGCCTTCCATAATTGGTATTGTACTATAAGTATTTGTCTTTAGGCATTGAGTGCAAGAAATTTCCACAAGAATATCCAGTATATTGCATAATATGTCAAGTTTATGCATTAACCCTGAAATCATAATTTTGTGGGTTTAAGCCTGTAAGATGTGTTGTAGTTGTCTACATTTGTTCAACTGTATTGACGTGTCTACATGGGTCACTGTTCTGTCTCTTTGGCAGATTAAAAAAAAAAAACTTCTACTAGGTTGTAATGCAATATTCGGAGGTTTCAGGGACGTTCCACAAACACCATTTATTATCAGCAGATTATAATTTGTTTCTCTATTTAACCACTTAGTTTGCCTACACATAGCCATCCACGCCCTAGGGAACTAATTAACCATGACTGGCGGAGTTAGCGACCGACAGCTAGCAACTGACAGTGTAATTAAAATAAGAGTGTAGGAGGTGGTGGACAGTCTTAAGAAATGTACTTTATATTTCCACTTGTTCCGCTTTAGAATATCAGCTAACTTCTAGGGTACGGGATTGAATCCCTCAAATTGTGTTAAATGGAAAGCTAGTGCACTACCATATGTATGTAGGGTGCAGGTTGGAATGTCTTGTTCCACATACTAAGTAGTGCCCTTGCTCAGGGGTTGGAGGCAGATTTGGGATTCAGCCTTGTGTTAAACGCTAGTTCTAGTTCTAGTCATAAATTAGACATAATGGATGGTTCAGTAGAAATTACTAAGCAGATAAAGTGTTGTTTGGCAGCACGGTGGCTTAGTGGTTATCGCTGTCGCCTTGCACCTCCAGGTCCCGGGTTTAAATCCCACATGTGCATGGAGTTTGCATGTTCTCCCTGTGCTTGGTGGATTTCCTCGGGGTTCTCCGGTTTCCTCCCAAAGACCTGCAGATTAGGCTAATTGGCGTTACCAAATTGACTGTAGCTGGTAAATGTTGACCAGAGGTCCTACCAAGGACATTAAAATGGGAATAAAGCTATACAATGGTCTCCACTGGCCTGTAGTAGTTGGACTACACAGGTTGCTAGATGGATGGATAGAAGGTGTTGTTCAAGATAACGTAATGTTAATAGGTCCGTTTTCTTGCTCAAAGTGTTTCCGTGACCGGTTTTGAATGTGGGTTTTGGTAGCTGCTCCCCCCTTTTTCCAGACACTACAGTGTAAAGCGAGAACTAATACAGCAATACTCATAATTTGTCAAAAAAAAAAACCTGAATACAATCATGTAACAAAAAAATGGTAATAGAGGGAGTGGATACAGGACCAAAACAAGAACATAAAAACATCAGCACATGAGCAATTTAACATAACCGGTATAACTACAGCTGCATGTTTTTGAGAGGTGGAAAGAAACCGGAGAATCAAGAGAATCCCACACAGACACAAAGAAACCATGTGCGTCTCCTTATAAACAGTACCACCAACTCAGGATCGCATCAGGGGCTCTGGAGCTGGACTGTATGGTGAAACTGATTACATTATGCAGTCACCACTGCACTGAAACCTCACCTTAAACACCTGGAAATTGGAGTGTGTTGACATTTTTCCAGTTCTGAACACTCTTCCTGACTTATTTCTCTAATTCACTGTACTCCCTATTTACTCCCAAAGATATAACTAAGTGTTACTGACAGGTTCCTGGAGTTTACCAGAACCAGAACTAGATAATTTCTCTAGTGTTTTTTCCTTATTATGATCAGTTTATGGTGCGTTTATTGAAAACAAGCCAACATTCAGTACAATAAAGACTACGGGCTAGGGTGTTATGTAAAAATAATCAAAAACGAAGTAGTATGTTGCTTATGCATGTAGGGTGGGGTTACTGTTTTCACCCTGAAGTTGATTTTTCCATAATTGCATATCCTGGAGTGTTTTATGCCTCTTATATGACAGTAGTTGGTATAAGAATCTTAAAAAAATGATCTTATAGTGATGCTGTGCTATCAAAATATATGTTAGTCTGTATTATTTGGTCAAACTTTTTTCTTTCCACAACCTGCAATTATAAATAACGACATTATCTATACAATCACATGTTGATGTGTTGCCTGTGAATGGGAATCTTTGTCGCATTATTCATCGGGGAATACCAGATATTCAGCCTGGTTATGGAGGCTTGTCCAAAGGGTGCGTTAAGTGTTGAAAGTGCAGTCTTCCTTAAGGAAATGACATTCAAAATAATTTTGCAGCTTTGTGAAGATAAAGCGAAATCTTAATCTAAAGCACATGCAGCTCTTGTAAACAGTACATAAAAATACTCTAACTCATAGGCCCAATGAAGTGATACTGTATTTCGGGAGTAAACCAATATGATTCTTTATATTTCTCTGTATAAAAGATCCTTAACCTCAAATCATGAAGCTGAAGTCACCCAGGAGAAAAAACTTACTAAAAAAGAAAACAAATCAAATCAAGGTGAGGTTAGTGCAGGCTGTAAAAATTCTTGTCAGGTTATGCTACCATGTGACTTCATATTTATATGGAGAGCTTGAGGTACATTTAGGTAAATGCCAAGTTACATTTACCGAAATGTTTAATAATTTACAGGCCCTTTTATTCAATGTGACTCACAAATGAAGCACGTCCAACGGTAAATGAAATTCTGCTTCTAGATTGCAAAATAATACAATTATAATAGGCTAAGAGTAGTATAAGCAGGACAAGCTCCTTTATAGTCATCAACATTTATGCAGTTATTAAATCAACCGATTATGTGACAGCAGCACAATGCATCCACTGGCCAAGAGCCAATCTAAAAATGAAAAAAAAAAAATTGTTTGAAAGTACTGTACAAATGGAACTTAAATATCATCCTGACAGATTTTTCTTTCAAATTGCTGAGACTATTTATAGTAACGTGTTCAACAAATTCCTAGTCTCGTTTATCCAGTCAGACTTCTCCTGCATGCTAGCATTGACCTTACATGCTGTTGTTGGTTGTTGGTAACACAGGAGAAAGTGCTTATACAAAAACAGTTGTGCTTAACCTTGACTTATGCTCTAGTGCAGCTTGCTGTACCTGTTTTTCACAGAAAACTTACATGTATCACATTTAGCATTTATTATATTGGCAGAGCTGGAGGTTCAGAGCTGTGGTCTATGTGGTGTTTTTCAATGGTGCAAAATTCAGGGTGTAGTCCGGTCTCACACTCATTTTTTGGGGTATGGCCCTGGCTATACCTCTAGCCTGAACAGAATAAAGGGCAAGTAAACTGCAAGTAAATAGCAGCACAGTGGATTAGTGGTTAGCACTGTCACCTTGCCCCTCCAGGGTGCGGGTTCGAGTCCAGCCTCTGGGTCTGTGTGTATGGAGTTTGCATGTTCTCTCCGTGCTTGGTGCGTTTCCTCTAGGCACTTCGGTTTCCTCCCACAGCCCAAAGACATGCAGATTAGATTAGTCCCCAAGTTGCGCAGAGTGTGAGAATGTTGATTGGCGGTCTTACCACAGGTGTAAGAATGGGAATAAATACAATGGTAATCACCATTGGCCTCCACTGTCCCTAGTTGTATTTCAGGGGTTCCTAGATGGATGGCAAGTAAATGAATAAATGAATGAGTTAATTAATTAATAAGTGTATTCCACCATATATCTCTGAAACTCCAGTTAATTAAGTAAAGGTCTGTTTAGCCAAATGGCTCTTTATCAGCCATAGTGTACACTATAAAGAATAAACTATTACTGTATACCCTGTGTAGTCTATATATAAAGAGATTATAACACAATCTAACCTCTGTGACGTACTTTAATCTTAAATCCGTTTTGTTTAATGTGAGTTATTTCTTGATTTTTGCTGTAATATGAGGTTGCGCGTGCTACCTATTTAAGCAGACATCACGCGCCCTTTAAGGCTCAGCGTTACTATAGTAACAGCGCGAGTACAAACGCGGCGGTTAGATCAAAGCAAATTGGAGCCTTAGCGCGCGGTTCCATTAGAATTTCCATAACATTCATTATGTTTTATTACTCACATACTTATCTATATACTTTTCCTCCACCACAAGCGTTTAACGAGTTAACAGTTGTGTTGGTAAATGTTACTGACGTTTCCAAACCGATAATACGCTAGTTACTGTGTGCTAATGTAGAGGCTAATACTTCCGGTTTGTTGCCATGCCAACAGACAACCTCGCTACAACGACAAATGAAACGTAAAAATTGCGCACTTTGCAGTCAGCGCTGTTAACAAATTGTTAATAATAATAATAATAATAATAATAATAATAATAATAATGCAGGAGGAATCAGGTCAAAAATATGAAAATGGCATCGAACCCTCCATGAGCCGACCCACACCAGCCTCAGAGAAAACTCAGGTAAGTGTTTCATTTGATATTTCCTGCAATGACAGGACAGGTATAAACGAAGATGTATATGAATTATGAATATATTGTTATGAATAAATAAATGACATCTATAGAATGTCTTTCCTTGCATTGGTAATAATAAAAATTGATTTTAAAAAAAGTGAACTGTTTTAACTGTGACAGCATTAGTGGTTTGTTAGTACTGTGTCATCACACCTGCAGGGTTGAGGGTTCGATTTCCACCTCAGGGTTTGTGTGCATGGAGTTTGCAAGTTCTTCCAGTGGTTGGTGTGTTTCCTCCCATGATCCAAAGACATGCAGATTAGACAGGATTGACAACCTGTTATGACTGCATGTTGTCACCTGCTCAAAAATGACACCATGATGACCTAATGTTACTCAGAGGGTTAGGGCTAGGGGCGTCATTTTATGTAACATTATGTAGCCATGTGAAGCATTTGTGAACCAGCATACGTACAAACAGACAGCTGAGACGTTTGCATGCACTGTAATTAAAATCGGACTTTACATACAACTCAGAGTCATGCCACTCTGTAATCTATCTATCTATCTATCTATCTATCTATCTATCTATCTATCTATCTATCTATCTATCTATCTATCTGTGTATCTATTAAAACTTTGACATGTATATCATAAAGATTTCTGTAATGACACAAGATTTTTTTCAGTATGTGAATTCACTGCAAGGTGGGTGTGGCTTTGGTAATGAATTAATGTTTTAACTGCATTCAACTGCAAGGTGGGCGTGGCATATACAATGCTTTGGTAATGAATGAAAGTTTTAACTGCATCCATTATCACAGCATTGTCTAAGCCGCACCCACCTCGCAGTGAACTCATATACTCAAAAAATCTTGTTTCCTGAGTTATTAGTTTATGTGTCATTACAGAAATCTTTATGATATACATGTCAATTTTCTTTATACACCTTATAAACCACAGTTTTAAAATGAAATTCTAAATGTTTATTCCTTTTCCTATTCAAGTGTTGGATTTATATTAGACGCTTACGTTGAAAATATTATTAAGTGACATTTGTAGATAGAAGCTAACAGCCTATAGACCTTCTATATTTGTCTCTTTGTATCAGTGTCTTATTAATGATATATATTTGTTCTACCTGGCAGGACATTTCTCATGTCCTGGCGAGTATATTCAAGGACCTGTACACAACGGAGGTCATTGGAAAAGACACTGTTGCCAGTCTCACCAAATCAAACAGGAAAGGAGAGGATCATCACTCCAAATACGTGGAAGCACTTCACCAGGTGACTTTTAAAGACCACCTACATTACCTTCTACCAACAAGAATAAAAGTTTCGCACTTAACTAATATTAATAATTTTCCACATTATTGTTATTTACATTCACATTGCTTTACGAACAGGTTCATTTAGAGTATGACAAACGGATTCAAGATGCTGAGATGTTGGAGAAGCACATCATTCAGGCCAGGCAGAAGGCCAGTGATAAAGAGGAGCATGTCCAGTCTCAGCTCATGGAGGATGTGGGAGAGGCCTACCATCAGCTTGGCTTACCTCCAGGTACTTTCACATAAAATATCAGCTCTGGGATTACATTAGCTCTGATGTCTTTCATTTCCTGTATTATTACACACTGTCTTGTGTCCTTTTAGTCAAGTCTACCTTTAAGTGGTGTGTGGACAACAGTCTCCTCAAGAGTCACAACCTGATTTGCCCTGAGGACTACATAAGAGAGCAAACGCCACATGCTAAAGCTCCACCAAGTAATGCTACATTTACACATACAGTGGTGTGAAAAACTATTTGCCCCCTTCCTGATTTCTTATTCTTTTGCATGTTTGTCACACTTA
>JAOVVA010000027.1:4170810-4182392 GCA_028565275.1 Leiocassis micropogon | reverse complement strand
ATTATTATGATTATGATAAAATATGATAAATAAGGAAATATAAAAGAAATATTTATTTTAAAAATTATTATTTATTTTTCCATATGCATTTATTTATCTCAAATCCAACTGGCCTCTTGTAGAGCAAAAATGCTCTCACCATTCCAATACGTTTGAAGGGGTCTGCATTAACTGCACTTATACGCTATAGTTTTATATTTACCTTCTTATCATTTAATATTTAATTGTGGCTAATATTATATATTATCCGCAGGTACTTGGCAGGTCACTGCTATCTGATACCCCATCATATTTTTCTCTTCATTTCTGTCCATGAATAGAAACCCAGACGTGTAAATATTGATCCAAGCCTCTTTAATGCATCGCATAGCATTCATGATAACACGCAATCCTATTTCATGCACAACATTGTGACCGTGTTGCGTAAAGCTCAGCGCATTTTAGCCATTATTTGTTTAGTTTTTTTTAATAGGCATATATAGGGCTCATGATTGTTCAGTATAGAGTGACATATAGCAAAATACCTAGGCAATATAATAAACTGAATTTTAGTTTATTCTAAACAAGTACACAAACATGATTTAGGAAAAAAATAAAAAATTGGACACTTAGGCAAATAAATATTTGTTGTTTTTTTATTTATTTTATTGTTGTTTTCGGTTGTTCCTATAACAAAAACAAAAACAAAAATCATTATAAAGATAATAACTTTCGTTCTACCAGACATATTCAAAACCCCAAATGCTCAGTTTAAAGTCTGAAGCCTCCCCGTTAACACACACCGGCAAGGCGTGTATATACCGGCAATAAAATGTTTCATTTTATTTAACAATATATTGCCAAAATTTTTAAACAAAACATTTAAAGATACTATGTCAAACTCTGTATCCAGTTATACTGTAGTTTTTGTGGCATGCCAGAGAAACAACTAACCCTTTAGTAATTTACCCAGTAATCATATCTGACTATACTGCCTCATATGAGATAAATAGGATAATTTTCCCTTTAAATCAGATGAATGTTTAGCCTGCTTTATCTGACGACCTCAGTCCAGCTGCTCCCATACAGTATATGTTATTTTTACTTTATTGGCTTAGTCAGCTTTGTTTGTTTTGTGGGTTTTGTTCTTGTGGTCCTGCTTGAAAAACCTGCAGCTGGCTTTGTCTCTGCTGAACATTAAATCCTTTCCTTGTATTGTTCATGGCAATGAAGCAGAGTTTTGATTTCACTCCACTTTAGCTCCAGCCCTGAAGAGCTGGTGCCGGTTTTCATTGCCAACCCGCCAGAAGTCCTGTTCACTGAATACCAAATTGGAGACGTCTATGAGGTACTATGAAGCAAGTTGTGTCACTCTACAAACTCTACATTAAAACTGAACCACAATTTATGTAAGCAATAAGTGTGTCGAGGTTCATTAGCATTCCATTGATTTCATTGAATGAATGCCAAAAGTGTCATCTATTGGGAAAGTAAGTGTTTCAAAATAGTTTGATAGATATGATTTCTATGAAAGCCCTGAACTGGAAGTTAAAGTGCTATGTTTTTACTTTGAATTGATATCTCAGGTTACTGATGATAACATGGCCATTACCAGTGAGACAAATGTTTACTGTTGTTTTGGTTAATATTTTTAATTGTTATGCTCTGCAAATAGACCACAGTGGAACTAAGGAACATGACCGCCGCCAGCCGTCATGTGCGTGTCATCCCTCCTACCACCCCACACTTTTCTATTGGGTTAGGTAAGAATCAAAAAACAATGTCCTGACACTTATGTACTGCTTCAGATAAAAGAATAAAAAGCCAAATATTTGAGTCAAATTTTTCAAACATCTCTAATCAGGGCAGCACGGTGGCTTAGTAGTTAGCGCTGTTGCCTTGCACCTCCAGGGTCTGGGTTCGATTCCCGCCTCAGGTCTGTGTGCATGAAGTTTGCATGTTCTCTCCGTGCTTGGTAGGTTTCCTACGGGTTCTCCGGTTTCCTCCTACAGATCAAAGACATGCAGATTAGGTTGACTGGCATTCCCTAATTGCACACACTGTCTGCCCTGCAATGGATTGGCACCCTGTTCAGGGTGTACAATGTGTGTTTTAACCTAGAACCAAACTGTGAAAACGTAAACTTATTGTATATGTGACCAAAGCAATCACTAAATCACAAATGCTATCATTGTGGTTCTTAAAATGGTTAAAATAATTATTAGCCTGTTTGTCTGGTCACTTAACCTGAATTAACTTAAATATGGTAAAGACTATAAACAATCTAAAACTTGATTAAGACTTAATTGCTGTCTGTTGAAGGTTCAGGAATCAAAAGCTCTACAGCTCTAATAATTAGACAATATAAATATATTTTGCCTGCTGAGGTTGTTCCTTTTTGTTTCATGTGTACTGAGATATTATTTTACTGTCATACTCATCCTTGGTTGCACAAGGTTTCAAAACCCTTGACTGATCAGCTGGTTATTTTTAAAAAACAGCGCCATCTATAGCCAAAAAAACTGTTTACAAGCTTTACCTACAGTAGTTGCAGTATATTCATTACAGTCCTGTTTATGTGACATCGATCATGTTTATTCCAGAATTTTATTCTATTTGTATTAATAAAGCTTATATATTTGTAGAACTTGCGTCTAACAGGAATGTGGTTTCTCAGGCAAGTTCCCTGGTGAGGGAGGCATCGTAGCTCCTGGTATGAGCTGTCAGTACACTGTGCACTTTGCCCCTGACTCTCTGGCTGATTTTGAGGATTTCCTGGTGGTTGAGTCACTGTCAGCACATCCTCTGATTATACCACTGGAGGCCCACAGACCCCCACCGGTACTCACACGTAGGTCCATCAAAAGAGTTTCATTTTCTCTAATGGGTATAAATAGTCACCAAATAGAACTATAATTTATGATGATTATTATTATTATTATTATTATTATTATTATTTCTATTTGTAACAAAGATAAAAATCAAAGAGTTTATGCATAAAATGACCTGAAAACTAAGATTAAACTTGTACTGCTAATATTTGATGTATTTTGAAATGAATTTTTATTCATTGCTGAACAAGAGATTTATATAGAGGTTAAGACACTGTATGTGTTGTTTGTTTGAGTTAATCCGCCCATGTATTTGATTTTTTTCCACCAGTGCCTGCTGTTCTGGATTTAGGCTACTGCCTGGTCGGAGGGGTGAAAACCATGAAGGTGGTGTGCCATAATGTTGGTTACAGTGCTGGAACTTTCTGCATCATGCCCAAAGGACAGTGGCCTACCTCCAACCTCAGGGTAAAGTAACACTTATAGAGACCAGAGCCTTTTATTAAATTCATTTAAATGATGTAGATTAAATTAAAGAAATGGAAACAAATGTTTTACTGTGACACGCTGCAAAGTGCCTAAAGATGCAATTTGGAAATTGGTTGTTTATGGAAGAACCTCAGCAGCAACCTCATTTCCCCTCTCGTCTATTCCATCTACTCAATATTCAGCATCACCAGTACACTAATCACCAGCATGATCATCTGTCATCATCTGCACCTGTTTCTCACTGCTTCATGCCTTAAGTTAGATGTGTTTTTTAATGCTTGAATGATTTAAAGGTCACCGTGTGGCTCAACAACAAAAAAAACATTCTTCAGAAACTGCTACAGGGACTGGATTGAAAATTATAAACAGGAACTTGCCAAAAATTCAAGCAAAAAAGGGCTTCAGAAGAACTATTTCTCAAAACTACATTAAAAATACAATAAATTCTGGCTCTTTGGAAGCAAAATATGAAACAATGAGGGGTGGCTACTGTACATTACTGTATATTATTAAAAGGTTCAAATATAGAGTCTGATAGAGTATGAATATTTGGCATGACGATGCTTCGAGGACTCTTTAGTCTCAGATACAATTTGTGCAGTTTGATGTTTTATAAGGAACCACACACAGTTCTTTGACTTTGACTGTTGCACATGCTTCTCCATTCTTCCATTTGGTTTTTCGTCTGAAAAGTGGCTGCTCAGTGTATATAATATGCTGCTTTTTTTTCTGGCATACAAGTATTTTTCAGTATTTTACAGTTAATTTTGCATTGGAGAACTATAATAATAATAATAATAATACATAGGAAATTATGTACTAACACAGGGTGCATATACTGTACTGTATATAAATGTTATACTGTATATATTAATGTTATATAGTAATAAAGCTATTTGTGGCTTGGATGTATGTAATTGCTATTAAGTAAGATTGCTTGTACTCAAGGTAGTTTAAATTCAGCTCAATCCAAAAACCAAAGACAGGGTGCCATGATTCTTCACTCTGCTGATGTGGTGGATTTTCCTTTTTTTTTTTTTTTTGGTATTTTATACCTAATTTTTCTCAGTCTGCGGTGAAAGCCTGCTTTGCAGAAGAGCCTCCGTTTGCAATCAGCCCGTCTCTGTTCAACTTGTTCCCAGGTCAGGCCGAGGTCATACAGGTAAGAGTTTAATTACCATAATAAATATTCATTAATGTCCAAAATGAGTCTTAGTCAGTGGACATTTTGGCATATCTTAGTAACCTTTAATGCAGAAATGAATCTTACATTTTGCTGAACAAAGACCACACGCCACTTCTGTTAGATACTGGACACACCTGAACAGACTGAAGCCTTTACCTTATTTCTGTGAGACATATATTTTGTTTTGCTGGTCAGGTCGTTTTCTTCCCCACGACTGCCGAAACCTTCACTAAGAGCTTTACTATCGTGTGTGACAACTGTCAAGTCAAGGATTTCTCTATACAAGGTAATGAGACAGACTTTCAAGAAAAACCATTTACCCCAAAGGTCATTTTACAAACAAGTTATGCAAATTATGTTGGTAATGCAATAAAAAACATTTAAGAAAACCTTTGCTAATAACAGATTCATCCAGCTTCAGGTAGCTCATCTATACATACAGTATAATAAAACTGTAGCGTGCGTGTGTGTACTGTACATTATAGATTTTTGTGAAAAAATAACTTGGGACGTAAGTTGAGCAGTAGAACACATCAAGATTGTTTTTGGAATTTTTGTCTGTCTGTTTGTCTGTTTGTTTGTGCATGCATCACATAAAAACTATTAAACAAATTTTAATGGGGTTTTCACAGATATATTTGGCTGAGCTTGAGGTAACATATAGACTTTGTTTCATTGCAATCGGCCCATGGGAAGAGAAGATATGCTACTTTGAAATTTAAATGGAAAACGCCCTTATTTCATAAAAAAAATCAACCTTGAAAAAAATTATAAAATTCAACAGATGGCGCTGTACATTTTTTAATACGCTCATGAATGTGCAATCAAATTCCATGCGAACTTAGACACATCTAGTATTAAATATGAATTTTGTGTGTGGCAGGTACAGGTCAGGTGGTCATGCTGGAGCTGGTGGCATTAGAGGGTGGGGAGGACCTGCCTGCACTCGGGGAACTGCGTGACCTGACTGCTGATCATTTTATAAGATTTGACTCGACCAACGTGCAGTCTGTGCTTCAGAAAAAAGTGATGATTAAGAACAATACGTAAGCACATCCATCTTAAATGACCAGATGTTCCACATGGTTGTCCTTCTATAAAACTACTGTATATACAGTACAGTCGTTATTGCTACCTGAGTGCATGACTAGCCTAAATAGATGCAGACAACAAAATAGAAATAATCATCCATTTGGTCATGAATGCTTAGTAACATGGAATTAAAGGCAGTTTTATCAGGTTAAATGTTTGTATATTTATGATGCATGGCAGACATTTGGAGCTGCCGTTCCAGTGGCAGATCATGAAGCCCAACCTGCAGTATCTGCTGCCTGGAGAGACTCCAGATCCATCATGCGTCCAACATCACACCGCTACTGACAACGCCTTCAGCATCAATCCACAGACAGGCCTGTTCGCTCCTGCGCAAGAGTCTGTGTTTATCCTTACATTCTGTCCAGAAGAGGTACGCACTCTCACACGCATATACAGTACAAACACACACACACACACACACACACACACATACATACATACATACACAGAGACATAAATGCAATTTGTTAGTGTGGTGTATTTTTCTTCCTCTCTTAGTTGAGGGATTATCACAGTGTGTGTCACTTGGTCATAATGAACGTCCCGAATCTGCAGAACAGGTAACCTGTCATGTCATGGAAAAATCATTTTAATATTAATAAGTTTTCCCGAAACATAAATGATCAACTGTTTTGATCTTTTTAACCCCCCTTTGCTCAAGTCATGCTTCTCAGCAGCACCAGGACCCGGTTGGTGACGTGATCGTGATGGAGTTTGAAGTTAAAGGCTGCACTGAGCCGTATAGGATCCTGCTAGAGCCGTACGCCCTCTTAATACCAGGAGAGAGCTATATACACACCACCATCCGCAAGGGCTTTAAGGTAACATGCAGTTAAGAGGCTTGGAATGTATTTGCCAAAGATTTTTTTATCTGTTTTTTTTTTCTAATGTGTGTGTTGCAGATGTGGAATCACAGCAAGTCATCGATTTGTTTTCAATGGGAGTGTATCAATGACTGTCACAGTATTGAAGTTGAGCCCTTGTCAGGGCAAATAGGTAAAATAAAAACAATTTTGATTAATGAAATAATCTACAACTGACTATAATGTAAATTTATGTTTGTTGCAAATGGCTACAAGTCCTATTAAAGGTGATATCTTCAATAGCTAACCAATCGAAATAAATATACTTAAATGCTTAAAAGTAGGACGTCAAAGTAGGAATTCACTTTTATTTTTAACCAATAAGAATCAAGAATTCAATGGCTCATTAAACGCTCATCTCAGATTACATGCATTATGTGCTTGAATGCAGAAACGAACGAGTGTCTTGATATGGATCTGGTTCTGACTGGAGGCCGACCCGGTTGCCTAACCACCAAGCTTCGTTGTCACATTCAGCACCACTCAGACCCTATAGTCTTGCCCATAGAGGCCATGTTTAAGGTGAGAACAGACTGTGTTTCATTCCAAGCACTCCAACACAGTACATATACAGTATACTGTACATTTAGCAGAATTCAAGGTAACAGAACAGACTTCCTTTTGCGACAGGGGCCGGACGTGTCTGTAAACGTGCCCAGTGTGGATCTGGGAATTGTGCAGCTTGGTAAGGACGTCTGCTCGACTCTCCAGATTAGCAACAGCAGCCCTTTAGAAGCCCAGTGGAGCCTGAAAGAGCTGCCCAATGACCTTGCAGTCAACATTGCATCTGTAAGTTTACTAAAGTTTGAGAGTTGCTCAATGACTTGCCTTGAATTTATGTTATTTATTAATAGTCTAGTTTCATATGTCATAGAGAGGTGGGAAAGATTGATTCAGTTCTGTATGATGACTCTTTTGTGTTGCATTTTACATTTATAGCAATTGACAGACGTCCTTATCCGGAGTGACTTACATTTTTATTGCATCATACATCTAAGCAGTTAAGGGCTCAAGGGCCCAACAGTTACAACTTAGTAATGGTGTTGTTTGAACCTGGGATGTTTTGATCAGTGGGCCTATGCCTTAACCACTGAGCTACCCCTGACAGCTGCGGCAACTATATGTGTTGCCACAATGGCTCCAAAATTTAGTTTTAAGTTACATGTGATTGCATTTGACATGGTGGCGGCATAGCGGCTTAGTGGTTAGCACTGTCGCTTTGGGTTTCCAGGTTCCTGGTCTGATTCCTGCCTTGGGTCTGTGTGCATAGAGTTTGCATGTTTGCCTTTAGGCATTGGCCTACTCCCTGTGGGTTTCCTCCAGGTACTCTGGTTTCCTCCTACAAAGACATGCAGATTAGTCTACTTAGCGTTCCCAAATTTCCTATAGTGTGTGAATGCACATGTGAATGTTGACTGAAGGGCCTACCTTTTTTGTAACAATGAGAATAAATACAAGGATGACCATTGGCCTCCCTAATTGGACTACTATTGGAGGTTCCTAGATGGATGGGATGAATCTGATGTGGTGAACTGTTGTAGTTCTTCTGTTACCCAACAGGTAGTGCACTATCCACACATTGGCAATCAGCACCGTATTGTGTCTTGTAGCAAAGAATTATAACAAAATCTGGGAAAAAAATAATAATAATATTATTGCATCAGAATCTTTATAAAATTGTAAAACTAAAAGAATCTCAATATAAATTGAATCGGCACCTAGGTATCAGGTGGTCTCTGGTGATTCCCATCCTCAGTATGTCATTGTTTCAGATGTTTAACCAGGTTAAACAGTAAGATGCTATTTAGCTAAAACAACTGGTGTCTGCATACATATTATAGTGTACTAAGTTTAAAATAATCTGACTTTAGGTATCACTGTTTGAAGAATCCTCCTTAAAGGAGAAGTCTAGAGCAAAGAAAACAAGTCGTCCATTAGCTCCACATTGCATCTGCTGAAACACTACAGCATGTTTGGTCTGTAAGATGTTATTTAAAGAAAACCTCCAGAGCTTAAACAATCAATTCTGAAGCCTGAAATCATGAAACCAGACAGATCTATTGCATGGAGATATTGAGGGTAAAGTTTTTAAAACTTGAGTATATTATACAGTAGATTTAGTATATTATATGTTCTATCATATTGTACATTGTACGTTTAAAATCTATTTTATTACTTTAACATCACTCTATTTCATCATCCAAAGGTTGTTCGGGTTACAGCTTTATAAAATGCATTTATTTGCTACTGTATATCTTTGCATATCCCTATATGTTATGCTTGTATTTGTGTGTTTCAGGTGATCATAGAGCCCAGTCAGGGTGTTCTGGCTCCTTTATCATCCTGCAGTGTGAGCGTGATTTTCAGAGCCATGTGCTGTCAGAGCTTTGAGTCTGTCCTGCGGCTCGCTGTCCTGAATGGCACCGGATGGTAAGAACAAAAAAATCAACTTGGATATCTTTGGAAAAATGACAGTATTTGACTCATGACAGGTGTTTGTGGTGTGTTTTCTCAGTCACCTGCCTATCCGAGCAGAGGTCCTGTGTCCTCAGGTGTGTCTGCTGAGCACTCAGATGGTGCTGCCTATCCTGTATGTAGGAATTCCACAGACCGGCAAAGCGACACTGTTTAACCAAACACTACTCCCTGCACAGTTCACATGGAATAAGGTAGGACAGAAGTGCACCGGGAAAAAAAAAAATTTTGCGTCTGCATTACAGTAGATCGGTACTTTATGGCTTTTCTAATTTTCCTGTATACACATCTCTGTGTTTTGTCGTCCCCCTGGCAGGTCCAGGGCCATCAGGCTCATCTCTGCTCTGCCAGCTTTACTCCATCGTCTGGCACTCTGGGGCCCAACGCATACCTGGACATCAGTGTGTCCTTTACAACACACACGGATGTTAGTCTACATAATATGGCATGCATAAAAATATTCACCCATGCAATATTTTATAATGTGTCTGGTGTTTCTGTATGTACAGGAGGAGCTGAATGACGTAACAGCTGTGTGTGAGGTGGACGGAATGGAGAAACGTCTCGTGCTCAACTTCTGCTGCAAAGCCAAGAGTCTGAGCGTGACCTACTCTCTGCCTCAGACCAGTACAAACCGGTACAGTCCCAAACATATGCATTAATTTTAGACGTACCGTAATGTGTTATGTCTATAATTTGATCGCTGTCTTTTCCTTTTCTGCCTTTAGTGCTGCGTCAGAGGTTCCTGATAAGCGGCCGGTTGTGCTGGATTTCACAGAGGACAGTTTGATCATGATCGGCAAATCAACGGAGAGACAGCTGCTGATAACCAATCGCACCGCAATTTCTACCTCTTTCATCATAGAGGTAGAGGTCTTCAGTGGACACCGGCCCAAAGAAAGAGTCACAGAACCATCTAAACATGGGTATGGTTCTAGGTCTGCGCTTGGGAAGGGCGTGTCAGACTGGGAGACATTTGCATATTCATAGAGTCTGTGGAATCACTGTGGAATTACCATATTTAATTACAGTGGAACCTTGGATTACGAGCATAACACGTTCCGGAAGTGGGCTTGTATTCCAAAACACTCATAAACCAAATCGAATTTTCCCATAAGAAATAATGGAAACTCAAATTATTCATTCCACAGCCCAAAAAAATAAATACATAAAAATAATTAACACAAAATATAAAGTAAAAATAAAACAAATTAACCTGCACTTTACCTTTAAAAGAAGTAAAAAATAAATCCCAAAAGATAAGTGTTTCCATTTATTCGCGCAGGTGCTGTGTGTGTGTGTGTGTGTGTGTGTTTGTGTTTGTGTATGTGTGTGAATCTGAAGTAAGAGGACAGGAGGAATCAGCCCCTCCCGTCTCCCCCTTCTCATCCTAAACAGTAAACCTTTCTCATCTCTTATTTGAATTTCACACACACACACACACACACACACACACACACACATTAACGGAAAGACTGTTTTGTCGAAAAAAACATGCAAGACCGCTAATGACACTCACGTGAGCACATACTAATGGAATCACTGCAAAGTAAAGTAAAACAAACAAACAAACTAACCTGCACTTTACCTTTTTGAAAAGAATTGCGACAGAGCAGTGTTTCTGTGTACAGCAGAGAGTGTGTGTGTGTGTGTGTGTGTGTGTGTGTGTGAAGCGCGAAAGGGGGTATGGGGGGGAGGTAACCAAGACTTGCTCGTTTTGTATTTATATTTGTATTTGTCAAAATGTATTAAAAATCTTTGCTCGTCTTGTGGAACACTCGCAAACCGCGTTACTCACAATCCGAGGTTCCACTGTATTCATTATTTAAAAAAGGATTATTAAAAATGGATCATTAAATCAAATTTCACTGATTGAAAAAAAAATAATAACTTTTGAATTGGATTTGATTTGTATTTTTGTTGTTCTTAGTTTGTTGTTCTTAATTTCCTAAAATATTTGAAATCGCACTAAAATATTTTAAAAGAAATGTCCATCTGGGCACCTTCACTCTGCACCTCCAGGGTCCGGGTTTGAGTTCCGCCTCTGTGTGCATGGAGTTTGCTGTATGTGTGTGCCCTTTGATGGATTGGTACCCTGTCCAGGGTGTACCCAACCTCCTGGCCTAAGTTTCTGGGATAGGTTCCAGGCCCCCGTGACCCTGTACACAGGATAAAGCGGTATATAAATGAGTGAAATGTCCATGTCATTTGTTATGCCATGTTTGTAATTTATTATTTGCTGTTTTATTTTATTAGAAGTCGTCATATGAAGTCGCCTCTTCATATTATGCATTTAGAGAAAATCGAGGAGAAGGAACACAAAGGTATAAACGTTTCTTGCTTGTCATGTATCCAGCCTATGAATACATATAAGATGATATAAGATCGTCTTTTGTGTCTCTGGAACAGATTTTGTGCAAGGACTTCTGGCTCACGGTAAAGGTGTCTCGTTCTTGGTCGAGCCAGAAAAAGGAAAGCTTGGGCCTTTTGAAACCGTCGCCATTAATATCACTGCCCATAGCAACATGTGGGGCGATTATGAAGACCACCTCATCTGCAAAGTACATGCAACAAAATATTATATAGCGATTATACACTGAACAAAAATATAAACGCAACACTTTTATTTTTGCTCCCATTTTTCATGAGCTAAACTCAAAGATC
>JAOVVA010000027.1:4159922-4169956 GCA_028565275.1 Leiocassis micropogon | reverse complement strand
AGATCTTTGAGTTTAGCTCATGAAAAATGGGAGCAAAAATAAAAGTGTTGCGTTTATATTTTTGTTCAGTGTATAATTGGGATTTTTTGGAATCTATTGTAAAATAAATATATTTAATATCTACTTTTGTTTTCCAATATACATTAAGGATCTGACAGCGATAATGTCTTCATTAATCAGGTTGGTGATCTCGAGCCAGATCTCATTCCAATGAGGATGTCTGTGAAAGGTTGCCCTTTATACTTCCAGATCATTGGACCACAGCCTGAGAATCAGAACCAAGGCCCGATTATACGGTAAAGAGACACTGAATGTTTCAGATGTTAATCAAAATGTTTGCTTAAGCAATATCACACGAGCGGGAGTGCTGTTGTGATGAATATCAGCACGGCTGTAATGCAGTAGGCACATACTGTAGGCGTAGCCGTTCTGATATTAAGTATAACAGCATGGCCTCAAGTGTAATATTCCTTTTACTGTATACAACATTGGTACAAACACCATTCTATGTAGCCAAAAGTTGTGGAAAATAAAACATGGACAGTCCTGAGAAAATTTACTTTATATTTCCACTTATTCTGATTTTACTTCTGCGTTCAGAGGTTAAATATTAAATAGTGTTAAATGCAAAGCTAGTACACTATGTAGGGTGTACAATCCCTTTTCACATACCTATTAGTGCCCTAGATCAGGGGTTGGAGAGTGATCTGGGATTCAGCCTTCTGTTAGAAACTAGCTAGCTTTGTAGCCGTAAATAAAAGACAGTTCAGAGGCAAAGCAGAACGACTTTGAAGCAATTATTAAAGATACAAAGTGTTATTTAAAGATGACGACGTTATCGGATGTGTTTTCTTGCTAAAAGTGACTGATTTTGAATGTGCCAGGCACTACTGCAGACCGCACAGATATACTTTCACCCATGCTGAGACGGACAGTTAGTGTAATTAATGGTTGATACAGTACATATAGTTAAATGTCCCTGTGCTGTTACTGTGCATTATCGCCACTCTTGAAATGTCTCACGTCCAATCAGATTGCTCTGTTGTATAATATACTTTATACCACATTGCTGTTGACCGCTTGATGGTCAGAAAGTGTTGATTCATTTCTTTTTCCATTAAGGCTGTCGTTATAATTCATTACCATTTCAAATTACACATAAATGTAAACAGATAAATATGCTATTGCATTAAAGCAATAAAGCACTTTGATACATGAAGCATGCATATGCTGTTATGAGAAAGTAATCAACTCTGGCTATAATTTTAACCCTGCTTTGTGTGCAATTCCTGACTTATTAAACATTATGCATTCATTTTAATAAGACTTTTCTTTCGCAGATTTGGAACACATATTTCTGGAGGAGACACGGTGTCACGGTCTCTCCGTCTGAACAACCCAAGCCCATACGGTGAGAGGAAATATGACATTCTCAAGATTATTACGATAGTTTTATTATCCTTGTATAGCTCATGATCGTCTAATATCTCTCTCTTTCAGACATCCGCGTGGACTGGCTGACGTACAACAAAGAGGCCGAAGACAGGAAGTTAATAGACTTGATTGTGGCATACGGGGAAGCTTTTCCTCTTAAGGACGTTGACGGTAACGAGGTTATCGGAGGTCCAAACTCCCACATGGCTTTTTTGCCAAGGTTGAATCAAAGCCAAACTCCCAGCACGGAAGGAAGCAACTCCTCTCTCAGAACCACATCGGAGACATCAGTGAGTAAATGTTTGAACATGTTTTAAGATGGACGACATGTGAAAAGAGTTCTCTCCTCTTTCTTTATAGACAGACATGTAACGTACTGTCTTCAGCTTAGGAGTCAATTTGCTGTTGTACTGTTTTTGTTGTGCTTTAATGTGTTCTTTCCAGGACTTTGATGAAGAACAGAGTGAGGAAGAGGAACAACAGGCGCTAGTATCTCTGGCATCAGCGAGGAAACTGTTTTCTGTATTTATCCAGCCGCATGAAGGATGTGTTTCAGATTACCCATACTGCATCACTCCACAGCAGATAGTATGTATTTGTATTCCATATACAGGTATGTCCAGTATAATGTTTAATACAATATGATGACCACAATATGATGGTATATATTATATATATTTATGTCCAGTCCGTGTGTGGAAATGATTCCTCATGTTCCCAGGAATCCTCTTTCACACTCTGAGTCCTGCAATATGGACGCGCCATCGGGGAAAAGAAACTCTATAGATGTGATAACCTGGTCATTCAGTACATTCAGGTCGTCAGCTGACTTCATTTTATTGCCACATAACATTTCTGAGCCTAGACCTGAGACTCTGAAGCAGCCCCAGATTATAACACTGCCTCCAGAGCCTTGCACAGTGAGCACTACGCATGACGTACCCTGACACACCCAGGAACAGGGTCAGTCTGGACGCATGACTTGATTTTTCATTGCTATGGCTTTTACTGTTCATTTTTTGCCAAGCAACAAGTGTTTAAGTGATCGCCATTTTTTTTTTTTGCAAAATATTTTTTCCACAAAGTTGACAGTTCAGCATCGTCCTTTTGGGTTTTGATAATGTGTTAAAGGGATCTCATCCCAGTTCCAGTTGTTTTAAATCTCCTTAGTTGTTTTCTTTGCTTGATGGAGCCCAATAATTTGACCCTTCTGAAATGGTGACAGGTGGCACAGTGGATTAGTGGTTAGCACTGTCGCCTTGCACCTCCAGGGTCTTACTTGTTGGGTTGCTTGTTGGGTTTCCTCTGGGTACTCCGGTGTCCTCCCACAGTCCAAAGATATACAGATTAGGCTAACTGGCATTTCCAAATATGTGTGTGTCTGCGCTCTGTAATGAATACAGGATTAAGCGTTATAGACAATGAGTGAGTAAGTGAAATGGTAACTTTTTTCCAGGCAGTGTATATTATTATATAATAACCCAAGGAGAAACAAAAAGATTAACTCATCGAATGACCCCATTTTAAAGACCTGGAACAACCAGCTGACCCTGTTGTTATTACACTAACCAAGCCAATGTTTTGTGTTGTTTCAGATTGTCCCTGCAGGGGGTAGTAGCACCATTCATGTGTCTTTTACCCCTCTTACACTATCGGATCCAGCTGGCAGCCACGAGTGTGTAGGTTACGCTCTGGGCTTCATGTCACTGGACTCAAAGGTACACTTCCTTTCAGCTCATTCAATGTGGAAGTGGGCCAAGAAAAAGTGAGGTCCTCAGCAAAGAGGTCCTGATGTTGTTGTTGTTGTTGATGTCCAGGTGGAGCCGAGTATTGTGGGTAAAGTCGCCAGAGCTCAGGGTTATGAGCTGGAACCTCTGAGACTGGACATGTTGGCGTTTATTAAACCAGCCATGTGAGTCTCTCTCACACACACACACACACACACACACACACACACACACACACACAACATACAATGAAGTTTTTAAGAAGTAAAAAGCAGGATGATAAAAGAAAGATATAAATTTAGAAACTATGGAGTTACAGTTACAAAGAAAGAAGGGAATATAGCGAAAGTGTGCATAAAGAAAAGCATTGAAAAAAGTCAGAAACAAAAAAAAACAACTAGGGAGAATAGAGAGAAAATGAGAAAGAAAAAAATTTGAAAAAAGTAGAAAGCAGAGAGAGAGAGAGAATTGATTGTATGTAAATGATTATAGGATACATTAAGTGTAAAAGTAAACACGCCCTAAGCATCTAGCAGAGTTGAATAGCTTTTCTCCCTATTTTTGTGTGTGTGTGCAGATTGACCGTCCAGATGGAGGAAGTGGATGAAGATGTTCTGCAGTTCAGCGCTACTGCAAGTGATTTACTTGATGGTCACAATCTCAAAAAGGTTCTTTAAATCAAACTCTATTTCACACATCAGATTCTTTCCAGGTCCTCTTTAAGCTTCTCTTTGAGTTCTTCGTTTAGTTCCTCTTTCTGATTAAAGGCTTTGTTTATTACAGGAGTGTGTGACAGTGCGCACGCTGCAGCTCATCAACAGCACTGACGTTCCTTTGAGTTTCACACTCGCTACACAGTGGCCGTTTTCTGTCCTGCAGCACACACACACACACCGGGTCAAGCTTGCGGGCCACGCTGAGAGACAGTACACACTGTTGCTGCCACCTAAACACAACATGCAGGTCTGCAGCCACACACACACACACACACACTGGTGACTTGACTTTATTAAGCTAGGTAAGGGTTAGGGGTTAGAAATCAACAACAACAGAGTAATTATGTGTCTGTTTTGGTGGCTTTTTCAGGTGAAGGTGGCTTTTCACCTTGCAGCGTCTCTCCTGTTCTATCAGAGCCAGCTGTCTCCAGAAGCCCCGCCCACTGTGACGCTGCTGTGTGCTCAGATGGAAGAGAGGAGGCTGAGATTTCAGGAAAATCTCACTATTCAGTACAGCAACAGCTCTGTACAGGTATCACACACTTACTTACGGCTAAACCTGGTCGTTTACACACCGCAGTCTTTTTTTTTTTTGTCTTGAAATTTATCATATGAAAACAGTTACAACCAGATGTTTCTATTAATCACCATCTGACCAATCAGAGTTGAGAACTCAACATGTAAGCTTATTTGTAGGTAAAAGCCCATGTTGTGTATTAATCCTGTTGTATTTATTACAGAGTGTAGGTTTGTGTGCTCACGTGACACTACCCATGCTGCACGTCTCCTCCGATAGTGTCGACTTTGGCACCTGTTACGTGGGACAGACCAGAGTTAAAGAAGTGTTCCTGTCCAATCATGGCGGCTCTAGCAGTTTTTGGACCATATTGCTAGGTACAACTATCGCTCCAGGTGTTTATATGAACTTCATGTCGACTTTATTGCACAAACACACACACACACACACACTTGTTTTATTTTATTGTTGTTGTAGGTGGAGATGCTGAAGAAGAGAACAAAGTGTTCAGAGTCGCTCCAGTGCATGGTGTCTTAAAAGCACCGGAGTTTCCCATCTCCTCCTCTAGACAATCGCTGGAGATCAGCTTCACACCCAGGTACTACAAACACCACACGGCGCATTTGAGTGAGATTTTCTTTCTTTTACATTTCAACTACAGCAATGTTCTGTAAAGACTTGCTTTTCTTGAATCTTTTTCCCGCAAGCGATCACGAGTCATTCCAGACCACACTCACTGTGCAAGGAATTCTGGGAGAGCCCTGTATTACTCTGCAGATACAGGGAAGAGGATCATGGGATGAGAAATACATTTCCCCAACACATGACATCTGAGGGAAAAAAAACACGTTCTGACAGTTTTATCATTAGGGCCCAAGCACATCAGCACGATGACGACATGATTATGACGTCATCACCATCGCCATCGCTCTGATAAAGACTCAGAATTGAGTCCCTCCCTCTGTGAACTGTATATAAGGAGTGTTCATTGAACGGCTAATTAGGAGCAGTTGTACATAAATGACTTGTTACATGAGTGAACTTTAAAAGTTTATTCCCATTTGTTACTTGTCAGAAATGTGATTTGAAGTTATTATAATCAAACATTTTTTTTGCATTTCCTTGATTCCTCTAAATAAAGTTGCAAAAAAAATCTTTCTGCAAGATATTTCCACCATGAATCTTAAATTTATACAAAATGTTAAATAAGAAATGCAAAATTTAGTAGTGGAATGAAACTACGTATAATTATTTTATTATCTCATGTATCTGTACTTGAGTAGTTTTATTAGAGGATACTCATTACATTTACTCTACTACATGCTACAGCAAATAGCAATTTTTCTGCATGCAGTTGTGTTACTGTAGATAACCACACCTGCTGAGTATTATGTGTGATTTGCCTTCCCTCCATAAAATGCTTAATAATGTAGCAGGTGTTCGAGATCCGAAGTGATGATGGTTGCAGACCGTGACAAAACAGAATGTCCACAGTCAGGAAGTAAAGCAGGGGAGACAGACAGACAGACAGACAGACAGACAGAGAGATGATTTTAAGGTTAATATATGTTAATACAAATTTAGTACTTTTGGTATCTAAGTATGTTTAAAGGTGAGTCCGTGGAGGACCTGATTAGTATCACTAATAAGTGGTTTTCTTATGGACACACAGCTGTTTACTGCCATTCCTGTAAGTTCTCATCACATTGTGTGTGTTTTGCTCTGATTTCTACTGTTGAATTTTTACAATACAACTAACACATCATGCATTTATGTGATCATGATCTTTTTTTTTTTTTACAAGATTTCTTCCATGAAGTTTCAGCGTTTAATAATGTTCTGGACAGTTCCCAACCCAATGCCAGTAATTCGACCCTGAAACACTCACTCACTCATCGTCTATACCGCTTTATCCTGTATTCAGGGTCACGGGGGCCTGGAGCCTCTCCCAGGAGGCTTAGGACACGAGGCGGGGACACCAATCCATCGCAGGGCACACACACATACACACACTCACACACACTCACAGCAATTTGAGAAATAGCAGTTAGCCTAATACTGTGGGAACCTAAAGCCTAATCGAACCCGGACCCTGTAGGTGCAAGGCAACAGCGCTAACCACTACACCAATGTGCTGCCACCCTGAAATGCAACTTCTGTATTTATATAGGCTGATTAGGTACAATCATATCTGATTGTAAATATATGTTGGAAATCAGGGACAGACTTCATGCTAACCTCGTACATACAAAAAACTCAGTCAAAAACTAATAATCAAAACTTTAGTTTGAACAAGAACAAGACTAATAGGTAAAAAAAAAATGAACATTTCCTTCACCATTTATCTATACATTTTCTATGAGTTTTATACAGTTTCTATGAGTCAATATCGCTTGATCTCGCTCAGTTCGGAACATCTTCATGAACCCAGTGTCTCTACATCACACATCTTTCTTGTTCAGTATTAGAGGGTCTGCTTTTGGTGGAGTGATCCATAAGCTCTGAGGATGTTCGATCTGCTTTAGGGATCCATAACCATGATGTGGACAAAGAGTTTTGCTGAAGGCATGACGTCGCCGCTTTTTGTAAGCAGAGGAACGTGGCGGTATCCTGTGGAAATTGAATGGCATTTGTGAATTACATTCCACATCGACCTCGCACATATTAATTTGCTTCTCATTAATATTTACTGGAGCAGTTTGTATATACAGTTTGTATATGTCTTGCAACCCAACCCATTATACCTTGCCAAACTTTGTAAAACTTTTAAAGCTATTCAGCAGAATAAAGTTGGTGATAGTGAATCTAATTATAGGGACAGAAAAACAACCATAACTGTTTTGATAGTGATTTGCAAAGATCGTCAATTTTGTACATTGTCTGATGTGTAAAAATATTTTTTAATTTTACAAACTACACCTTTAATGCATACAGCTGATGAGAGATAAAGGCCATTTTTAAGGTCACCAGGTCAGGGTGTAGAAACACCAGTTTGAGTGAAACAGGAAGTATTTACACCTCAGTGTAACAAAATGTCATGGATGACTGATTGAAAATCCTCTTTAACATTAAAGTGAGATGAAAATAAATTACAAAA
The DNA here is from genome assembly GCA_028565275.1 of Leiocassis micropogon. Taxonomy (NCBI): domain Eukaryota; kingdom Metazoa; phylum Chordata; class Actinopteri; order Siluriformes; family Bagridae; genus Leiocassis; species Leiocassis micropogon. The sequence continues at coordinate 4,162,465 of JAOVVA010000027.1, read as the reverse complement.
GGAAATACAGTTTATACCAAAATTTCATTCATGAGTATTTTCGATAAAGTGCAACACAACTGTTTATTTTGTAACGTTAATAATTTTATTTTTATTATAAGCCTCAAATAAATTTGCCATTAAACGTATGATTTTTCATTCTTTAAGTGGTAGTGAAGATTTTTTCATGACCTTTTTTTTAACCCATCTTTGTCAAGGTTGCCATTAATTCTGCAGCTAAGTAAGTGTATATAATTTTTACAAAATTCTGCCAGAGAGAGAACGTGATTACTAGAGCTGTGAATTGCAGGAAAACTTTTGATTGCATCTTTTTAGGCCCTCAATAGCACCACCTATATTCTTGTTTAATTATTGTTTTAAGAAGCTACAGTATCTCACAAAAATGAGTACTCCCCTCGAATTTCAGCAAACATTTTAGTATATCTTCTCAAAAGACAACACTATAGATATATTTTAGAGTAGTCAATGTGCAGCTTGTATAACAATAACTCAACATACAGCCATTATTGTCCAAATAGTTGGCAACAAAAGTGAGTAAGGCGTCGTAACACACTCGGAGGACAGCGCTATCCGCTCCTTCCGCTTGCGTGAGCTCACAGACGCCCCTGGTTGGCTGTAGAGCCGTGATTGATGTGGGAGCACTAAGTACCTCTCATCCCTCCCCTGAGAGAGCTCGGCCAATCAGCTCTCTTTAGACCTCTGGTTGCGAGAGGCTACAGCATCACCAGGGGATCGAACTTGCGATCTCCGGATGATAGGGCGAGCACTTTACCACTGAGCCACTCGGAGGCGCAAAAGCTGGTTTTAAAAAACAGACGTATGCGTGCTTCAGAGGTTGCAGAAGCGGGAGGTCAACTTATCAGTGCTCGGTGATTTAAATGTCATGTCTAGTTCATGAAATTTTTCTTTTGTCTGCTATACACACTCCAGTGACAGTATTGCACCAACCGCACATTTAGTCAAAAAAAGAATTGGAAGATGCAATAATCTCCAAAAACTAGAAAAAGTACCTTTTGGAAGATGCAAACAGATTGTATTTATTGCAGAAGCTGTGATCTTTTAAAAATTTTAGTAGGTTTACTTAAATAATAAAAAAATGTGAATTGATCCGAAATTTAAAACCTGTAAATTAGTTAATTAAATCAACCAATCAAATATTGATTCAACTGCATAATCAATTTAATCACAAAGGTCCAGTGTTTACCTTGGTCACTATAATAACTATCAAATACTTGACTAAATCATGGGGAAATATTATTATTTTTTAAAAGTCACCTTGAGAAGTTACCACGCAAAAAAGAATTCACTATGAGCTCACCGTTCTGCATGCTGGTGAAAGGTAGCGTGTACTGCCCAATGAAATCCTTATGTAACACAGTATCATGATCCATCACCAGGAAGCGCACTAAGGCCAAATCTGGCACCCGAACGGTGAACTCGAAGTTTTCATTCCACATCGGATTGAAGCCTGAAGACAGAAAACATGAAGTTATACTTCATGAATAAATGCAACATATGCAATACAGTACTGTATAAAACGTATCTCAGTGTAGATTTGCTAATCACGCTTGCCATTATTATTGATGTAGGACGTCTGGGCACTGGTTTGGTCCACCGGCACTCCAAACATTTCCACCCTGACATAGGGGTCCACTATGGACTTTAGTTTGGGAAGTTGCTGTGCTGAGATGACCTGAAAGGAAACAGTACAGGGTTCACAGTTTATATTGACCTAGAAGTCAAATGTTCCCCACTTTAAGACACATAATTCTGAACAGTGGAAACATTTGGTTGAAGCTTGCTTGGATCGCTGCTCATGAGTTACGAGATTGCTTTCCTTGTTAGTAATATAGCCATGTAGCTACAGTAAAAAACTTTGGAGAACGACATTAAAGTTTAGAAAAGGACATTTTCATTAGCAACAAATTACCAAGATCTTTTGAAAAGCAGCTTGGGATTTTGCAGTACAAATGTATATACACCCCTTTAAATTTGTACATATATTTTAATGTTACGACCTACACCTGAAATAGACTTAAATGTTTCTATATCTAGAGTTTACAGAAAAATGTAATTTATCTTTTAATTTATCTTCCAAGTTGTAACATAAAATGTGGAAAAGATCTACGAGTGTGGAAATGTAGGCGATGTGCAGACACTGAGATTTTACTAAAACACAGCATCTGCTGAACAAAACAGGTAGTACAAAGAATAGCGTAATAAAATGGTAAATACTGTATATAAAAAATATACTATATACATATATATATACATACACTGTACAGTATATATACTGTATATATATATATATATATATATATATATATATATTATACAGTGGGGTAAAAAAGTATTTAGTCAGCCACTAATTATCAATCATGCAAGTTCTCTCACTTAAAAAGATGAGAGAGGCCTGTAATTTTCATCATACAGTGGGTATACCTCAACTATGAGAGACAAAATAAGAAAAAAAATCCAGAAAATCACATTGAAGGATTTTTAAAGAATTTATTTTCAAATTATGGTGGAAAATAAGTATTTGG
>JAOVVA010000027.1:4140419-4151181 GCA_028565275.1 Leiocassis micropogon | reverse complement strand
CCAATAGAATTGCTTTTGCTCTAAAGACCTGAGAGCAAAAATTTCCATTCCTTAACTGGGAATGCTGGGAGCTGGGAGCTGTTAAGCAGGGTGAAATTAGACCAGAGAGGTTTTAAGTCAAACAGTCAACTCATAAGAGATTCATTCCAAAAAAAGAAAAAACATTGTACAAAGGCATGCAAGAAATAAAGACAAGCAAATGTATCAAGAAAGTGTTACATTTTATATTAAGTAATGTTTGGCTGTTAATCCGTTAATGACACTTTGTTTAGATTCCTTTAGTGCCTGTAAGAGCAAAAAGTCACCCAGGTACAGAATGACAGATTTGTTCTCAGCAGATCTTTGAACAGCATCTTGAAGAAGGCCAAGGTCAATAACGTCATGATGCTTACCCTTTTCTCAAGATCTACTGTATCCTGCAAAAGTTGCATTTTGGTCATTTTTAAACATCCAGAAGGGTGTACATTGCTGTGTGTACAAAGTAAATAAATAAATAATGTGTCTTATCCAGGCCAATTAATTTTTTCCCTAATTGTGACCTCTTATGAGAAGAGACCCTCCCTCAGCTTGTTGCTCAGCTTTGCTGTTCTTTCGAGGGACATGGCTCAGTAGCAGCTGATTAACATGGACACTGAAACAGCATGTTCAGAGGAGGAGTGATACAGGGGGAGTTTGAGGTATGAAAAATGCATTATCTGAGGAGTCTTTCCACCTAGAGCATTAACAGGCACCCTTTGGATTGCATTCAAGAAGAAAACAATGAGAGAACTTATAGTTAGTAGTGAGTCGAGTAAGTCGTAGTAATAGCAAGTCATAAGGAAAACATTATTCAGTTATGTATCACAATTATTTTGCGGGGACAATTCATGTATTACCACACCAACACCAAAAGCAATAAAAAAAAATTATACACAATATACTGTATATATATATTTGCATTTAAGGTGATAATATGTTCCAGTTCCTCTATGATCCTACAGGTGGTGTGCTCTAAACTATTCACATGTTAGCAGGCAGCACAGCATCCTGTACGGTTAAAGCAAATTATTTGCTAAGTTTGTTTAGAACTGAAACAAAATGATAATGAACTGGGATAGTTATAAAATGGTGATACATACAAATTGAATCAGCACCAAGGTATCGTGATAATATCGTATCGAGTTAGTAAGTTATAATTATGATGTAAGTGTTTTTCTTTTGTGAATGCAATGCACGTCCGTAGAGACATGTGCTAACTTGAGAACTTTATTTAAAAAAAAAAAAGTAAAAATAAGGGATCGTAAATTTTTCTTGTTTTACTGTTCATTTTCCAGCAGAGGGCGCCAAACACGTTATTATTTGTAGCTGTAGAAGCGCCGCTCCTAAACAACTCCCTCACTAGATAACATAGCTCTCCAGATAATGGATTATACACCCTACCTAGTGTACTAGATACTCAAAAAGGTGCTGTTTGAGATCGGACCCAGAGCTATCGCTGACATCAGACTGGCTTGTGCTCTGTGGAAAGGAAAAAAAACTCTCAGTCCAAACCATGTAGTCAGAGAGACAGGAGTCAAGGCAGGACTGGAAACTTTGCGTTGGACGGTTTTGAATGTGCAACTTTTTTTTTGTTTCTTTGGATTACAGACCTGGAGGAGATTTTTTTTTTAAAGCAATTCAATTAAAAACCCTACGTGCAGATTGGGCAAGGTTGGATTGTTAAGTGTCTCGCGCTCAGTTTCCGGATCTTTACTGCTCCACTGGATTCTCTCTTCTTTTTTTCCCTTCGCAACAACAGTAACATTGTTTCCATTTGAGATCCGTTTCTTGTGATTGATCCAGCGTCTTTATTCTTCCCAGGATGAAAACACACACATAAGGTGAGGTACAGGAGGAGGAGGAGGATGCATTTTATAAGAGTCAATGCAGAAAGATGAGAAAGTGTGCACAATTGGTCAAGTTAATTTGAGTTCAAACAAAACCCTGAGTCTTTACAATAACCTGAAAAAACAACAACAACAACATCAAAAGATTCGCATGGTGGTTAGAGTTATATAACATAAAACAATCAATCATGTCACATTAGAAGTGTTTGTTTTTGTTGATATTGATGTGGAAACAAAACAAACAAAAAAACTTTTGATCTTTCAGTAAACATTATTTTCCATTTCAGAATGTTTGACAACATTGAGGCTCTCATCTATACTTCTTAATTATTCCTCCCATCTATAAACATGAACAAATTTACATCTAAACAATGCAAAGTAATATATTTCTAACATGAGTAATCGGTGCATTAAGTCTGTTTCAGTGCACTTTAGTGTATAAAGTCCATTATTCATTCTTTTTTTTCCTTTAAACATTTGGTTGATGCTTTTTATTTAACACCTGATGTAGGATTCGGTTGAAATGCTGAGATGGTAAAAGTAGGCTTGTGGTCAGTCCAAATTTTTTCCTACCGTGCCAGAATTTCCTACCAGTAGCAGAAATTTATAGTTGCATCAGTCCGTGCTACTTTCTCGATTTATCGAACCTATAGTTTTCACTGGTTGTAGCACTGCAAAAATATAGTACGGTTTTATCTGAGGTAAAGCTTCCTAATATCCTGGTAGGGCTTTGTGACATGTTTTAACATTATGAGAATATAATCCAATGTCAAGTCCAAAACCAGGATTATCCAAGATCGAGTCGAGACCCAAACCTCAAGCCCAAAATTAAATGTGACCAATTCAAGCTCGAGACTGAAATCCACTCCTGCATATCTTGCATGTAGCATTATAGAAATAGTATATTCCATCATAGACCCAGATGGTACATGTGATACTATGTCAGCAAATAAATACGATGGTAATGTCAAAGCTACTGTACCATAGTACTATATATCATGGTACAGATACTATCGGACTATCATAGTGCCTATATCATTACCTATGGTAATATTTTCTATAATTATGATATAAGAGGTTGTTAGCAGTTATAACTGTGTAACTATGTTCCTCACATCCATACATCAGGTTTGCGTGAAGTGCATTTCTATTTCCTGTCTCAGACTTGATTTGACATTAACGTCTTGAGTGTACAGCTTCGTCTTACGCCACCTTGGACCTTCGTGAGTCATGAACCACGAAAGACAAAAAAGTCAGTCTGCTGCGTGGGCCCTAATGTTCCCAATCCCATTTTCCTGTTTTGCTCTTGGATATCGCTTGTGTATATACTTGAGACACTTTCAGCCTTTGAGTTTTAGCTGGATCGCAACTTGTGTTCTTTCGATCGCTCCATCCGTGGCTCATTAACTCGAGTACTCCTTTTCCCAGAACTTGCACGCTGAACCTTGGCCCTTCGTTGTGTTCGGCGCATTATCTCGTCGCCTAAAAGCAGCTGTAATGAGTCATTTAGACAGCAGTGTAGGCAGCAACACACCCTTCCTCTGCAATAAGTCGATCCTGATCGGCCCACACACCGTGCTCAGGTCTACTGGCCAACCCACAGAGTGAGAGGTCTGAGCTGAAAGCGAGCAAAGATGGATGAGATGCTAGAAACTAATGGTGGAACACTGCTGACATGCAGAAGTGGGAGGTTTTGATTCCTTGTTAATGGGGACCGGGGTTAAAACATATGTTTCTGAAGGCAAGTTCTTCTTACCAAATCCGAAAACATTCATAATAGGAGTGTAGTCGAAGTGTTTAAAGCCCTCCAGCAAGACCATAAGTGCTCAGTTCTGTCAAGTCCCGAATGTAAAATGCTTTGGATAAGACATCTGCTTTAAAGGTCACTCTTTAAACAAGTTTGCATAAGACTTAGAAGTGTCCAAAACATGTCTGATAATGTTCCAGCTGCAATAAAACTCCGATCCTGCATTCAGGCTACTTGGTGTCACTCCTTTTAAATGAACTGCCCCCGAACACCCCTTTGAGGAAGTGAATTTTCCTAGCCAACCAGAATGCAGGGGCTGGAAGCATCCATGTTCAAGACCTTATAAAGCACTTCTCACAACTAAATAAGTGGGAAAATATATGTAAGATTGCTAAATTATGGAGAAATCCTCGGTGTTTAGCGATATAAAGTTAAATTGGTGCCCAGAGAATGAAGTTAAACAGAACTGGCCAGGACTTGGAATGAAATTGGGGGAGGATCCATTGTTAGAGGAGGTCACAGTAAGGGAAAATCTGATTTGCTTGTGTAAGCCATGACCAATACAAAAAAAGGATAAACAACAGTGATTTTTTTTCTTCATGTTTTTATTTGGTGACCCAATATCTAAACATGACTGGAAATTGAATTTTGCGTAATAGGTCCTCCTTCAACATTGTTTCGTATCAGTATGAATAATGATGAAAGTCTGGACTGTTTCATTAACTCAGATTAGAGGTCAAGTACTTTGCGTATTAGATGACATGAACTACGTATACATGTTGCATTGATTGGCTGTTGTTGTGAAAATTATTAGCTACCTGGATGATACTTCTGTTCAAAGTGGCTTATAACTGAGACAGCACACAGCTGGGGTCAAGTTTGACGTTGTCGATACCAGGATTCAAGTCAAGATTGAGTTTTAAGGGGGTTGAATCCATAGCTCAAGGCCTAGACTTCATTCGTGCACGCACAAATTTATTTATTTATAGAGACGCATACCCATAACTGAGACAAGTCCAAGTGCAAATACCAATACGTGTATAAGGAATGTCCAATTCAGTACAGAAAACCTGCCAACTTGACTTGAGTCCTAGACACTACAGTAGTTATGGGCTCGACAGTTGCATGCACTTTGTGATGGTTAAATTTGGACGAGTCTCGCTAGTGAAGCAGGAAACATTGGTCAAACCCGATGGCCAAGATGATAACCTTTTGACGCTTGGCTGAGCTCGCGTGTGTTGCTAGCTGCTACCTGCTGCTCCACACACGACACTTTACCTCCCTGGGTTTTTAATTAAAATGAACGAAGGATTAGTGTTTCTGCTTTCCAACATAAAGCCAAACAAAATGCCAGTAAAATGTTTCTCCAAAGAGTAAAGGCGTGCATGTTTAATTACATATGCAGCCCTTCAGCAGAAGCTTTTATCCACAGGGACTTAAAATGCTTTAAATAAAAAAACATCGTTGTGTTAGAACAAATGGAATGTGGTCTGTCATGTGATCAAAACCATTACTAGTTAAAATTCCAGTTCTATCGGATCAAACGACTTTGTTTAAGCGTTAAAACCAGCGTAGATCAGAATTGAAATCAGGATTTAGATTCGCTTGGTTTCAATGATTTATGGTGTACAAGTTTGACTGAAAGGGAAAGGATGAGGAGTATTCCTACGTTAAACCTTCAACACAGAACAATGAGAAGCTTTTTTTAGCTCCGTGAGCTTTACGCCGAATAATTAGACGAGGAGTAAACGCTACCAAAAATGGAACAGACCGTAATTGTCGGCCGCTCACAGACGAGGACGCGTAATGGCGCTGAGATGAACACGAGTCGGGAATTGTTTACTCGGATAATGAGAGCTCAAATCGCAATCAGGAGTCTCTTATCTAATTCGGTCCTGATCTGCGGACGCGGTCGCTTCTCAGCTTTAATGAGGCTGGAGGAAATCCTCTGATTATGGCCTGCGTGTCCGAGTGGCTCGGGTTTAACAAACGTTTCGCCGCAGGTACTCGGGCCTCGACTAAACGCTGCTGTGTGTATGGTGATGGGCTTCATGATCAAAGGAACCCTGAGCAAGTTACAGTTTCTCATGTGGGTTTTTTTTTTTCAATGGTACACCGGAGAGACTTCGGTCAAAAGGTGTTGGTTAATATTTACTATAAAAGCATTTCTGCAAGGCAAGTCATGGATTTATATTAATGCTTGTTTTAACAGTTTATTGTTGCTATGGATACGCCATAAGCGAAGTCTGATAATACACTTAACAATGCATTGTTATTTAATGGGGACCTACTATGCAAAATGTACGTTTTTAGACGTTCAGATCGGCATGTACAAATAAAAACATGCCAAAAAGAAAATCTAATTGTGCTTTTTGTACTTTTTCTATTTTTTGTATTGGCTGGGGTTTAAACAAGCCAATTCGATTTTCCCTCTAATGTGACCTCATATAAGAAGAGCCCCCTCCCCCTTCCTCACTGTCCAGCTCTAATGTACTCTGAAGTTGGTGTTTGCTTAATTAGCATCAGAACAGATTTTCTTTTCACATCTGTCATTCCATCATAAATAGAACTGTGCGATTTAAGCAATTATGAAATTTAATCTAAGATTTGTTGGTTTCACTTTGTACAAGTCCTGACATTTAAACCATCAACACAACAAGTTGTTGTTGGTCTTTCGGCCGCTCCCCTCGGGGGGATCGTGACAGCGATCCGCACACACAACTTGACACGGGTTTTACGCCGGATGCCCTTTCTGATGCAACCCTCACATTTTATCCGCGTGCACCCAGTGGCTCGGGTTTGATGGGGGAATTGAATTGATCCTGCCAAACAACCAACTGGTCAAACAATGTCCAAAAAAAAAAGAAAAAGTGCTTAATGAATACTTTTTCATTCTCAGCAAGCGTTCCTCTTTTGAACTTTTGGACGCAGGTGCGTCAGGGGTTGGGTTTTAATCCTCGTGATGAAGGTTTTGAGTTCCAGTCCCTTCAACCTTTTAGCTCCTGATGCTTGTAGGTTTGTTTAGACTTCTCAGCCTTGACTTGCATGAATTGCGTCACCTTCAGCATGTTACCTGTTTAAACTTGCTCGTGTCACATGTGCGTGAATTTCTGCTCAAGTGAATAAAAAGGAAACTGAATTGTGTAAGTCAGTTAGTGTTAAAGTACTTGCTTGTTTTCTTTTATATCTGTTACATACAGTAGTAATGAGCACAAATCTACTCGGTTTACTCCTTAATATAAAAAGTTTTTCATGCGCTTCGTCAGGTTGTTATTTGGAGCGCAGTCTCTTGTTGAATCATTTGCGTCCGGAGGTCGGTCTGGGCACTGGATAAGCTACTCTAAAAATAGATCGGGATTCATTTGCGTCATTGTGCGGACTTGTGCGTGCGTGCGTGCGCGCATGCATTTGAGTGTGTGTGCATAAGTGGTGGATAAATAGCTTCAGTGGAACAGCAGACACTTTTATCCCAATGTGAACTCAACTTTCAGTTCCCACTTCACCTGTCGTGTGGTTGGAACGCTCTCATCTGCAATTAGTCACTTATTCGAGGAAACATTGCTATATAATATATAGCAATATATAATATATATAAATAAACACATGCAAGCCCAAACGCACACAATAATGAGCTTTCTCACTTTTGATTTCTTTAAGGGACAGATCATGGGTAGAACAAAGCTTGAAGCTTTTATAGATGACGAGTGAGTGATTAAACCTGTGTTAGCTAATTCGTAGGGATGGGAATCACCGGGGATCACCTGATATGATATTATCACGATACCTCGGTGTCGATTCAGTTTGTATTGCGATTCTGTAAGTATTATGATTTTATAAATATCCCACTTAAAATAAATTTTTTTTATATCATTCCCGTCTTAATGTTAGATCTACCTGATATTCTGAACAAAATGAACTGAATTGTAGCATCTAGCAGATTTAATGCTTTTGTCAAATATTGAATTTCTATGTAATCAGTTGAAATCGTATCATGTCTAGCGAAAGTCTTTTAAAAGAGGTTTACGCGTCTATCCCATAGCGATGTAATGGACCATAGTTGATATGGGACGTCCCCCACGGTTCGGTGCACACCTTAACCATTGTTGTGTGAAACCCACATTGTGTTTTACTGTTGCATTCCTGAGCCGAAAACCTTCCTTCTCGCTCGCTCTTGCCAAGGTTGCCAGATCACACTGACAAAATCCCCCATAGTCAGGGCTGAAACCTGTCCACTCTTAAAATAATAATAATAATAATAATAATAATACTATAGTACTGTATCATAAAATATTTTACTAAATACTAAAATATTTTACTTTCAAAATATATATATATATTATCTACTAAAAGGTAACCTAATTATTTTATTCATTGCTGTTCAAAGCGAAATGCTCAGTGTCTTCTATTGAACAGTAGTGAAGTAAAAACATCATTATGCCTTACATTTAATTTTATTTAGCAGTTAAGTGTTAAAAGTTTTTATAAGATTTTATCATTTAAACTCATTTAGGACAGTTTATAAAAAAGTTCTTTGCTTTAATTGTCCGTTATGTAAAACAATACTTGATCAGTCTTCTTTTCCTTGCTGATCCATAGCACTTCTGGTAATCACACAAAGAACCTTTGATGTTCTCTTTTTAAAGATGGCAGGCTACTAGAAATTACAGCGTTCTCTCTCCATCCTCTCGATCCTCTGTGTCACTTCCCAGAAACCCCATGACTCACTGGATCGCAAACAATAGACGAAGCCTGCTGTTTTTTCTCATCTGCTGACCTTTTGAGTTTGCTCACCGTAGGAACGGCATCACCGCGATCTTATCGCTGTCACAGTATGAGAACGGCCTTTTTGTGTTTTTTTTTTTTGTTTTGTTTTAGTTTAGTTTTTTGGCACGCGTTTGGCACTTAGCTCACGCGGGAAGGTGAGGTAATGCAGATCGAGGGTCTTCCTATTCCAAGCTGGGAATGACCGTGGAGAAAAATGGAGCGATTACTCAAGGTCCTTAACGAGCACCGACCCTCATGGTGATTTCTGGAGACGTGATAAAAAAAAAAAAAAAAGGCAGTTTACTGACGCACGTGGGCGTGTATAGTAACAGCTGGCCTGGTGTCATGTCGAATCTTCGGAGACATTACAGAAAGGATTGGGAAATACAGTACACCTCCCCGTTTAGTGTTTACGTCTTACATGAGTCCGTCATTTTTATAGAAAAATTCCGTAAGCCCATGATTGTGGCGGAATAACAGTTTTCCAAATGTTTGAGTGGAATGTGCAGTAAATTAATGCTCGGTATATTCGAAATATTTCCAAATCGAAGAAGGGAAAATGTAGCGTAGGACGACGAGAAGTATTGTCTAAAGTTAAGGTTCTGGGATATTTATTACCTTCAATCGCGTGTGTGTTTGTTTTAAGGCTGCACGATTCTTGACAAAATTTGAATCACGATTTTTTTCTCCATGGGAATTGAGATCACGATTCTCTCTCTCTGTTTTTTTTTTTTTTCTTCCAACAAAAAAACATTGATCACACTTAAGAAAAAAAAGTGGTGTCTGCGCAGGACTTTTAACTGTCCTGTATCAAAGTAAAAGGCACCTTTCCCTATTTTAATGGAAATGAAGTGAAAAGTTGTTAAACATAAATAGAATATTAATGATAATACATTTTATGCATGTTCGTTTTTGACATTCTGACAACTACAGAACTTCATCAGTGTGTTAGTTTATATTATTATTATTATTATTATTATTATTATTATAAATAAATAAATAAATATAAGGTAAATATAACAGTGTTAGGTAGTCTGTTAATAAATACATAGGATTTTGTTAAATAATAGAATGAAATAATATGAATGAATGAAATAATTTATTGCTGGCTAAGAGTTTAATGCTCCATCTAAACACACTTCCAGTAAACTCCTCTGTAGCTTTCACTCTGGTCTCAGAGTCTCCGTGTAACGGCTCGAATCAACACGGCAGGTTTAATGATCTATTACTTTAAGTTATAATCCAATTAGAACTGCATGTGCCTGCCTCTGATCAGACAGTAGTGTGTGTGTGTGTGTGTGTGTGGGTGTGTGTGAAAGAGAGACATTTACCATATGTTGTTAAAAATAACACAGATGCAGAATCAACTTATGTCATGATAAACGCAGCAAGCGGAGAAAACGTAACAGCCCGGCTCATCTCCACGGTTTCGCACATACGCGTTGAGCGGACACATAAAGCATCACAGGTCGTCGGAACGTGAAAAAAGAAAAACAGAAGCTTCTGATTGGCTGAACTTCAGCGAGTGTTCAGAGTGTTGTTCCATCGAGCACGCGCAGGAAATACAGTTTGAGCACAACGCGAGTGTGAGTTTGATGGAGTAACAAAAATAAAATCAGGGTCCGAAACGGTTTTTGGCATAAAAATAACAGCTCGCGATTAGTGTTTAGCACGTTTAGCTCCACCCCCTTGTTACACGTCACATGAGTGACAGCGGAACGCCGTAAATGAGGGAGAGAGATGAGAAGTGATCGAGTTGTATAACTAAATCATTTGCTAATCTCTGGCCTGATTGGTCATTTAATAGAGTTTTACAGTATTTGAGTGCAACCAGTGACCTGGACTGATACAGTAATCTAGGATCGATGTCAAGTAAATAAGCGATCGTGTGAATGCAGCGTGATCTAAATGCAGGGAAAGTGTGTGTGTGCGTGAGACTCACATGATGGAAGAGTAGCAGAACAGATGGGCCACAGAGTGTGTACCTGGTGCCAGACACAGCAAGGAGAAAACACTTGATGAGTTGAATGTGTGTGTGTGTGTGTGTGTGTGTGTGTGTGTATCACCGTATTTGGAAGGCCACCTGTCTTGGATGCACTTCTTACCATGCTAATGGTGACTACAAGCGTGTTCGCGTGTCAGCCGGTGTGTCAATGTGTGTGTGTGTGTGTGTGTGTGTGTGCATCTGTCACAGTGTGTATCTTTAATGTTTTAAGGTTCTTTCCCAGCAAGTAATAGAATGCTAGGAATTCTTGTAATGATGTTTACAGGGTTTATTTTTTTTCCCCCCGTACTTAATGTCCGTACTTAATATGACTTCATGTCTCGACTCATTTGACAGACTTGACTTAAACTTGTGCAGTTTTGTAGCCCCCCCCATGACCCC
>JAOVVA010000027.1:4110837-4134429 GCA_028565275.1 Leiocassis micropogon | reverse complement strand
TTAAACTATATTTTTTGTTTGGCCATTCAGCACGTATATGTAAAGATTGCACACGCCGAGATACAAGATACAATCGAGCATGGGAGGAGCATGGGGTTTCTAAGTGAGGGGTTTACGGTATGCTGACACCTTTAAGGGATTTCCCCTGAGCTTTATTAATAGTCATGGCGAAGGTGAGCTGGAAATTAAAGGTGTTTAAAGTCAAATGGCGTGTGGGCATGTCGCTAGGTATGTGTGGGCTACGGAGAATGAAGACGTTGTCCCCTTTATTTTTGGGTAAATCAAAAACAAAATGTATACGTGCGGCTCTTCTTATATTCAAGGGATTTGACGTCTAATAGGATTTATTCTGGGATTTGAACTCACAACCTTTTGAGTAGTAGCTCTCCTCCTCTAAGGCTCTAGGTTTGGGAACCACCGAGTAAACAAAAATGTCCAACTGTGTTGTATGGGAAGTGGTACGAGCGTAATTACATACCGTGTTCAGTATCAGCTTACACTCTGGGTTTCTGGGTAATATATACTGGAACTGAGGAAGCGGGCAAGCTGATTTGTCAGGTAACCAAAATTATAATAAGCCCTAGTCTACATTTTCAATGCATTTGTCACAGACAAGGCACTGACTGGCGTTAACATGGTTACGTACCTAGTGAACGCATTAAAGCTATTTAAGCTTCGTTAGCTTGCAATACATACATACATACAGAGTCAGCCCAAAAAAATGTAAAAATTAAAATATATGTCTTTTCTGAAGATCACATGATGGCATCAATGGTGCAACTACTGACATCTTTAGAGGAAACATAATCCTACACATTACTGCCATAATTTAATTTAAGGGTTTAACAACTGTTGAAGTGCGTATACATGTTTTATATATAATTTGCTAATATATAGTTTGCTAACTTTAGCCATTTTGGGGAAATGATTTCATATGTGCCCTAAACATGGCCATTCCTCAGTGTTAAATTGTCTCGCTTCAAACAATAATCATTTAAAATTAAAAATAAAATAAAAGTATTGTTATTAAAATTGGTGTAAGCTTCTAGAAGCATACAGTATGATCTGTAAAAATTGTTGCTTAAATTAAAGCATGGTTTTTGGTTAAAAGCTTCAAAAGCAAAAAATCTGTAGTGTCCGTAACCATGTCAAATTCATGGTGCAATATCTTAACAATTTAGCCTTTTAGAATACTACACTTTTTCAGCTTTATGTCTATGTGAAATCTAAATCGGCCAAGTTTCATCTGAATGACAGTTAAGATCATTGAAAGATTTAAAAAAAATTAACGGACACTACAAACATAAAAGTGCATGAAATTCTATTTAGCGCATATTTTTCCTTTTATCTGATTAAAAAAAAATGTGTATTCGTGTTTACACAAAAACGAAGCATGAAACGGAAGATAAGAAACATTAAGTATGATGGAAAATGGTTTTATACTGTATGATCCTATCAGAAAATTCACTTTTTCACTTGGGTGAGACACTTTTGGCCAATATGATGGCCGATATGATTTGAAGCTTACATTATAAAAATAGCTGTAGTTTAGATTTTTGTGTGGTGAGTAATCACCATTCCTAATAAATGGGAGTACGAACCGTACTCTGGAAGAATCCCCGAAATCTCACACACACCTAAACACTTGGCTCGTCCCTCTCGCTCCGTGTGCTCCTCCGTAGCCAGATTGTACGAGACCTTGCTTTGCGAGCTCTGTATAGAAGGATAAGCAGATAAGACCGATGATATAGAGAACGTGTCTGGGTGAAAGAAAGTTTGCGCTCATGCATAATCGTGATAATGCGTATTGTTTTTGGGATACATGATGACCTAATGCGCGGCTTAAATTGCTAGTTTTGCACAATTCCTTTGTGTTGATGTCATTCAGGGGAAATCCCCATAGTGTCTCCTTTCAGTCTTGCGCACAGCTTTTCTTCAAGCCACTCGACCTGAACAAGGCACACACACACACACACACACACACACACACACACACACACACACACAGCGAGATGATGCAATCCAAAGAAAGCGCTCAGAAACTTTCCAGCTGTGCCCTTCGACTTGCTTTGTCAAGAAGAACGACCTTTGAAAGTATCACAGTAATGAGTTTCTGTCTACAAGATGAAATCACCGCGATAAGTTCGCAAAAAGTTTGCGTACATTCATATACGTTTTTATACTGCAACTTGTGCTCTGGTATGCAGGTGGCGCTGTTCAGATTTTATAATGATTTCCAGCACTACAACAGGCAGATAGTTGTTCCATACTTGGAAAACATGCCACTAGTTTTTTTTGTGGTCTGAGGGTGTACACGGCTGCTGAAAAAAACTCACGGAAGATATCTGCAAATTAAATTTGGCCCGATACTCTAAGGAAGCTGAAAGTTTCTTAAAGAGAATTATTACTGGTGATGAGACATGAAGTCATCACTACAAGTCAATCGCCGACCGAGAAAAAGTTCAAAAGTCGACCATCAGTTGGAAAATTCATCAACGCTTACAGTTTTCTGGGACTCTCGGGGGCCAGAAGTATTGGAACACGATCAGGAAAATAGGTTGAACAATCAACAGCGCTCATTACAGTGAGCCGCTTATTGAAGAGCTGAAGACTAAACTTCTGATTAAACACGGAGGACTTCTATCCAAGCGCATTGTGATCTCGCATGACGACGCACGTCCGCACATTTCTGCCCACAATCTCGACCCACTGCAAAATTTTTGTTTTGAGGTGGTAAATCATCCTCCCTAGTGTCCTGATCTCGCCACATCAGACGTTCACCTGCTTGGTCCCCTGAAAGCAGCCCTGTGAGGATGAAGATTCACTTCTGATGAAGAAGTGAAGACTGCGGTGCATTCGTGGATCGCAGCTCAGCCGTAAAACATTTTATTATGAGGAAATACACAAGCTTGTTAACAGATGGACAAAGTGTATTGAGATTATGTCGAAAAAATAACGTATAGTTTTTTTCTAAAAGTTAATTAAGATAAATTTACAGCGAGAGTGCTTAAAATTTTTGACCCTTGTATTTTATGCACATTGCTTTGTTATCAGGAAAAAATGCCTGTAAAATACATTGTATTTGGAGGTCGTGGCCTTGTCAGCGCATGATATTCACCATCCATCCATCTAGGAAACTCTGTAGTCCAGCTAGGGACTGTGAAAGCCAGTGGTGATTACCGTTGTATTTATTACCATCGTACAACCCTGGTAGGACCTCCGGTGAGCATTGACACTACGGTCAATTTGGGGATGCCAGTTAGTCTAATCTGCATGTCTTTGGACAGTGGGAGGAAACCGGAGTACCCGGAGGAAACCCACCAAGCACAGGGAGAACATACAAACTCCACGCACACAGACCCAGAGAAGGGGAATCGAACCCGGACCTTGGAGGTGCCGCCATGATATTAACCATGAACTTGCCTGTTAAGTTACCGAGACTCGGCTCTGAAGGTTGGTTTTTCAAAATCTCAGTGTTAAAAATACCAAAATACACACTCCACGCTCTGGCAGAGCTTTAAATTAAAATGCCGCGTGTGTCACAACGGCATGATGACAGAGCGCCGCCATCAGCGCGCATGACGTACCTAATGCAAGATCAAACAAATCCGTTGCATACAGTAAGTCTGTTGCTCATTGCAATTCCGAAAGGAAAGGACGAATGATGTAATCGAACACAGCCTGTTGAAAAGGTGTTGAAAAGAAAGACCAGGAGGAAGAGAAGAATCTGTCTTTCTATAAGGAAACGGCAATAAACGCTGCAGAACATCAACTTATATTTTCTCCGTATCATTCTTTCCCTCGCGCAGATCTCTTCCAAATCTCTTCCATATTCACTCTCTCTCTCTCTCTCTCTCTCTCTCTCTCTCTGGACAGATGGTCACTCTATCACTCGGCAGTCAAGGATACCAAACAAATAGTACAGCTGAACGAGCGCCGCTGCCATTATATCAGTCAATGACATCACACACGTATTCATGAATGCGAACACACACACACACACACGCGCACTCGCTCACACACTCTCACACAGAACTCCCAGGCAAACCACGCCAGAGACTTGCATTGCTACTAAGGATTACATCAGTGTCTTAGAGAACACACTGTGCAGGCCAGCAGCGCACCACAAACAAGGTTCAGGATTAATCTTCACTCCCACGACAAACACCATCACAACAATAATGTTCTGGGTTTAAGTCATTGCTTTTAAAAAGCCCCCCCTGCGGCACAAACAAACCATTTGTTCTGGGTAATGCAAGGTCGAATCCCAGAATGCTACAGCTTTCCCTAACTGGTGGTCCAAGAGAGAGAAATTGGCGTTCAAGTCAAACCAGGACCTTTAATTGCACGGCATTGATTTAACAGAACACGGGTATGTGTTACTTCCTTCATTTCTTTATATAATCCTCCGCTACACTATTGCACTTATCACAGCATTACATTAGGATACCATCAAGGTCGAAAGTTTCCCAGGAGGCATGATCGGACTGCCCGCTTCATGACTGATGCGCCAGCCTCCCAGGAACTCCTATAACGGCCCAAATATGTGGAAATAGCTTGAAACAAGGTCAGGAATGCATGGGGGATGTGGCAACATCTCCCAGCCAAAGTCCGGTGGATGATTCATTAGTGAAAGATGCGTCTCCTCTCCCAATTGTTATCCATCGTCAATCAGTTTTACGCTTTCAAGTCCCCGGTTTGACGATTTAAAAGCCCCTTGTAGTTGACTTTCCAGCTAATCCAGAACATCAACCATCTTATGACTGGTTTATATAATACGCATTACCCAGTGCCTTCATATTCCCAGCTTAGTCCACAACAAAACAGCAAAAATAAATAGATAAATAGTCGGCGTAAATGTGTAAAGCATCTACTAATAATTTGGTGGTGGTGGTGGTGGTGTTCAAAAACCATAGAGACCACCCACCTGTCTTCTTGAGACGTGCTGTGGGGACAATATTAATCATGGACTTTTTTAAAGTTAAAAAAAGAGGTGTGAGAAAGGTACAAAGTGTACGTAGAAAAAAACAAAAACAAAATAACAACACGTATTCAAGGCTGATCTTGCTGTGTGTGTGTGAAGGCTTGACTAGACGTGTGAAATGATGTCACACACCAAAGTTCTTGGAATCGGGTTCCCGGGTCCGAAACCATGAGTCAGAAGGACTCTTTCAAGTTGGATGATGATTCATGTGCCGAGTCTGAAGTCTGCTTTAAATGACCTCGCACTCAGGCCGAAACTACCTCAAACGCCTAATTGCCTCCATTAAATCCACTTGATATGTTAATTCACGCGGCGGTTATTTGCATGATTGCTCTCCTTTCGCTGGATGAAACCTAACAAGCCAGGACGAACACATGCCCGAATTTAAATGTTTCCCAGACTGCCGGGAGGAGGGGAAAAAAATCTCTCTGTGAGTTTATGTATTCAAGACACGGCGTGCGACAGGTTCGGCAGAAAAGCGTCTTCAGAGCTCTGAAGGGAAGTAATTGGTTGTCTTTTTTTTTTCTTTTCCCCCAGACTTTTATCTAAGTTAACTTATTAACAGGAGAGCGTGTTAGAGCTCCTCCGTAGCGCCGGCTGGTTAAAACAAAACCACTTTGTTGCTGTAACAGCCTCGGTTGACTCGCCATGGTCGTCTCTTTGAAGCCTGCGGGTATTAAAGCACGTCGTGCCTCACAGCTATCTAAGCCGGAGCGCTCGTGTTGCATTATTAAACACCTCTCTATTTATTTTTTTTTGCACACGTTTTTGCACCGGGCTTTTAGACGCTAAGCCGAACAAAACCTATCGTCAATAGTGTATGCTGAATGGAAAAAAACAAGCAAGTAAAAGGAAATTTTATTCATTTTAAAACAATCGTGACTCGTTTTTATATTAATTCAAGGCATTCTCTGATTTAAAATTGTATACTCCAGAATTCTTTAAACCCTGGCTCACTGATGAGAATGTCCAGCTCTGTTTACCGTCCCTCTCTCCTTAAACTTCTCCACAGTTTTCTTTGTTAAGTCCTGCATCACTTACTCACTTATCGTCTTTATCCTGTGTAGGGGGGGCTGGAACCCATCCCAGGAGGCTTAGGGCACGAGGCAGGCACCTGGACAGGGTGCCAGTCCATCGCAGGGCACACACACATACACACACATTACAGGCAATTTGGGAATTCCATTTAGCCTAATCTCCAGGTCTTTGGACTGTGGGAGGAAACCGGAGTACCCGGAGGAAACCCACCAAGCACGGGGAGAACATGCAACCTCCATGCACACAGAGACGGGAATTGAGCCTGGTCGGGAATCGAACTCGGACCCTGGAGGTGCAAGGCGACAGTGCTAACCACTACACCACCCACAGTGCTGCAATGAATGTAATGAAATCATCACCTGATTGAACAGCACATTTTGACAGCAAAATGAGATAACTCCAAATCTTCTTCAAATGAAACTAGAAGTATTTCAGACTGTAATAAGACAGTTGAAAAACACAAATGCCACAGTGGCTTATTGGTTAGCACCGTGGCCTCGCATCTCCGGGGTCGGGGGTTCGATTCCCGCCTCGGGTCTGCGTGCATGTTCTCCCTGTACTTGCTGGGTTTCCTCTGGGTACTCGGGTTTCCTCCCACAGTCCAAAGACATGCAGATTAGGCTCATTGGCGTTCCCAAATTGCCCGTAGTTTGTGAATGAGTGTGTGTATGTATGTGCCCCGTGATGTATTGGCACCCAGTCCAGGATGTACCCCGCCTCCTGCAATAAGTCTCCTGGGATAGGCTCCAGGCCTCCCGCGACCCTGTATACAGGATATAGTTGGATAGACAATTAGTGAGTGAGTGTATAAATATGAATTTTGTGTGCTTTTGCAAAAACAAAAAAACATCCCAAAATGCTTAAATCATTAAGGGAAAAAGGCAGCAACAGTAGAAGTCTTTCAGCAAAGAACGGGGTATAGTGTGCACAAGCTAGTCAAAATTTGGCAGTTGAAGACGTTGAAGGCTCTCCAGTCTTCGAATAATTACAGATTTACTTAATATTTTGCATCATTTACACTATTTTTCATTGTTTTCACTTTCTTTTTTTGACTGAGGGCAATTTTATAGTATTGCAATAATGATACTTGACAGAAAACCTGTAGGTAATGACAAACTCTACGTGATTACCCAGATCATAACTGAAAGTTTATATGAGGTATCATGATGTCAGAGGACAAAGCCGACCGTGTTTTGGAAACACAGCCGCTTTGTTGGAGAAAATCCATCGATCGAATCAGAGGTGGAAAGACCGGTCTCGTCGCTGTTGCGTAAACATGCCGCAGTTATATATCATACGAGAGCACTGGGTTTATTTTTAATTCTCATAGAATAACCTTTTTTCAGTCAGGGAAAAGGTAGAACAGGTCGGGACATGCTGCTGTCACCGATACGATTGTGAATATTCACACTCAGGACTATATAGTAACTGATAGAGTTTTGGGGGAATTTTTCTTTTGTTAGACCTTATACTACTTTATACACTTGTTTGACACAATGAATAATTTTTGGATGATTCATATCTGAGCACAAGCTCATCAACATCCAATTAAAAGATTCCCAGAACAATATATACTGTAGATACAGTATGTCCCACACCTAAGGGTAGGTCTTACTAGTTACTAATTGACTAAAAAGAAAACGTCTGAAATGGGAGGAATTTGTAATTTGAGAATTTTAATAATACAACGTTAAAAGTGAATAGAGTTATAGCTTGGTCAATTTGTTCCTTGTTCCAATTTGTAACCATAAATTGTCTGCAGTTATTTGCTATTTATATATAAACATAAACAAAAACGAATTACGTATATAATTATCATGTTTTTGCACCAACTATCTTTCTATGCTTGGCGGATGATTGTAGGATGTTTTCGAGATGTTTTTCACATACAAATTTTTATAGCATCGTCATTAATTATGCCTCTGGTTTAATAAGCACTATTTGAAATATGTATGCATTTTTGTTTAGCTCCAGAAACACATTGAATTTTCCAGCAGAACCACTTGACAGTTTGAAGCAGGGCACATTGTGGGTGGTTAATGTTGTGCTAACACTCTGTCGGTGTGGGTGTATGTGTGTGTTCCAGATGATGAGGAGGCTCTTAACTCCATCATGAAGGACCTGGCAGCCCTGCGCTGTTACCAGCTCAACAGCAGCACCAGCCACAAACCCAAAAGCAGGACCCCGAGTTACAGACAGGTACCTGTGATTAATTACTAAGCAAATATGATCCATATTTTACTAGCACTATGATTATGGAGTGTTATGATGCATAATTTACTAAACTTGCTAAAAACGAAAATACAGTTTACTGTAACTGAATCAATATTGTCTAGCTAAAACATGAGGAAAACTGTTTGCAAGTTTGCAATCTTCGTGCAGTTTGAAAGATGATTATGTAAAAACAGCACACAAAGAAATTTAAGACTACCTCATAAACAGTTTTCCAGTTAGTTAGGAGCTTTTAAGGCGAAATTTTGAATTACGGAACACATTTTCCTGTAGGAAATAATAAAAAATGCAGATAATCTGTGCCAGGCACCCAAAATATTACCAATTCCCAACACTATAATCACATTTTTGCATATAAAAACAATTAAAACATCTAGAAAAGACATGTAAATGAAGCCCAAACAACAATCTAATATAATGTAAGCAGCTATATAATTGTAATTACTAAGTATAAAAGAGTTAGCATTTATATACCGCTAAACAAAATAAAGTACTGAAACATTTGATTAATTGAGTTGCAGATATACAGTACCTAAGCTCAAGCTTCCCTTAAGTTGTCAATTTCTTTGTTTTCACTTTGCACACCAACTGCGAGCAATTCATCAATGAACGTTTTTAAATGTATCACTTAAAGTTTTTTCTATTGCGAATTTTTTTTAAACAAGCTTTTTATAGTATAAATTGTTTATAAACAATTATTGTTGTTAGTAAACATTTTACTGTTTAACTAAACATATTACATGTTACAATGCTATTTTTCAAAAACTGGTATAGTAATTTATTTCATTAACAAACTTTTACCAGTTCATCCGAGCAAAAAATTCATCAAAAAATTCATCCGAATTGTTTCACAATGTCTCATAATTAATAAACTTTATTTTATTTTTTAACATCTCTAAGTGAAGTTTATAGGTTTCTAAATGTTTTACTATGTACTTTGTATCACGCATTGAAATGTATTTGCTATATTTCCTCAACAAATTGCAAACTATTACAACTCTTAGTGGAAACACTGATTGTGTTCCAATATTTTTGACACAGTCTTAATACTCCCACAAACTTTTTTTTGTTGGCACATTTCTTTACACTTGGACTTGGTGAACCAGGACATACAGCCTGGACCAAGCTTTAACCCAAAGTGAGATCCAGTTGCATGACTAGTTAAGGGTTTTGTTCAAGGCTGCAACTGACTGTGGTGCTCTGAGTGTCCTGGGATTATTTTAAGCTCTTCCGACTACTAGATCACAATCTTTACGGCTGACATTTTATTAGCTGATGCTAATAGTGCATCACTACGAAAGCAGGTTTCATCTGATGTAAATGTCATGCGTTACTGAGGAAGCAGTGGGTTGCATTAATTTGCAGAATCAGTAATCGGTAGTAACGCAGTCGTGCTTTGAGCGCGTTTTCTCGCAAGTACTGTTTCATCACCGTTATTTTCGCTGTGCAACCTTTCGCTGCAAGATAAATGGCCTGCAAAAGCACTGTACACACACTTGAAAGTCCCGTGGTGACACTCAGGCAGTGTAAATGAGGGAAAGGTGAAAACCTTTCAGAACAGAACAGCTTTTCCACACTAACACAGCGTCGCCACGGTGTCAGGGAGGCCATTAGAGATCATCTCTTAACTGGAAGAGTCTGTACTGTGTGGGTGTAAAAATATGAGCACCATGAATGACACACACACACACACACACACACACACACACTGAGTTATATTACCTTCTATGGCCGAGCCTTTACTCATTCTCTTGCATCATAACACATTACCTCACTTAAGCATCTACTTCCTTTAGTCAAGAGCCAAGAGTTAAAAAAAAAACAAAAAAAAACGCAGCACGGAAATGAGATCTAAATCGAATGCTTCGGTAAAAATGCCCTAAATAGCAATATCATCATGTCATCAAGGTGAGCTAGTTAAATCCTGACAGAGTTCAAAAAAGGAGAAATACAGAAATTACAGGAAATACCTTTAATTATGCACCAGTTGCTGCTTAGGGGAGAAATGAAGCACGTCGTGCTGTGCTATCAGAGACAAATAATCAGTGATAAGGTGGTGTGATGAATCAGACTTACAGTACCAGTCTAAAGTTTGGGCACACCCTCTAATTCATTTTTTTATTTCCTACATTGTCGAACAATATCATAAAGATGAAATGAAATGATATATGGACTTGGATATTATATGGATAAATATGGGTACAGCCCTGAGCACCCCACGGATATCTCACAGAACATCTCAATGTAGAAGAGAATTGAAATAAAGAAAGACCTCTGACTTAGAGGACTGGAAGATGTTCCCAGACTTTTGACAGGGAGTGTACTGTTACCATTCTAAAGTTCATTATTTGCTAAAAACAGCACAGCCCACGGTGGTTCGTTCCTCTTATAGTAGAGGAATTATACCAACATCAACATTTTTAATTCCTCAAAAGAACATTATGATTTTATTATCCATTTATAGTTATGTTGCAATGTTTTGGACCGTAGAAGTAACAAGCCAGTTCCTCTTATCGCTGACAGGTTTGTTATTTTGTCTTGGTTAAGCGGCTGCTGTGTACAGTACAGGGCGGCCCAAAAGTCTGGATTCACAGGCAAACACACAAATGATGTAAAATTCTGCAAGAATACTTTGTCCAAATATGTTAGTTGGCGATATAGACAATTAATCACAATCCGTCTTATTTAGAATCGAAAGCGCTGTTATCATTACTTGTTTATCTTAATGAGGTCAATTTAGGGGGCAGGGATATATACATCTGCACCGTATATGTGCTTTTTATGGGGGTTAGCGTTTTGTGTGTTTTCCAGTATTTAACATCAGGCAGAATTGTATACTTTTTAACACCTGCATTAATTTTTCAATGATGCAATATGTCCTGAGACAAATGAGGACATCATACAGCACCAGCCGAAAGTCTGGACACAAATTTGGAGAAAAAAAGATTATTAATTAATTCTAGAGCAATACTGGATTTCTTTAAAACCATGAAATAACACACACTGTATGGCATTAGGTAATAAAGTATCAACAACGGCAACAACAATCAGCTGTTATTAAGTTTGTTTAAGACGTGAAGGTCAGCCTTTCTGGAAGCGTTCTCGCAAGAACAGTATTGTGTCGAGTGCATTTGCGAAACCCATCAGGCACCATAATAATACCGGCTCTCATGAAGACCTTCCCAGGAAAGCAAGATCAAAACTCACCTCTGCTGCCGAGGACAAGTTCATTTAGAGTCAGAAATCACAGATTAACAAACAGCACCTCAGATAAGAGCCGTGGAAGGATGAAGGATTTACAGAGCATACGTAGCAGAAACATCTCAATATCAATAATATAATTTGTGTTGCGATTCTGTTCATATCACACTTTTATAAATATCCTGATTATATATTAGATTTTGTCACAGCTCTAAACAAACGTTGCATATAATTTGCTCCAACTAGCGGCAACATTTTATCACCTCAAATGCGAATGTATATAAATTCAATATAAAATTTTTAAACCTGACACACAAAAGAATCACGATACAGCACTGAATCTACTATTTTTCCCATCTCTAATACATTCATTAGTACTAATATAGTAACCTAATAGTAGTAGTAAGTGTTTAAGGTGTTCCCCTACTGATCAGAAGGTCACAGGTTCAAACCCCAGCACCACCAAGCTGTCACGACTGTTTGGCCCCTGAGCAGGGGCCCTCAAGCCTCAACTGCTCGGTTAATATAAGGAGTTACAAGGACTTACAAACGTAGATGTCAGACGGGCAGGTTGGATGCTGATACGGGTACCAGGTGCCAGTTTCATGTACCTACAGTATCCTGGCACGTATTTTAAAAAAAATGTGCCGATCCTGACATCTAGTACTACGTCATACTGTGTGGTGTAACATTGTAGTACTGTACATTGTGATGCTAATAAAGAGATTCCCTGTAGATCATTATTTTTTTCTTTCTTGCTTTCTTTAGCTCATCCTGTTCTGTGTGTTGTTTTTTTCAGGATTTGCGCGTGAAGCTGGAACATGAGAGAGAGAAACGGTGAGTCAGAGCCCGTTCGTTCCTTTCCACACATCCTCACCAGGCCTGCACCGGCTTTTCCGGACTACGGGGGGGGGAATATATGAGGGGGGAAAACTGACGCTCTGCCAAAAACAATGTTCCTAGAGCGCTTTGACATTTCGCTTTTTCTTTGTGTTTTCACCAAAACCAGCCCAGTTTAGGGGGGAAAGGGAGCCAATATTTGAGTTCAGTGACACATCCCAGATTAATTCTCAGAGGCCTGTAGTTGAGCCGTTCGCCCACACACACAGTCTGTCTCATTTTCTCCCAAGCGAAAGAGTTGCCAAACACGTGACGGAACCGGCATGCTAAGGAGAAGCAGGAACGCTGCTTCAGGCCTCCTCGAAAAAAATGTCTTTCATTTGGGGAAATTGGACGGACACGTTCGACACGAGTGCATGCTGGGAAACTGGGAAGTTTCTGAAAGCTTACTGTCTCAGTGTTTGTGCGATAACAGATATTTTGATGAGTGCAACTCAAACTTCCCTAATTGGAAGAAAAAGTGTTTGTCTCGCGATTGACGTTGACGTTCTGTTGTGGCACGGCCAATTAGAGAAAGATGAATCATCCCCCCACAAAAAGGGATGTGTGCAGACTTTACTTAGAAACGTACATAATAGAAAGTACTCCATAAATGATGCTGTTGAGAATTATTGGCACCTTTTATAAAAATAACGACGTGCAGTGGTTTCTTGCTAGACCCTGAAAGTTAAAACTGTCTCCCAGACAGAATCTTAGCCAATTGGAAGATGAGTTAAATAAATGTTAAGAATATTATTTACATGTAAGGAACCAGTCTGATTAGATTAGATTAGATTAGATTAGATTCAACTTTATTGTTATTAGAGTAATGGTATGTAATATGAGTTATGGTGTATATAGCGATATAGTAATGTGCAGTATAACTGTGCAACATTGTGCAGTGAATGCGCTATAGTAAACAGAAGGTGCATTAGGTAAAACAGTATATATAAGGTATATTTATATATACAGTACAGTATATATAAGGGATATTTATGTATAGTAAGTAATGGTATACAGTATACTGTGTATAATACAGCACATCTGGAAGATTACATGCCCAAAAGGCATGTAGAAAAATGATGAAGAGCAACAGACAATTAAGGGGATTTGAAATTACTTGAACTGGGTTAAGAACTGTCCAATACGTTATCAAAAACCTGTAGGGGTAGTGCTGAACCTTCATTCTCATGGAATAAATGTGGTCAGAAAAAAAATTATGAATGAAGATCACATATTTAGTAAAAATGCATGGTAAAAAAAAAATTACAGTAGAAATTACAGCTATTTAATATGCAGAAAGTGAAAGTGGGAGCATTTCCACATGCACAATGTGATGAGAACTCAGGATTGGGACTAAACAGCTGTGTGGCCATAAGAAAACCTCTTGTTAGTGAGAGTAATCAGAAGAAAAAAAATCTCATGTGTATGCCCTGAGATAGATTGGCACCACGTCCAGGGTGTACCCCGCCTCATACCCTAAGCCTTCTGGGATAGTTCTTTATGTCATGACGCAGCTTCATAAAACTAATCATACATATAACTGTTGTTAAAATGGATCATTTTAATTGGATAAAATTTTCCATCAGGAACCGGTATCGAAGTCGAGGTTTCTGTATCGAAACTTGTACTAACGACCCTTACAGTACATCCGCGGCTTTGACATTTTGCTAACTTGCCCAAAATCCGTCTCATTTTCCAAAAGATTTACTGTGCTGCTTTAGTGTTTAGCTTCATGGCATTAAAAATACAGTCAGCTCCAGAATTACTGGCGCTCTTAGAACAGACTGGTTGGAAAAAAATTAGGCTAGACGAAATGTCTCAGTGTTTAATTGGCACCAGAAATATGAGATGATTCTGTAGGTGACCGTAAATAGTTTTTTCCTTCTTTATTCAAATGTTGGCTGACACAACTTAACTGTGTGTTTTAAGCAAATATTTAAAGATTTGGCCAAGATTTTGGGTGAAGTCGTCAAATTTCCAGTAAAACAAAAAAGAAGGAGACCTTTCGCACCAGACATGTCTAAACGCCTGAAAGATTAGATTTGCAACAAATGGAACATTCACAACTTTAAAGTATCGCCTTTTCGGCATACTTTACTCCAAGGCACTGTAACAGGTTTAACAAGCGTCCCGAAATTTCCACTCTCCAAGATGTTACTGTGACAATAACGCTTTGTTATCCGGTCGTGCCTCATCAGTGGACTCTGTTGGTGTCAGCTCGGCAAGCGAAGTGCCCTAATTGGAGCCACTCGAGGTTTTTCTTTCCCCCGTAAGCGGCCGAGCGCGGTGGGACAGGAAGAAGGCGAGCGCCGCTCTCTGTGCCAGCCTCTGCTTATCTAAGCGCATCGAGGAAGGAAAGCCATCTCGTTCGGCACATCCTCTCATCTCTCTCCGAGCCGTATTTTCCCCCCTGTGCTCAGTTTCCGGCCACAACTTCTCCTCTGGCTTTTTCTGGGGCTCAGAAGAATCTCTGGAGTAGTTTCTATCGCATGTACTGGTTATATAACATCTTAAGAAGAAGAAGTGGAAGTGCAGAGAGGGAAATCAAATATCCGATCAGCACAAAGAGAACCTTCACCTGACTGCTCCCGGCGCACTGATTTCCCAGAATTCCTGTCTTATCTCTGTGCCATTAAGGGGCATTTGATGTAGCGATGATGCCAAGATGCGATCAGTAAACAGTGGCTAATTTGGCGGCGAGATTTCGAGGAACGTCCTGTGCGGGAGGTTTGGGGTTATTTCAAAAAGCAGCAGATAAGCTGAGGGATTGTGGGATATGTGGGACAAAGCAGAGATGAACTTTAGTAGTGTACAGGAAACAAGCTGCTGCCAACACTGTTCGTGTTTTCTTTTCTTTTTTTTTCTTTCTTTTTTTTAAAGCTCTTTCCTCTCAGGAAGCTGTATCTGCCTTTGTGTGAGCTGTGATGTGAGGAACGCTGGTGTTGAAACAGAGCTCCGTTCCAGTCGCTTGTGCCAAGTGCAAACACAATCATTTTACATTCACATTTGGAAGCTTTTTTATCCGAAGGAGCAAACAAGCGAGGTGGAATCCAGGGCAAGAATAGAGCCGAGTGGTTAGAGGTCAAGGGCCTAGCTGGCAGTGCTGGGATTTAAACTCACGGCAATCTGGCTACTAGTGCAGAACTTGTGCTGCTGAGCAAGCACTGCACTAATCACACACACAATTCACACACGGTAGAGGATATCTCTCCCCCTCTCCGTCCCTCCCTCCCTCCCTCCTTAAACTGCCCTAGTATCAGATCAGCTTGTAATCTTTGTTATACCAGTGTGCCAGATAATTCTCAAATCTGACTGGTGTGTGACAGACATTGTTTGTTTTTCTGCAACAGCAGGTCTGAGAGAAGTTCTACCTGCGGGGCTTAGAATAATGCCCTGGTTCTGCATGTGTGTGTGGTGAATACACAAGTTTTCCACATGAACACACTGCAGAAAAATGCATCTTAGTGTGTGAAAATATCTTGAATATTGTTATATTTATCTACAGTTTCTTAAAACAAGATTACAACAAAATGTTAAGATTTATTAATAAAATATAAGATTATTAAGCTAATTTTAAGACAATTTTTTTAAAGCAAAACTTATCAGATATAAGATTATTAAGCTTATTTCAAGACAAATGTAATTTGTTTAATGTACGACACTAGAAATAAGATTAATAATCTTAGATCCGGTCTGTTGTATCCGTATTTTAAGAAATTGTGGATAATTTGACCAGATTCATGAATATTTCACTTCCCAAGATGTTTTTTTTTTTGTTTTTTGTTTTTTTTGCAGTGCAGATTTGTTTAAATGATTGTTTATATGATAAAGCTTTCTGGAAGGAATCTCCAGTGTCTGCATTTTTCCAACACAAAAAAAAAGTCTTCAGGGGTGTTTTGTGTATTTTCTGATTTCTTGGTACTCTGACAAACTGTGGTGTTAACTTCAAGAGAAAGAAGAAGAGAGTCTGGTCAGGGAACTAAAAGGAACTATTTGACATTGTTAAATGTAACTACTTAGTTGTAACTTGGCCACAAGAAATGTAGCTGTGAAAAAACGGTGAGTGAAGATCACTCAAACGCTTGATGAAGTCGCACGCTATTCCAAATTTAAATAGAAATATTCTTATTTTCAAATTTAGGAAACCCCTTGTTATTGAGACTAGTCAGTAAGATTGCACTTTGAAGCAATGTGAACGGGTCATGTAGTCTGATGAGGTCAGATTGACCCTATTCCAGAGCGATGGGCACGTCAGGATAACCCATAAGGCATAGTGGCCACTGTACAATCCTTTGGAGGCAGCGTTATGATCTGGAGTTGCTTCATAAAATGAAGTCAGCCGATGACCTCATTAAAGCACTTGTAAACAGAGCTTATCTTAACTATTTTTAAAACCACCTCGTACTGAATGACCAGGTTATTACATCTATGAAGGTTTTCTTCCCTGATGCCACAGGCATATTCAAGGATTCAGATTATGAGAGAGTGGTTCTGGGAAACACCAGCACATTGTTCTAGATAGTACCGTAGTAGTGTGTATTTTGCATAATAAGGCCGGTGAAAACAAATCCTGCTTTGGCAGTGTTGGTTGACTAATTTGATCTTTGACCTTTGTTGTTCGTCTCTTGTAGGATCATTCCCTTCCAGAGGCCGCTGAAGTTCAGAGAGCTTCTGCAGAAAGTGACTGAGGCTTTTGGTCAGCAGATGGACCTTTACAGCACTGATAGAGAGGTAAAAAAAAAAAAAAAAGTGAAAAAGAGTAATAACAATAATAATAATACCGTATAAATTGCACTTATAAATTTACTCTGAAATAGGAGGGGAAAAAAACACCCCACGATGAATGGGGGCTACTGCAACAGGCTGCCACTAGACCTGCGGCACCAGACCCATATTTGGTCGTTAATAGGAATTAACTAAGAAATAGGATGTTAATTCTAAAATTAACGGAAAAGGACAAGAGGGAAAAGGACATTCTTTCATTCGTGCTTAACTGAACCATGTTGAAATACAAAGCCTCATCTCGACTGCTAATGCAGCCAGTAACTTAATTCATAAGTCAGTGTGCCAAAAGACATCGTCCTGTGTACGTCTTATAAAGGTATTGTGCACCCGTGCTATTCTGACTACGTCTGCGATTTCATCATAGACAGCAAGTTCGAACAAAGAGAAAAGGTGAAATTCTGCATGAAACTCAGAACATTTTAAATGATTCTCCAAGTTTACGGTGATGCTGCAAATGAGTCATTCGAGGTGTTTTGAGTGGCATGTGAGCTTCAAGAGCGGAAGAACTTCACTGGAAGACGACGAGAGATCAGGAAGACCTTCAGCGAGCTCAACACTTGAAAATGTCGAAATCAATGATCGTCAGAGAACTTAATAATATTAAAGTATTAATAAGTAATAATCAGCATTAAGTATTAAAGCACTTGTAATCAGAGCTTATCTGAACTATTTTTAAAACCACCTCGTACATGCTCATGCTAACAACAGGAACATTCATAACTTTAAGCTTTTTAGCCAGTTGTTCTCCAATATTTCTGCTCCTGTCTGGGGGTTTAGTAATTAAAGCTAAAATCTGTATGAACAGTCAGACATTATGTTTTTTGGGGGTTTTTATTTAGCTAAAATGCTCCTCAATATGAATTATACATTAGCATAAATGCAGCTCTACATTAGCAGGTTTAGCAGTGACTAATTCAGCCCTAGCTTTGAGTGGTTAGCATGTTTTTGCTGACTCATTTATGCTAATTGCTAACATGTATGTGTTAAATAATCCATTAAAATGTTTATTTTAACTCTATTAGCACTGAGGGATAAATCAGTCACTGTTGTTGTCAATTAATTAAAAGAAAAAAACGTTTTTTTTTTAATGGTTATGAGTGCTAGTTTGTGTTAGCATATGTAAATAGCATATGTAAATATAGGCTTAAATAGGTGCGTGTGTGTGTGTGTGTGTGTGTGTGTGTTTACAGACACTCATAGCTCTAAAGTGTCAGGAGGATCTGGACCGGGCCCTGTCGAGTTTGAGCTCCGGTTCAGGAGCAAAAGGTGTTCTGAGGGTTGTGCTGAAAACTCCAACTAACAACCATGTGAGTATGGAGACACGTACACACACACGCTCACACACACATGCCCATCTAAGTATCAGTACACACTGTATTATACGTTTTCTTCTAGGATCAGAACCAACAGGAACCGCTGGTACTCAAAAGCAGAATTAGTATTAGTATATGTTTGTCTGTATGTCTGTCTGTCTACCTGTCTGTCGCTGTTTTTCTGTTTCTCTCTGCCTCTTTCTTTTCCTCTGTCTCTGTCTATCTGTCACTATCTCAGTCTGTTTTTCTCTGTCTCTCTCTTTTTCTGTCTCTGTCTGTCTCTCTATTTCTTTGTTTCTCTCTGCCTCTCTCTTTTTTTTGTCCCGGTCTCTGTCTCTGTGTTTCTGTCTGTCTGTCTATCTCTCTATCTCAGTCTCTGTCTGCCTCTGTCTGTCTATCTCTTTATCTCTATTTGTCTGATTCTCTCTCTCTTTTTTATCTGTCTCTGTCTATCTCTATATATCTATCTCTCTATCTCTGTCTGTTTCTCTCTGCCTGTCTTTCTCCACTTTCTCTGTCTGTCTGTCTCTGTTTTGTCTGACTAGATCTTTGTTTCTGTATCTCTAGATATTTGTTTCGTTTTCCTCTCTCTCTGTCTCTTTCTGTCTGTCTGTCTTTCTATTATACACTGTCTCTGTCTTTCTGTCTTTCATTGTACGTCTGTCTGTCTATATCTATCTTTCTGTCTGGATCTGTTTGTCTGTCTGTCTGTTTCTCTCTCTCTCTCTGTCTCTGTTTCTGTCTGTCTGTATATTTATCCGTGTGTCTTTCTGTCTCTCCCCCTTCCCCCTCTCTAGTTCCTGCAGGTGAACAGCAGAGATAAACAGAGTGAGATGAGGTCGTCTCGGTCTCTGGGAGACCTGAAAGGTTCTTTGCTCAAAGGATCCGAACGAGTTCGCAAACACTCCACAGGTAATGCACACGTACACATACAGACACACAGACACGCACAACTTTTTCCGCCATCACTCAGCAGGTTTATCGCTCTCGGAGCGCTGGCTGTAGATGGAGAGATAGAGAGCTCTGATTTGTCATTTACGCCGTGCCGAAACTATCGGAGGCAGAGCACCGCTCTGACGCAACGCTAATGCAAATAAAGGCGGATTAGTGCCGGGAGATAGCGCCGTATTTGACTAATTCGTAATGCTCAGTACGGTGTGAGGACCCGCTACACACACATTTAGTGTAAAGCAGGTGTTTCTGTGCTTTCTACTGCATTCCAATCCCACAATTCCAGTTTACACTTGCACTGAGAGTATGTGTGTGTGTGTGTGTGTGTGTGTGTGTTTTATTTGTAAGGGCAGTGTTCATATTCTCGACACAAAGTCTGTCCTGATTAAAGGTTCCACAGGAAGTGTGTTTGACATGCGACCTGGAATGTGAACTGACAAGTCTGTGGTTGGTTAGTACTGCAATTGTGTGTGTGTTTGTGTGTGTAATGTAAGTGTAAGCAAATGTGTATGCATGAGTAGGAGTGTAAGAAAGAGAGGGTTACTTAAAGAGCAGATGTGTGATGTGATGGACAGACAGGCATGCAAAAAGTGAGCTGAGAGCGAAAGAACGAGGGAGAGAGAGGGAGAGAGAGATCAATACTTTAAACAATCCTTTACCAAACTCTCTCTTTATCAACTCTCTCCTCTCTGCATTTCTACACCTGAGCAACATAAAGTGAAAGAACACACACATGGATTTTAGAAATCTCTCACGCCGTCTGTCTATCTGTCCGTCTGTCCATCTCTGTTTGTCTGTCTGTCTGTCTGCCTCTTACTCCATCTTGTTCTTGTTCTGCCAGTCTGTGTCTTTGTTTGTCTCTTACGCTATCTTTTTCGTGTGTGCGTGTGTCTCTCTCTCTTTATCTCTGTCTGTTTGTCCTTCTCAGTTTTTCTGTCTGTCTGTATGTCTTTCTCTGTATGTCTGTTTATCTATCTCTTACTCTATCACTCTATCACTGTCTGTCTATATCTCTGTATGTCTTTCTCTCTGTCTCTTTCTCTGTCTCTTTGTCTCTCTATTTATCTGTGTGGCGTTCCCTCTCCCTCTCTCTCTCTCTCTCTCTCTCTCTCTCGCTATTCTTGCCCCTTCCCCCTCCTCTCAGCCCCCTTCTTTCCTCATCTTTACACCTGAGCAGCTCAAAGCACACATGAATTTTAAACATCTGCTTCAGAAGATCAGCTTCACTTTTCTCCTCATTTTCTCGGTTTTTGTCTACCGTTTCGCAAATTAAAGAACGAGAGAGAGAAGAAAAGACGGCTGTGTGTGCTCCTGAAGAACATTCTCCTCAGTCAGAGTGTCAGTTCTGTCCGCCATGTTTTTATTAAACTCTCAGTAAACTCTGGGCTGATTAACAGCGTAACGTCCCCATGGGACAGATTTCATCTCAGGAGCATGAACATGGCGTGTTTGTTTACAGGAAGTCTCTCTCGGTGAGCGGTATTCTGGGATTGCTGTGTTTTTGGGTGTTTCTGCCTGTGTGAGTCCTGGACACTGAGGATTTTATTAATACCTGTGTCCTTGACGTTTCCCAGAATCCCATGTAGATAGACAGTGTTAAGACATGCAGTCTGTTTCCTTACTGTAAGTGTTTATTTGTGGACAGTGTTTGTCCTGAAAATTGGGGTGAAGGGTGACAGCACCTCCAACAAACATGTCTCACTTTGTCCATTTCTGGCACTCAAAAAACAAACATGTCCCTGTGACCCTTTTTCATTTCTGTCTGTCTGCCCTTGTCTGCTCTTATCTTCCTGAGTCTGTGCTCCAGGTTATCTCTGTCCTAAAGCAAGCGCCTCTGCACATCTTCACCTTTTTCTTTTTCTCTCACTCCTCTCAGTATTCGTCCATCGCTACTTTCTTGCGGTTAAGCCCTTGCATGCAGATGTCTCTTGAATTTCTGTGTTAGTCTCAATTTCTCTCTTTGTCTTTTTGTCACTCTGTTTCTGTCTCTCTCTTGCTCTCTTTCTCTTTTGGTTTCTGTCTCAATGTTTCTCTCTATTTGTCTGTCTATCTGTCTGCCTGTCTCTGTGTTTTTATGTCTGTCTTTCTCAGTTTCTCTCTATTTGTCTGTCTATCTGTCTGTCTCTCTCACTGTGTTTGTCTCTCTCATTTCTCTCTATTTATTCAGTCTCTCTCTCAGTTTGTCTGTCTGTCTATCTCTCAGAAGTTTCTCTCTCTGTCTGTCTGTCTGTCTGTCTCTCTCCATGTCTGTCTGTAAGTCTGTCTCTCTCGGTTTGTGTGTCTGTCTCTGTCTCTCTTTCTCTCTCTCTCTGTCTCACTTTCTGTCAGTCTGTCTGTCAATTCAATTAGATTTTCAATTCTCTCTCTCTCGATTTCTCTCTTTATATACTACACTCTGCTTTTTGTTCATTTTTTTCCCTCCCTCTCCTAGAGCTCTGCTTATTCCATCTTTTCTCTCTTTTCTCAATCCACTCATCCTTCTCATTCCTTCTAACCCCGGGACCCTTCTCTTATCTCCTCATGGATTAGTTTCAAATTATCCATCTGTCTCTCTCTCTCTCTCTCCGTCTCTGTCATTTTTCTCCAGGCTCTCTGCACACAGGGAGGAGTTCCCCACCACCGGGCAGCGTTCCCGAGGAGCAGCAGCAGATCGCTCGCCAGGGCTCCTACACCAGCATCCACAGCGAGGGAGAGTTCATCCCCGAGACGCCCGATCCCAACGTAAGCACCTCGACTCGCCCTCACGTCTGATCGACGCAGGTCCAGTGAGCGCTCTGGGAACCTGCAGAGGAACTGTGTTTATAAATGGTGGAGTCACTAATGGCTCCTTCATACCCAAGACATCAAACACCAGAGGAGACGGGAATAGATGAGCTAATGTTTGGTAGAACTGTGCGTAATCCATCACATGCGTTAACTCAGGTGTGACCCGATCTGTTTTTCTTCGTAGGTCATGGATCCTTTCGGAAGTGCTGATGGTTCCCTGTCCAGCAGCTGCCAGTCCCTGGACCAGGCTCTAGACAGGTGAGGGGAAGCCTGCATGTTTTTTCAGTGTGCGTGTGCGTGTGTGTGTGTGTGTGTGTGCATATACATGCAGAAGGAATGAATCAGGATCCTGCAGAGGCCGGACAGGAAGTTGCTCACGTTGCTGCGGCAACGACAGCGTTATCTGGACGCCTGAGTTCCGGAGTGATCGCGTGCTGCGTTTGTTTAGAGAAAAAAAAGAACAAAGAAAGAGAGAGAAAGAGCAAAAGAGGGAGAAAGTTTAGCAGGAAGTGATTATGTTGTAGAAACGCTGATGCGCTGATCCTTTACAGTTTGCAATAAAATAAAAGCGACAGTAGAACAGGCTACGAGAGTGAGAGAAAGTGAGACAAAGAGAGAGAGAGAGAGACTGGAACTGTGCTACCTGCACAAGTCTTATCTGGCCTCTGGCTTTCCAGAACAATGTCAGGAAACAAGTGCATGGAAATTTCTTCCCTCTCTCCGGGTGTGTGTGTGCTATCCGGGGCCTCGTCCCGCACGCCGCTGACGTCACCGGCCTGGAGGCAATAACACCGAGCCGGACAATCCACGCGGCAAGCTCGCGACCTTCTGCTCTGACCTTTTTCACAGTCCATTTTAAAACAATTACATACAGACTTAGACAAACTGACCCGCGTTCGGGTCAGAAAAGAGAAAGCAGACGGGCTGAGCGGCGACGGCGAGTCAGGACTTAGCAGGGTGTAAATGTAGTAAATGTAAATGTAAACGCTTGAGAGCATCAGCAACAGGATTTAAACTGACTTTCGCTCAAAGTCAGAGTCTGTAAGGCTGTCTCTGAGTTTACACAGCTAGCATAGAGCACAGTTTGGAGTAGGGCTGGACAATTAATCAAAAATTGATCAAAGCCGACATCAAGAACCTCAAATAAAACGTAATAATGTTATAATTGAATGTAAAAACGTAAAAAGTATTAACAGAATTTTTTTTTTTTGTTAATACTTTCCTCAATATGTGTGTTCACGTTATGTCCCTTTAAAAACACTCTACTGCGTGTATAGTCATGTGACTCCGCCCCCTCCAGTCTACGACATGGAAGCATCATGGAGGAGAACTCTTTTGTTAGGAAAAAGATATATATATATATTAGGGCTGGGCAATTTGGCCTAAAATTAAAATCTCGATTAATTGAACATTTTAACTCGATTACGATTAATGAACGAT
>JAOVVA010000027.1:4083811-4105038 GCA_028565275.1 Leiocassis micropogon | reverse complement strand
TTATATTTTTATATATATATATATATATATATATATATATGGTTATGATAATGAATATTATTTCAGATAGTATTTTTAATCTGACAAAGTTTGAGTTGTCTAGTCTAGTCAGGAAAGACATGCCGTCGAATCAAAAAGCGTTTTTTACTGTCAATTAGTAATAAAATAATTAAGTGTAACGCTCTAAACTCTCTGGATTTTTTTCCTGAGTCAGCCAGACATAATAAAAACAAAGCAAAAGTGGGATCGGTTGTTCAGTTCGTCAGCTTCAGACGTTCCTCTGAGTTAAAGAGGTCGACATGCGGGTGATTCACGGTCTGTGAGTTCGGTAGAACGGAGAATAATTCCCAGGCAGCAGGTCTGTTATAAAGTAGACGTAAATCAGTGTGAATGGTAAAATCTGGCTGAGATTATGTTTGAGAATGGTTTGCGGTTCATTGTGGGACTGTGTTTGGAATGTAGCTGCTATGCTCACGTCAGTGTGGTCTGTGTGTGTGTGTGTGTGTGTGTGTGTGTGTGTGTGTGTGTAGCTCCGCGGGCGCCGGTGAACTGGCGTCAAGGGAAGCTGCTGGGTCGTGGAGCCTTTGGCGAGGTTTACCTCTGCTACGACGCTGACACTGGCAGAGAGCTTGCCGTTAAACAGGTGCCCTTCGCCCCCGATTGTCAGGAGACCAGCAAGGTAAACATTACCGCAAGCTTCCTCTAGCTCTCAGCAAAAAAAAAAAAAAAACTTCATATGTATGTTTAATCTTGAGCTCCATGATTTTGCTAAAGAAAGCAGTACGCACAGATCATCATACACCTGCTACAAGTCGTTCAGTCTCTCAGTCTGACTTTATCTACTTCTATATGTAGGATCTGAATGCAGGTTTATTCCTGTTTATGCATATCAGGACGTGTCATGTGTACTGTAGTACATTCACCCTGATTTGCATGTTAAAAATAAAGTTTAGCTCGAGTGTACACCAAATGTGTTTTGTCTGAAATGTTACTTGACCAACACTCATCAAAATCTCTTAAACGTGACATTGACACAAAGTCAGATTTACACGTTTGCTTCTCTCTCTCTCTTCATCTACATAGGAAGTGAACGCACTTGAATGCGAGATCCAGCTCTTGAAGAACCTCCGTCACGAGCGCATCGTCCAGTACTACGGCTGCCTGCGCGACTCCGACCAGAGGAAGCTCTCCATCTTCGTCGAGTTCATGCCAGGGGTGCGTATGTCATCGTTATATTATATAAATTATAATAAATTATGTTAACACGCGCCAGCATCACGTCAACGTGAAGGTCGTTAGAAGATGGTTGGAACAGTACATGTAGTACTGTGCAAGAGCAAGTATGACTTCAAATAATAAAAAAAAAACAATAAAGTAGTAATTAAACAGAAACAGTAATTGATAATAATTGGCATGATGATGCTTTGAGGATCATTTAGTCTCAGGTACAATTTGTGCAGTTTTATAAGGAAATTAGCTACTAAGTTTTACTGAGCATCCTGCAGAACCACACACAGTTCTTCTAAAGAAATTGACTGTTGCACCTGCTTTTTTTGGCAATCAAAACCCAGCAGCTTTAAGTGGTCACTTATATAGTGTGCTGCTTTCTTTTCTGGCTTACAAGTAAACGTAAAATTTTGCATTGGGATCCTATTGTTTGAAAATCAGATTTTTTTGTAATAACGCAATAACGTGGCAGCGGTAGCTTAATGGATAAGGTGTTGGACCGCCGGGACCCTTGGTTGTAGTACCCTGTTAATAACTGCTACAGAAATTACAGGTATATCTCTAGGGTGGAGTGTATCCGTCGCCCGGTGTGCAGAGTGGCACATAGATGGGGCCGTTTACCAATAACTCAATAATAAAGTCAATCCATATGAAAAAGTTTGCACTTAAATAAAAAAAATAAAAAAAAGAGCCTAAGACTATTACACAGTACTGTATAATTACTGAACTTCTGACCTGGGTAAAAAATAGTTTGGGTGAGTTTTCGAAAACATTTTAGTCATCCACTGTCTGGTACATGTGCTTTATTAATAATTATTATTAGTCTCTGGACAATGCTGGAGTTGTTTTTGTTTCTATATGAGCAAAAAAAAAAAAAAAAATCTGATCACGGGAAGTAAACATGACTAAGATCCAAGTGTGCCTGCCCAAACAGCAGTCCTAACCTTTGTTAGCACTACAGCTTAGTTTTATAAGTTCTTTTTTTTTTTTTATCAATAAAAGAGAGCTTTAACGAGACACAGGCCTGGTTTTTTGCGACTTGCTTTAAGAGTCTTACTCATGTTGTCTGGAAAAAAGGAGAGGGAATATATATTTGACCAAGGTCTCTGGAAGAAGATGTGGTTTCAAGTAAAGCACACCAAAACACACACACACACACACACACACAATCTCCCCTTATATGGACAGGACACGACTTCAGAAGAGTAATGTGTCAAAAAATATGTCAATGTTTAGAAGAATGAAGAGGTAAGTAAGTTCTCTGAAAGAAAGGTTGTTTCTCACGGGTTCCTAAAGCTGCTTACATACAAGTCGAACTTTCTAATCGTTCTAATTCTACAGCTCCAGCTAGAAGACTGAACCGAGTGACCTCATCTGAAAGCTTGTATTCTAAGAGCGTCCAATTTATTGTGATATTTGTCATGTTTCATGTATAGAAACCCATAATGACAGACAGAACCCGCTGAAAAGAAAGAAAGAAAAAGAAAAAATGATGTCTTTGATGCTGGAGGTTTATTTGACGTCTGCTTTTTGGCCCTGAGCGAAAGCTTTATATGTTTTTCACAGAAAATGTTCCTATTGTGGTTGAACACAAGATGTCAGATTTAATAGGGACCGAAAAAGAGAGATCATTTTTTTTAGCTTATTCTGAAGGACAAGAAGAAACAGGACAGATTTAAGGAGAAAGAGTAACAATGGTCTTTTACAGGCTCATTTAAATCATAAATGTTGTTTCTGGATGGTTTGGGAGCGTTGGTTTGGGATTACTGGGAACTGACTATGTAACTGGGAAATCGATTAACAAATGCATAATAACTCGCTGTTTCTTTGCTAACATGATTAATGTAACAATAAATTCATGCCTTTAATTGATTCATGTGCTAAATTCATGTTTTGTTCTGGAAAAAAAGCTTTTAAAGCTCCAAATTAGCAAACAATACATGGCCACATTATATCAACAGAAATAGCATGCTAATATGGCATGTTAGCTAATTTAGCTAATCATAATTATTTGTGAGAAACATGTTTATTGTGACAAATGTTAAAATAAATTGCTAATGCAGAATCCAGACTAAGATGCTAAGCCATTTGCCTCACTGCGACAAAGGTTACTACAAGTTAGCTAGTCGGCTAAATCGAGCCTTGATAATATTATTCGGAAATCTTGATTTAGACATGTTTTTTGCCATTTTATAATATTTTAAGTTATTAAACAGTATTATTGTTCTACACATTATATTTATTACTGTTACAAATGACACAGAGTACTAAGATTTGTGTTGTGTTGTGTTTGTTCTGGCAAAGGCTAGCAGTGGTTAGCTAGCTAAGTCATTTTGTGGTTTGAATGATAGCATTTATACAAAGAGTAATGCTAATATTTTAGATTGAGTCAAAGGGTTTAATATGGGTGCAGACCTAAAAAAAAATAGAAATTAAAGGATATATATATGTAGACATGCATTATAGATACTGTACAGATATCAAAATAACTAGGTTAGCATGTCGTGGTGCAAGATTAAGGGATCAGGGATGAGGTTAAGTGCTCGCCGAGGTGCTGAGTCGACTGGAATTTGCTTT
The DNA here is from genome assembly GCA_028565275.1 of Leiocassis micropogon. NCBI lineage: Eukaryota > Metazoa > Chordata > Actinopteri > Siluriformes > Bagridae > Leiocassis > Leiocassis micropogon. The sequence continues at coordinate 4,101,234 of JAOVVA010000027.1, read as the reverse complement.
TCTCGGCACAGACCTCGAGGAGACATTGTTTCCAGAATACGAGGCGAAAACAGGAAGGCGAAGGAAATGCGGGACACATTAGCCCGCTCGGATCGGATTGTCAAAGAAACACACAAGCACACGGTTTGGGAATAGAACCGGCTCTATATCTGGACAAACACCTCAACACACTTCCAGTTCCAGCTGGGTAAGCATGTGGAAACTGGGCTCCGTGTGAAAAACACGCCGAAGGACACGTCTTGGCAGATTCTGTCTTCTTGTTTTGCGCTGTCACAGGAGCGCAGTGTTTTTCTGTTAGAGTAAATCATGGGATGTGTTTTTTCCTCAACGATATTTGTATGAAGTAATATATAACTGTGCACGCTAGAAAACATGTTTTTTACTATTGTTCCATGGGCAGAGATTTGAGAAGGATAGAAAGCGAGGTAACATAAATGTGCTGAAAAAATTCTTACTGTATAAACATCTTAACTATAAGTTAAGGACAGAATTTCTGCTTAAAATATGTTATGGGAAATAATAATGTGTTTATGTTAAACTCGTAAAATCGAAGTTTGTACATTTACAAACTTTATTTATTGCAGTAATATGAGGCGCGTGTACATAGACCTTAATATTCTACTAATAATGAGAATAATAGCCAGATTGTAATAAAAATGCATTGGATAAAACAACTCAAGACTGAATAAATTTTCAGTGGAATTGAGAGCGGTGGTGTAAATCGTTCAAAATCTGTTAAATATGTAAATATTATTCATGTAAACACTTGATCTGATTGTTTCTCTCTTACCTGAATAAATATATTCTTTCCGCGCATGTTTGCCCCACGTGGAGCATTATTAGCCGGCGTGACAAGTTTCCAGGAAGTAACCATTCCTTTCCTAACCCATTGCTTCCATTCCTGATGGGTAAACTCTGCTCTGTCCCACCTGCCTTTACTTTCGTCCAGAGGGCTACTGGCTGAACAAGAGCATTAATTGGCTCACATTTCACACATAGTAAAGCATCTAACCAATTCAAGATTCAAAGAACTTTATTAATTGAGAAATTGCTTATGAATTGTAGATGAGACAGAATTCTTATAACCAATCATAACGCATAAGGTGGGAACTCTTAAACTAATCTATAAGCTAAAAAAAAAACTTCTTCCTTTTCTGTTATATTTCTAGCAGATTAAACTTTTCATAGCAGGCAAAAAAACACCACACTGCGCACATCAAAAAATCTTATTAAACACACCTTACCAGATTAACCATGTAAACAGTTAAGTTGGAACCTTTCATGGGAATGATTTCAAAAGCATTGAAGAAACATCGTTCATGTAAACATAGCTGTAGACATAATGTCAATATGTAAAAACTATATCATTGCCAAAATATCTTTTTGTTCCAGCGGATAAGTAGATAGGGCTCCCCCGGAGGGAAGTTGAGGAACTACAGCTGCTGAAGAAAACAGGCCATTATATACTGTACAAACATAAATACATGTCGTTTTACCTACATCATGGTAGTGTTGAATTCTTTATTCTGATTGGTCGGATGTTGAAAGTAAATACAACGCCAAATGTAACGCACTTCTAATATGTTAAAGTAACAATACACTAACTCGATGCTCCGTAAATAAAGCTTATTCATAAATATTATGGTGATATTGCCTGTAGGCGGCACGGTGGCTTAGTAGTTAGCACTGTCGCCTTGCGAAGTTTGATGTGTGCATGAAGTTTGCATGTTCTCCCTGTGCTGGTGGTTTTCCTCCTGGTACTCCGGTTTCCTCCCACTGTCCAAAGACATAAAGGCTAATTGGTGTTCCCAAAGTGTGTGAATGAGTGTATGAGTGTGTGTGTGTCCTGCGATGGATTGGCACCCCGTCCAGGGTGTACCCCGCCTCATGCCCCAAATCTCCTGGGATAGGCTCCCATCGTGACCCTGCATACAGGAAAAGGCAGTATAGATGATGAGTGAGTGATGTTTTCTGTAAAGATATTAAGGTGTATACTTATTTATGGAAGGAGCTTTGTAACAGCAGGAAGTGACTTTGAAAAATTCCACACAATAATAGTTCCAACTGTAACTATTATTTTTGTTTAAAAAAAAACGTATATGACATTCTTTTAAAATTATTAAAAAAAAAAGTATACAAAATAATTATGACAAAATAATTCTTGATCAATTGCTGTGTTGCAAAAAAAAAATAAAGTAGTATATTAGTGAGTAGTGGAAAATGTACAAATGTAAAAAAATAAAAAAGAGTAGTGGTGTATTGTGGGCTGCATTGTGATTCTTCTTTGTCATGTTCATCCACCATGTACTAAAATGGAAAAAGGTGCCTTGTCATCTGCACCGAATTGGTTTGGTGGGGTTTATAAGGGACATTTAATAGGGTATTAAGGACATTCTACGCAGTTATGCTGTACCACCAGACAGGTCTGTGGTGCAGCAGCTGTTAATTGTTTGCCGGATTGTTTCGTTGTTACAGTAACAGTTCTTTATTAGAAAAATTTTATTCATTTTTGTAAATTTAATATAAAGTTATGGCTTCACCACACACTCCTCCCTACAATCACATCATCATTATTGTACACCAGATTGTACTTCCTGGCTCTGTGCCGTTAAAGAACATTGTGTTCTGGCATGTGTGTACTGAGTGTTTGTGTGTGTGTGTGTTCAGGGCTCGATAAAAGACCAGCTAAAGGCGTACGGGGCTCTGACAGAGAAGGTGACACGCAGATACACCAGACAGATTCTGCAGGGAGTCTTCTACCTCCACAGCAACATGATCGTCCACCGAGATATCAAAGGTAGCAGCTGCAGAACCCGTCGCAAACACATCACACTATCAAGATTTTTAAACAGGTTCTTGACATCCAATTAGATTCTTGTTACCATGCAGTTTAACCTCACAGTGAGACTTAACAGGTTGTTTATTGATCCCTGAGGGAAATTGTTTTGTCTGCAGCAGCAAAAAAAAAAAAAAAACAGGACACGCCAAACGACACAAACCCTTACAAGAACATTACAAGGAGTTACATCCAGTATTTAAAGTGGTGTAGAGCTAAATTCAGAGGACGGTAAAGTGACGGATGATCCATTGCAGTCAGTGTTGCCAACTGTTTTCAATGCAAAGTAGCAAAAGTCTGCAGGAAAAGTCGTTAGATGTTACTAAACGGCATCCTGCGCTGATTTGGGTATTGATTTTATCACCACATAGTATTTGCATAGCAACTAGCGGCAGACGGAGAAGGTAGTGCCCATACAGAAACTGACATCGGGTCATATTTCTGACTATATGCGTCTGGCACCATGTTGCTACGGTCGCTTTTAGCTGTTCTTTAAGCTCCAGTGTTCAGACTGTGAAAGAAGTGTTTAATGCAGCTATAATGTCATAAATCTCTTGTTTATAACACATCTGTAGTAAATTGGAAAGATTTTTACTATACCATTGTTTAGTAAATTATTTTATATTTAATATATTTATTGATATAAAACATAAGTAACTATAGTTATTATTGTAAATTTCTATCATATATTGTATTATCATATAGTTGATTCATGTAAGGCGGCACTGTGCGTACTGTGGCCTCGCACCTCCAGGGGCAAGGGTTCGATTCACACCTTGCATCTGTTCTCCCCGTGCTTGGCGGGTTTCCTGTGGGTACACCGGTTTCCTTCCAAAGCCCAAAGACATGCAGAAATTGCCCGTAGTATGTGAAGGTATGTGAGTGTGTGCACTATGATGGACTGGCATCCTATCCAGGTAGTACCCCACAGAGTTCCCAAGGATAGGCTCCAAGCCTCCTGCAACCTTGTACAGATTGTGAGGGGTATAGCAAATGAGTGTGTGATTCATTTAAGAAAACAAAAAAAGGAGCTTTCAGACATGCACATGCACAGCTCATTCACGTCCTTGTTGGCTGAACGCCGCTGCTGCTTCTCTGTCTCACTCATGTCCGGCAACTAAGGCTGCACCCTCAGGGGAAGTCATAGTGACTCTCCTCTGGAGAAAGTACCTAAACCCTGTCCAAAAACTCGCTAGATTTGTCACTAGTTGCTTCTTTAAAAACAAGTCGCTGAAGCGGCTCTCAAAAAACATTAAATCTCGCGATGGTTGACTAAACTGATGGTTTCAGTAATAAAACATTAAATATAGTAAGTAAAAAAATTATAATTCGGCATAAAGTTTGGTATGGAAATGTTTTAATACAAACAATTATAATATCACATTTATACTGTAATTAGCCAGTTAAAATGCATGTAGGCAGATAAAGACACAGACACATGGACAGACGCATGTTTTGACAGAAACCTGGGCATGCACCAGTTTACATGGGCACATGGACACACAGACAGACACATAGACAAATAAATATTCAGATAGATACATGCACATGGACAATTGGACAGACCCATAGGAGCATGGAAAGAGAGACACATAAGCTGACAGACAGACACATAGACACATGGACAGACAGGCAGGCAGAAAGTGGTCCATGCATTTCCATCTTTTTGGTTCCAGCTCAACAATACATTTATTTCGGAACCAAGACCTGGTAACATCAGGAGCTTTAAAACAGCATGTATTTCAAACACAAGTCACTTAATAAATAAAAGCCGTGCAAATGGGTATCTCTTATTGTTTTCTATATAGATGTTTTCTACATCCTTATGTTCAGATTGGATAAATTTGATGGTTCTCAAAGCCAGGAATGCATTAAAAGTCATCTTTAGGGTTGTTATAACTTTTATGCCGTTAACTGGAAAAATCCTGCAACATTTTAGCTTCCCAGTGGTGAAAATAAGAACCTAAAGCTGGCCCTGGCATAGGCACCAGTACAGCGTTGGTGTGAATCTGGAAACTTCTGTTCACTTACACTGGACCTTAAAGTCTGATGCATCTCCGGTTTATAAACCAAGCGAACTGGGGAAATTCCCTGGTGTATCACATTGTCATAGCCATATGCTAAGAACACACCTCTTGACACCGCTGCCTGTCATACCCCCAATAAAAAAATAAAACATTCACCATTTCAGAAGGCTCAAATTATTGGGCTGCATCATACAAAGAAAACAACTAAGGAGATCTGGAACTGGGTTCAACACGTTATCAAAACCTCGAAGGATAGTGCTGAACCGTCAACCTTGTAGAAGAAATGTGGTTGAGAAAAAAAAACTAAATCCTGAATGGAGATCACTTAAACACTTGGGGAAGCCGCATGGTTAAAAAATGAACAGAAAAACCACACACAGTGTGATGAGGACTCACAGGATTGGGACTAAACAGCTGTGTGGTTAAAAGAAAACCACTCGTGAGTGAGACTCATCAGTAAAACTGCTTCAGTTCACGAGGAACCATAAAGCTCAGACTTTGGAGTAATGGAAGAAGGTCATGTGGTCTGATGAGTCCAGAATGAGGCTATTTCAGAAAGATCATGGTTAACAACAGAAGTGCATGAAGCGAGTCCTTTTTTATTCTTTTTTTTTTTTGTCCAGGCTGTGTATCTTTGCTTTTGCTCTTGCATCAGGCACCAGTTCTGCTTTTAGCTCCGGCCAAAAGAATCAGGAACGAGAGAAACCCTGCATTCCTTCATTCCAAACTCATCAGACATTTTTTTCCATAGACAATCACATAAATCATGTTTCTCCACCAGACCATGCCTGCCTTGCTTCCATTACACACCGGATAAGTGTGCACTGCTCGTGGTGCGATATCAGGCAGCATGCATGCCAAGATTAAACCTGGGGCATTTAACTGATTTATGTCTCCGCAAGCTGGTCTTTCACATTCCCATGATAAATCCAGGTCCTGTGGAAATATCAACTGAAGCGGAGAACAGAGAGGTACCGAGTGCCACTTTCCTTCCAACTTTCTTTCTCTCTGTGCGTTCTGTCGTCAGTTCGGCTCTGCTTCCAGGGTGTGGAGGATCTTGTGGCTGGTGCGAATTAGTCACTGCTCAAACAAGCACAAATCTCACAGGCAACATGCGTACCAGTGCGACAGAAAACAAGTCAGAACGGAGGCGTGGGAAGACAGCACAGCACAGCACGGCTCAAATTCCAAGTAACAGAACCTTAAATCCAAATATCTCTATACGTATTAGTCATTCTGAGGTCTTGTCTCGGACGTACAAGCGGATGTTTTTACGTGTCCTGCTCCAAACTTTTGGAACCAGGAGATGGATGTCCAGGAGATGTAATAACGTCAAACCACACCAATAAAAAAGTTCATCTGTTTGTTCAAGATGGCCGCCTTGTTATAACGTTATAGCATTTCCACATAAGCCTACTAGCTGGCTTTCCAGGATTGACTAGTGGAGCTGTGATTGACAACTTGAAAAATAAAATATGGTCAGTGCTTATGATAGCTGTGTTTGATGTGTGCATGTATGTGTCTGTCACTCAGGTGCTAATATTCTGAGGGATTCCTCCGGAAACGTGAAGCTGGGAGACTTCGGCGCCAGCAAACGCATTCAGACCATCTGCATGTCAGGCACAGGCATCAAATCAGTCACTGGCACCCCCTACTGGATGAGTCCGGAGGTGATCAACGGAGAGGGTTACGGGCGCAAAGCGGATGTCTGGTAATGACCTTTCACCTACATCTTTTACTTTAATCATTATTGACCATTACATTTACAGATTACAGGATTCATTCGCAGCGTTAATGGTTTATTGATGAACAACTGATGTTATGGTTCATGATATAGGAATAATTTATTGTTATTGTTGTTGTTTTTATTTATTTTAATTGAAAACTACATATGGTCACTTAAAGACATGATGCAACTATAAAATGTTATATTATATATAATATAAATTCAGTTAAAATTATTAATAATAATATGTTGAAATGAAAGTAAAAGTTTAACAAATGTGATGTTTTTAGTAATTTCTTGGGGATTTATTACCTTGATGATCGATATTTTCACTTGCCAGAAAATATAAAATTTCTAATTATTTATCTTTTTTGCTTACTTACTTATTTATCCTCCTTTAATTACTTAGTGTTTTAACAGTGGACAAAGTAGATTTATAGAAATAAATATTACAGATATACATTATTTAAATTATGTATACATTTACAACTTTATCAGTAGCCCTGTCAGTAACATATCTATATATATATTTTCTTAAGGATCTTCAATTTGCATCTTGTAAAAATGGTGAAATAAAAAAATAATAATAATCCTTAGGAAAACAATGGGGCCCTTCACACGCTATGACGACATGGGGGCTGATCTCATAGTGCCTGGGCCCAAAAAACACAAGAGGAAATTCAAAGAACACAACAAGAAATCCTAAAACGGCAGCTCAAAACACAAGAAATGTAAAAAGACATTTTTGAAACAGAAAAACAACAAAAACACAAAAACAAAAACAAACAATTTTATTTAATATAAAAAAATAATTAAAAAACAGGACAAAAAAAACATAACAATGAATTAATAACAAAAATCTGTGTAAAAAGTAATTTGAAACAAAAAAAACTAATTAGAAACAAAAAACTAACAAACAACAACAAAAAAACACACCAAAAATGCAACATTGAATTAGAAGTGCAGTAAAAAACAACATATTAGAAACACAAAATAGCATAAAACAAAAATACAACAACTTTAAAACAAAAAAAACTAACAAAAAAAAAAAAATTAGGAACAAAAAAAAAACACAAACACATCGCCAAATTAGAAGTACAACAAAAAACACAGAGAAACTGCAAAAAAGCAGCAGCAAATAAAAAAAGACAACAAATAAAAAATGGAAACACAACAAGTAAGAACCACTCACACACACAAAACACAGCAAATCAGAAATACAACTGTAAATTCTGACACTGAGAAATAAAACCTAAAACATAATAACCCCAAAGCACAGCAGCAGAACCAAATGCTTGTGTCTGTTCCCTCTCAGGAGTGTAGCGTGCACGGTGGTGGAGATGCTCACCCAGAAGCCTCCGTGGGCCGAATTCGAAGCGATGGCGGCCATCTTTAAAATCGCCACTCAGCCCACGAAGCCCAATCTGCCCGAGAGTGTATCGGACGCGTGCCGGGATTTCCTTCGCCTGGTCTTCGTGGAGGAGAAGTGGCGTCCCACTGCGGAGGTGCTGCTCAGCCACCCGTTCGTCCAGGGTGCCTTCTGATCGGCTCCGGAGCCCGCGATGCCCGGAGACACGCCCCCTGTGCCGGTCCACTCCTGCCCACTAATGATCACCACTCTGCCTTGGTCCGGGGGAACTGGCGCCTGTTCCAGCCAACCCACTCGGAACAAAGGAGACTCCTGATCAGGGGCTGTGTATCTCACACACTCCCACTTCACACACATACACACACACACACACACAGACACACATAAACATACACAGAGCAGGCATGGCCCTAAGAAGCTGTTGTTTACAATGACATGACATTCAGACACATCAGCAGTGACATGTGACCCAATTGGCTTTGCAGAAATAGTAAAGAACACAACAGGAAGGCTCGTTAAGTTTTATCAGCAATGTAAGACTAAGGTTAATCACGACCTCACCTGTTTTATTGATTCGCTAGGGATAGTGGCTAGAAGGTTGTGAGTTTAAATCCCAGAACTGCCAGAGAGCCATTGGATTCATAACAGATATAGGTATATCTTACCTTTTTTTTTTTTTTTAAACATAATCTCTATTTTTCTGTAGCGTTATACAGTATGTGATTACTACAAACAAGAACTTCAGCCCTGTTCAGACTGGATTAATAAACTTTACATGGGAATAATACTCTGCCTGGCCAGAAAAAAAGCTGCACACTCTAGCATTTAATTTGACCGACTTTATTTGTGATAACGTAAGGAGAGCCACTCGTTTACAGTTCGTCCTGGAATATGTCCTAGCATTTCAGCCAAGAAAAACTGCATAGATGTGATGACCTGGACATTCAGTACATTCAGGTCATCAGCTGACTTCATTTTATTGCCACTGAAGCAACCCCAGATCATAACACCGCCTCCAGAGGCTTGTACAGTGAGCACTATGCATGATGGGTAAATCGCTTCATGTGCTTCCCTTCTTACCCTGATGCACCCATTGCTCTGGAATAGGTTCAATCAATCTGGTCACATGACTTTTTTCATAGCTCAAAAGTCCAATCTTTATGCTTCCTAGCAAATTTTAATGAGTCTCACTAAAAAGTGGAGTTCTTATGGCCACAGCGCAGTTTACTCCCAATGCTCTTACTTTCACTACTAGGCATTGCTCGGATTTCTACTGTCCAATGCAACTTGCACCAAGTGTTAAAGCGATCGCCCATCACAGTCAATCATGATTATTATTTTTTTCCTGACAGCAAGGTTGATGCTTCCACACTACCTGTACATGGTTTAATAATTTCTTAGACATTCCTTACTCTAATTCCAGTCATTTAAACGTTTTTTCACTGCTTCATACAGGCCTGTAAATTGACCTTCCTGAAACGGCGACTTTTTTTTTTTTTGGCCGGGCAGCGTACAGTATATAGGGATTACATTGAAAAACAGCTAACTAACTCTTAAAACAAGTATTTAAGATTAGGATGCTAAATTTAAAGAATTCCAACATCAGAGTCAATTTCAACTCCCCCGACTCGAGGCCACACCAGCATCCTGGAGCGGATCGATACTGTAAGATACTCTTTGAGTAATTCCTCTTAAGCTCACTGTGTGACGGTTAGAATCTAACCAATAGAGAAAAACGACACAGAGCCGCACTTACACGACCACCAAAATGGTAAATCCAGACGACCAGACGTTTGTTTCTTCCAATCGTTGTGGATCTTTTTTTTTTATTTTTATTTTTTACATGAGGTCGTTCTGTTATTCGACATTTGGAAGCACTCGTATTTCGATCACTGTAAGTGGTTAGGCAATTTGACGTGCAAGATAATCAGATTTGAAGAATCCTATTTTTATAAATATGTGTCATTGTTTTTTTTGTTTTGTTTTTTTATTTTATTCTGGATGTTATGGATGTATTATTTGAAAAAGCAATAGTACTGATGAATACTGTAGTGGGACTGAATCATGAACATTCCTCTTAGGTTCAGTCTTTCATATCGACCTGAGTGTATTCTTATCGTCGGGAACAACCAAAGAGCACATATGGTATGCAGCTATATACCTGGAGGTTCGGCCTGTTTTTACAACTTTACTACAGTTAGCGGTGCGACTGTATATTGGAATGGAGGTAGAATCATGTCGACCTTTAACAGAAAAAAAAAATGTAATAGTGACAGTCATTTCATTTCCATGTGCAGTGCTGTGGGATGTCATGTCTTTTATCATATTATACGGTGCTGTGCAAAAGTCTTGAGCCCCCTCATTTCCTTATATTTTGCTTCCAAAGAGCCTGACTTTCCTGTATTTTTAATGTAATCTTGAGTAATAGTTCTCCAGGCATCCTCATTTGACTCTCATTCATTTTTACACTCCAGTCCCTGTACCTGAGCAGTTTTTGAGTAATGTTTTTTGTTTGTTGCACCACACAGTGACTTATGAATCATTCAAGCATAAAAAAAACAACCTAAGATATGAACCAGTGAGAAACAGTTGCAGAGAATCAGGCCGGTGTACTGGTGTATACTGGTGATGCTGAATGCTGAGTGGTTGGAACGGACAAGAGGGGAAATGAGGTCGCTGATGAGGTTGTTACATAAACAAGCTATTTTTGAATCGTATCTTTAGGCACTTTGCAGTTTTATCTGTGAAATTGAATTAGATATGGGGGATGTTAAGACTTCCTCGCACCGTTGTTCAAGTGTTCCATAAGTCATAATTAATGACTGTAACATTTATATGAAAATAAAATAATTGTAATTGTTTGTCCAATCAGCATATTATTCATTATTCATACCCTTTCACTTCTCAGTGTATTATACTATAACATGGTGAATGTGTTTGGAAAATCTGAGTTTTTTGAAGAAAAGAAAAAGAGACATGACATCCTTCAGCGAAAAATTCCATCGTCAGTGTTTTTTTTGTTGTTGTTTTTTTTTACATCAGGACGATTCGTCACTGCTGCAGTGTGTTTTTTATTCATTCACAGAAACAAAACTGTCCTCCAGTTTATGTGCCTTCTCCGTAGGAGCTGTTCCTTTTTCATTTTCCTTCACAGAAATGACTACCATCATTGTTTTTTTGTTTTTTTTTTATTGGTGCATTCTGTTGTCCTTGTCCGTGACCGATGCTGTATTTTTGACATACAGACTTGCTTAAAGTGATAAAGATTGTATTGTAAGTACAGAGCTTATTGGAAGCTAGACACCTTTTGAAATCCTTTAACGGTGTTTAAAACATTTAAAACGTTGATATTCAGCGTTTTAGAGGAATTAATTCCAAAAAATGAGGTGCTCTCGGAGGTGAGGTAAATATAATATAATCGCAATTATAATAAAGTGACCCTGTGCCTTTGATAAAACTATGTATAAATATCAGGTGTTTTTTTTCTATATGAACTTCCTAAGTACAAACAATGTTTTTTCCCTGTGTGGGCGTGGCTAAAACCAAGAAAAAAATCGAACGAAGCTAGTTGAAGCAATATCACACATTTTGTCTAAAATTTTTTAAACCTTTTGATCTCTGGTGTGATTATTACAGATATACTGTAGATGTATTATATATTAATGATGTACAATAACAGGATTGGACCGCCACGACATCACCAGTGCACGTCTGTGCCTTACACACGTTAGTCAGAAACAGAAAGGGGAAACATAAAAAATATCTATATAAGGTTTGTTTTAGAGAAAAAAAAAACAGTGTTAAAGTTCTGTCACTTAAAGTGTTTAATTAAGTGCCAGATTACAAAAAAAAAGAAACCTGAACCGAACCTTAAAGGGTGTCTATGTTTTCTGTAAGCACTGTACAGATTGTACTGCACTTTTTTCAAGATGTTTTATTATATTCCAAATACGTTTAAGTCATGATATTACCGAAACTTGTCGAGCTGCATTTTTTTTTCCTCTCTGAGTAAACATTAAAATGACCTCCGAGGTTTTTGAAGGAGGCTAGGAATGAAAAAAAAAAACTTCTTTATTGCCTTTATGATAAAACCAGAGCACATTTATTCTGAAAGTGATTTTGTACATTGGAATAAATAAAGGAAAGTTAAAAAATATATATTTAAAAAAAATCACGTGGTTTGATGCTTTCTTTAAATTCAAATTATTAAACATGCAATGAAGGGTTTTATTGAAATCTTAAATCTGATTGGTCAGAAGGTGTTGGTTTATTTTATTTTATATATCAGAACTTCATGACCAGCAGGGGTCAGCCCTTCACTACACAATAGTTCAGGGTCAAGGGTTCGATTCCCACCTCAGGTCTGTGTGTGTGTGTGTGTGTGTGTGTGTGTGTGTTGAGTTTGCATGCTCTTCCTGTGCTTGATGGGTTTGCTCTGGGTATTCCGGTCTCCTCCTACAGTCCAAAGACATGCAGATTAGTCTAATCGGTGCTCCAATGTAGTGTGTCCCCTGTGATGGACTGGCACTCTGTCCGCCTCGTGCACATGAGCTCCAGATGTTCTCAGAGCCTATACAGGATAAGCGGTACAGAAAATGAATGAATGAATATTAAAGAGAAAGCAGGTGGATTAAACTACAAGAATACAAGGTTTAACTACAATAGCAAACAGCAGGTTTGGTGATTTAACCCACGATATACAGTACGTTACTTTCAACCTTATTAGTTGAGGGGAAATTTGAACAGCTGTGAAAGTTGTGGAAGCTGTGCAAGTCCTATGACTGAAAAACAGAAGCTGAACGTGAATGGAAAAAGGGTGTGTGGATTCTTTTGCACTTCCTTTAAAGCTTTTGATTCCTCCTTCATTTCGGTAAGATGATGAATTAATTGATTGAAAAATTATTTCAAAAGAAAAATTATTATTATAAGGGGAGGGATTATACAAGAGACAACATAAAGTGCACGCGCAAATGTGCAGACAAGAGCGACAAAGTGAAGACACTACAACATGACTCATTTCAGTACTCTGTGGTGATGAGGTAATGAGTCGAGGGTGTGGGAGGAAAAAAGGAGCAGCCAAGATAGAAGAGAGTTTTGTAAAATAAGTAATAAATGTTGCGCGAAACAACAATTACGGGTTGGTATGAACAATTGTTGGATGGCTGTTGATCAGCGTGTTTGCATGTGTGTGTTTATCAGTTCAGTTCCAATGCTTTGAGGTAGTTGAGTTTATCTAAGTGATTGTGTGTGTCTTTGTGTGTGTGTGTGTCTTTGTGTGTGTGTGTGTGTGTGTGTGTGTGTGTGTGTTTATCAGTCCAGTCCCTTTTTGTTGGGTAGATGAATGGCTTGTGGAAAAAAGCTCTTACACAGTCTGGATGTGAGGCCCGAATGCTTCAGGACCTTTTTCCAGATGGCAGGAGGGTGAAGAGTGTGTGTGAGGGGTGTGTCCGATCTGCCACAATGCTGGTGGCTTTGCGGATGCAGCGTGTGGTGTAGATGTCTCCGATAGAGGGAAGAGCGACCCCGATGATCTCGGCTGTCCTCACTATCCGCTGTAGGGTCTTGAGGTCCGAGATGGCACAATTCCCGAAGCAGGCAGTGATGCAGCTGCTCAGGATGCTCTCGATAGTCCCTCTATAAGATGGTGAGGCTCGGTGGTGGAAGTTGGGCCATTCTCAGCCTTCTCAGGAAGAAAAGACATTGCTGGTCTTTCTTGTGCAAGGAGCTGGTGTTGAGGGACCAGGTGAGGTTCTTCTCCAGGTGGACACCCAGGAATTCGGTGCGGTTGACGATCTCCATGTTTGATACAAAGCCATCAGACTTTTTTCTCTGTTACATTTACAGTGAAGTCAGGATACTTCCTGTGCAACGTGGCAGCTACTGCGAGTGATTTGAATGTGTTCAAAGGTTTTTGGAGAATGTTGCAGCCAAGAAATGATGTTTACTCTCTGTAACTGTCTTTGCAGTCACTCCAACAGTAATGAACGGCAGGTTTACATCGATACATTCTGTGAAACAAGATATTATGCAGTGTGGGTGGAAAGCTGTTGTTTAAACAGTGCATACCTGTTCTTGGATAGGGAACTGTTGTCAAGTACTGAAGTGAAACTGGAGGAGGAAGCTGTTGTGTTGTAAAATAACCTTTTAGGATTGTTTATAATGTTTCTCAGGACCTTCAACAATCCATGTAATTAAAAAGGGGTTTTTGTACAACAAAACTTTTTTCCTTTATCTAATTTGCTGAAACTATGTTCTGTTTGACTCATTACAAAATACAAACAAGGAGGGGGTTTTTTTGCTATATTTTTTTATTAAAACTTAACCAATATAGTGTTGATCAAAAATTGCATATTTAAATAAACTCAACTGCAGGCTGATTTAGCTATTGTGACAAAACCAGGTGGTGGATTTATAGCGTTTTGAAAAAAATCATCATACAAAATTCATATCCATATATTCCAAATATTTTGCCATTTGTGCTTTTTAACAGTGCTGTGACTCGAAAAATATGCACAAAATATTCATTTTATTGTCAAACAGTTTTTACTGAAATTTGGCATAAATATATGGATTTATGGAATACAGTGAAACCTCGGATTGCGAGTAACGCGGTGTGCGAGGGGTCCCCCAGGCGAGCAAAGATTGTTAATAAATTTTGACTTAGAAAACGAACAAGTTTTGGTTTACGAGTACCGAGTATCATGTATCACGCATGCGCTTCTTGTTTTGACGCCGAGCGTCACGTGATCACAACTGAGCCAATGTTTTTTTTTATTATTAATTATTATTTTTAATTTTTGTGAAGCTGCTTTGAGACAATGACCATTGTTAAAAGCGCTATACAAATAAAATTGAATTGAATTAAATTGAATTTTTCTCTCTCTTGCGCTGCAGAATTGTGGGTAATCGTCTCCCCTGCCGGGTCTTAGTGCGCGTCTCTTACTATTATAATCAACATCTGTGCACGGCTGTACTGTTTACTATAACACTGTGATCATGTGTGTGCGCGTAAAACATATTTTATTTTGTGTTTGTATGTGTGTGTGTGTGTGTGTGTGTGTGTGTGTGTGCAGCGCGCATGTACTGTTTATTATAACGCACGTGTGCACGCGTGTAAAGCAAAAAAAAAGTCTCATTAGAGAGGTTAAAGATCCATTTTTTCTCCCTCTCTGTATCAGCCTGCACTTGTCATTGGACACCGTGCCCCTTCACACACACACGCACACACCTCTACTCCCCTCCTCCCCTTGCTTTTACATACACACACACACTCTCTCTAATGGAAACACTGCTCTGTCGCGATTCTTTTCAAAGGTAAAGTGCAGGTTAATTTGTTTTATTTTTACTTTACAACAGTTAGTTAGTTAGTATGCGCTCATGCGAGTGTCATTAACGATGTTCCTTGTTAATTTTTCCGTTAAAACAGTCTTTCCATTAATGTGTGTGTGTGTGTGTGTGTATGTAAAAGCGAGGGGAGGAGGGGAGGAGGGGTGTGTGCGTGTGTGTGTGTGTGGAGGTTTTCACATCCAAGGAGTTGTCGTAGTAATGTGGTGCAAATGGTTAGAAAATATTCTGTATATTATAAAAAGGGGAAAGGAGGAAGTACTACAAAATAAAAGTTCAGATATATATATAATAGTTTTAATCAATTAGCCTATGCTGATACATACGTGCATATGTTAAGCTAAGTCTGTACAGTGTGCAAAAAATATTCATGCAGAGGTAAATTTTTTGCTTTTTAATCATCATAGATAAATCTTTCAAATAAGCAAGAACCACTAAGCCTATATATACAGTATGGCGGCACAGTGGCTTAGTGGTTAGCACTGTCACCTTGACCCTTTTGGTCCTGGGTTTGATTCCTCCCTCTGTGTGCATGGAGTTTGCATGTTCTCCCCGTGCTTGGTGGGTTTCCTCTGGGTTTTCCGGTTCTCTCCCACAGTCCAAAGACATGCAGATTAGACTAACTGGCGTTCCCAAATTGCCCGTAGAGTGTAAATGTTGACCATACAAGATGGGCGTAAATAGAATGGTTACCTTTGGCTTCCATGGTCCCTAGTTGGACTATAGAGGTTCCTAGATGGATGTACTGTATATGTATACAGTATATAGGATCACACACTCACAGGTAATGGTAACACATCTGCCTGCGGGCTTTTTGTATAGTTCGTAGTTAGCTTTGCTAATTTATGATGATAATTTGTTGTCTTAGCTAGTCAGGTAATTAGGTTTTCTTTTAGCTAGTTTTGTTCTTTTATGTTGTTAATTTGTGTTGTATGTAGCACTTTGGTCCTGGAGGAACATTGTTTTGTTTTACTTTATACTGGACTGTATATGATTGAAATGATAATATAAGCTTTCTTGATTTGACTTGACCTCTAGCTGAGTAATAAAACGCACCAGCCAATCAGGTTACAGTATGCAAATAGACTGTTATCTATGCACTTAATGTACAGGTCACTAATGCAGCATATCGCAAAATAATTAACAATTCAACAACAAGAACATTTCCAAATGCTTTTAGAGAAAAGGCTCTCTGAGGTGACTCTGTGTAAAAGATCCTGGACAAATCAGAAAAGCTGCCGGTGAGAAAGGGTGCAATATGTTTGTTCATATTTATCTTCATTTTATTTGTTCAGCGACATGTGCAGCGACCATGACATGAAAATCTTTTCTCCAGCAATGGCGTAGGAAATGAGAGCAATCAGCAAGTTTAATATTTGCTCCTCTCCCTCCGTCTCTGTGTGTAAACAGGTTCGGCTCAGAAATGAGAAGTGAGAAGTTGTGGCAACCTATTTCTGGTGGCTATTTACAAGAAAAGGGAAAAGAAGAAGCATGTGCATGGTTGTATCTATTCCTGTACTGAATGTGACTGTAGACTTCCCTATAAGTTCAATAAAAAAATACATCCATAAAGCAGAACCTTAAAGTAAAAGGACACCACTGAATGTTTCATCATTCAGGAAAAGAGTTAGGTTTGGTGTGAAACTTAATCAAATTCAGATCTATTTCATGAACAGGAACTTCCCCAAGATCAATCAGTGTGATGATGAAATAGATTTAAAATTGTCTGGTTTTTTTTTAAACACATAAACAAGAGGGAAGTGACTACACATGTTTAACAATGTTTAGGAACCTGAACTAATGTGAAGAAAATTTAAGAAATAGGAATGTGACCTACAGAAAGTGATTTGGCACAAAAAAAAACAGACATTTCAAGTTCTGTTTGTAGTCCAATGCTATCCAAAAACTACATATCCCTCGGATCAACGCGGCTGTGGACAAATCAGAGACCGCTCTTTCATCCGGGAATCTCACCTAACAACTTCCGGGTTTGCCAGCTAACCGAGTGACGTAGTCATGCCTTGTTTCTTGATTTCTAAAAGAAAGAAAAAAAGATTATCAGAAAAATCTCTGTTTACTACCTGTCACGAACATGTTAGACTAATTACTTATTTTAATTAG
>JAOVVA010000027.1:4067512-4083711 GCA_028565275.1 Leiocassis micropogon | reverse complement strand
ATATTTTTTTTTTTTTTTTAAACCACAATTGTAACATGTGTCGTCTAAAACACATTGTTATGTGTTATTTAAAAGTCTTTGGCAGACGATAAAAGACTAAAAACACATTAAAAAGTAACTGTAAAAGTTTTTTTTTTATGTCTGAAATGGTCAAGGATGTAAATGCACTTCCATTGTTGTGATGATTTGTGCTGCCTTGTTGAAATGTGTGTCCTTCGCGCGACTCGTCCGTGTTATGTGTAGTTAAAAAAAAAAAGACGCCTCGAAAATAAGACGTATATATTACAATGATATTATTTACTCAACCAGGTATGAATCTAGTCCGCGCATGCGCAGAATCGCTTTGTGGCACATTTCCAAACGCGAGGAGCAAACTCCGGCGTGTGATTTGCTGTGTGCCTAAAACGTCACTGATGACGCAATCGATATCTGCGTTCTCTTTCCCGGAAATAAACTTAGACAACTATTAGATAGGGTGCGCGCGCTGGTTTGTCAGTTAATTCGGATCGTTTTTCTTATCTAAAATGAGTTAAAAGTAGTGGTTCGTAGGTTATTGTCACTGTTAGGAAATATATTAATAGTTTAAAGTACTATTAATTTGAAGAAAAGGACAAAACAGCACTTGTTTGTGGCTCATCATGTCGTCAGCAACAGACTCATCGTCCACCTCATCCTCATCTTCGTCCTCATCATCTCTGGACTATGAGTCGATTCCAGTCACAGCTCTGAACTACGGCGTGAGGAAGAAACTGGGTCTGTACTTAAACCCCACTAACACGGTGGCCGCAGACTGGACGGACATCGCGGAGAAAATGGAGTTCACCTACCTGGAGATTAAAAACTACGAGAAGCGAGAGAATCCCATGCAGAAGCTGCTGGAGGACTGGCAGACCCGAGTCGAGGCCACGGTGGCCAGACTGCTGGGCTTCCTGGAGCAGACAGACAGGAAGGACATCATCTCGGACCTCAAACCACTCATAGGTCACTGTCACTGATTTCTATATTTATTTTACTCATGCACACAAATCAAGTGATGAGATTAGCCTGGTGGGTTATTACAAAAATATATACTAAATATTGTCATTTGATTCACACACACACACACACACACATAGGACAACATCATATTCATTAATGGAGTATTGTGATATTGATCACTTTTTCCACACATGCACAATTTCATGCAATTATCCAATCAGCCATTTTCACATTGCATTATATTCACAGCTTGTATACATTTATACTACAGTATATATTTGGTGGCTCAAATGGTTAAAGATTTGTGTTACTTGTTGTAAGGTCAGAGGTTTGCACCGCCAAGCTGCCACTGTTGAGGCCTTGATCAAGGTCTTTAATTACCCCATCCCCTCCAGGGGCACTGTATTCTGTCTGTTCCTGCGCTCTTGACTTACACAATACTGACTTGTCAAAATGCCAGAATTGCCAACCTTGCTAAATGGCTACGAGTCAGATTTAAAAATAAATAAATAAAAATCCACCACACTCATTAAAAGTTAAGACATGGTTGGGTTTCCCATGTGACTTGACATTAAATAGAAAGATGATGGATTTTTTTTTTTTTTGTCTAGAAAATTTTGCCAAAACACCTGGGTTGCTTCTTAAAAGCGCCTTGGTACAGAATGCACAAAGGAGTGACGTAAGGTAACTTACAGTATACGAGCACGCTTTACAATTACGGTGAGCAAAAAAGCATCTAATGACATATTAAGCCTTAAAGTGAATGTGCTGCAAAATCACAAACCCCACAGACCTGACAAGTTACACTGGGTATAGATTCCATCCAAAGTAAAACCAGACCATGTTCTTATTATTATATTTTTTGTTCAGTTTTTTAATACCCAGGTTAAATTTTTTCACCCACTTTTGATGTTTGAACATTACGTGAAGAGCTTGAACTTCGCCATGATTGGCTGATTGGATAATTGCACAAATGTCCTGTGAATGTCCTGATGTTCCTAATAAAGTGGCGTGCCAGTGGATTTCAGTCTGCTATAAGTAAAGTCATAGTTTAAACTATGCTCTGTCTCCCTTTTTGTGCGCAGATGATGACTGCAGGAAGTACTTGGAGAGGCAAAAGGATCTTCCTGTCCAGGTCCCTGAGGTGGACAGCAGGCACCAGGATCGGGGCATAACCATAAACGATGGTGTGTGTGTTTTTTTTTTTTTTTTTTTTCCTGCTACAAAGCTAGGTTTAATGTGTGAAAATGGCTTTAACATGTTTACTTCTTCATCCCGATCCGGTGTTCAGGTCACACGCCAGAGACCTTCGACGCTTTCATATGCTACTGCCAGAACGACTTCCAGTTTGTCCACGAGATGATCCGACAGCTGGAGCAGACCGATTACAACCTGAAGCTGTGCGTGTTTGACCGCGACGTCCTGCCCGGGACGTGTGTGTGGACCATCACCAGCGAGCTCATCGAGAGGAGGCAAGCCTCTAAAGATTTCCAGCCTTAATCTTCATGAACTATACTTTGAACTGTGGCTTTTTGCTTTTTTTTTTATTAATTAATTATTATTTTTTGCTTGTAATGTTATAAAAAGGATGAGATGTAATAAGATGTATCCTGACATTTCGTTTTCTAGGTGCAAGAGGATGGTGGTGGTAATTTCTGATGATTACTTGGACAGCGATGCCTGTGACTTCCAGACTAAATTTGCTCTCAGCCTTTGCCCAGGTCTGTTTCTAAACATTAGTTAAATAATGTTATAATTTTTAATACATTTTTAAAAATACAATGGCGTTCAAGTTAAACCGGGCCTTGTGATGAAGCTTTTCATAAATGAAGATGTACAGCTGATCGAGATTTACAGAAGATTCAAGCATGATGTTGAATCACGGTGATGAGACACTTAGCCGCAGGAAACTATTTTCAATTGTTTTTAAGAAGGCCGTACATCCATGAATGGCGATTCCGGCTGGGATGGCTTGTTCTTGTGGACATTCAGCGAGTGGAACACCAGATCCTTGAAAAGTCGACGGATAACTTCTCGCCAACTTGCGGAAGAGATGCATCTGTCGGTGGGAACTGTACGCACGATCGTTCACCAACACCACGTGCACATTACAGGAACCCGGCCTCGCTTCAAGCCATTTCCACGTGTTCAGGCATTTAAGGGGTTCCTAGGAGGCCAGTGTTTCAGACGTGAAGCATGGAGAACAATTATCTGAGAGAACTTTCTACCTCGATGATGTCTAGCACTAGTGAGATACTGGGATAAGTGCATTAGTGTAGCAGGGGATTATATAGAGAAATAAAGAGAATTTTAATATTTATTTAAAATATTTTATTCTGTTACTCTGCACAATCAAAATTTGACTTGAACGCTGCTTGTAGAAACACAGATTTAGGGAAACTTCCTGTGACTTTTTAACCACTTCCTGCCTTGTTGATATCATGTTTTGACCCCTTTTTTTTGTCCCCCACACACAGGAGCTCGCACCAAACGGCTGATTCCTGTGATCTACAAGCCTATGAAGCGGCAGTTCCCCAGCATCCTGCGCTTCCTTACAGTGTGCGACTACACCAGGCCGTGCACACAGTCCTGGTTCTGGGTTCGACTAGCCAAAGCCTTGTCCCAGCCCTGAGCAGTGTACGTCCAGCCCCTGTTTAAACTGCCACAGCTTTTTTTTTCTTATCGTTTACAAGCCCTGCTACACGTCCTGAACGTTTCCTGTTTCAGTTACCACAAAATGACTTCTCAGTGTCTAGATGCAGAGCTGCTCAGTAGTTCTTTTCCTGTGAAGGTCACGCTGTAGCTAGCTTAATTGGTGGCTTAAAGATGAAGAACGAGGAGTTTTAAATAAAAAAAAAATGTGTATGTGTACTACTGGGGGTTTGAAATCCTAATGCAGATCTCTGAATATTTGGATCATTAAGCACATACAGGTAGTGTGGTGTGTATGTGCCAAAAGTATGTGAACACCTTGTAACGCTCTACAACCCGACCATCATACCTATATTAGCTTGTTAAACGCTACATTCCCAAACAACGGGCATTATTATAAAGCCCTTATACCATCCCCCTGTATTTGTTGCAGGCCACGTTTTTTTTTTTTAATATTTCGCTCTATTTTTAGGAATGAGCAGGGGTGTTCACATACTTTTGGTGATTTTATATTAAGCACAATACAGTGATTATTTTAACACCATCAACTTCTGATGGGAGAAGGACTGGGAAAATAGCTTAAAATTATAGTACAGATAGGTGAGATAGTATATTATACAAGGGGTGTTTAAGTCAAACTGGGACTTTTAATTCAGAGCACAGTAATGAGGAGATAAAATTTTCTCTTTTATTTCTCTATATAATCCCCTGCTTTCATTACAAGTCCCGGTTTGACTTGAACACACCCTCATATTTTAACAGTATATTTACACCAGGCGATTATGAGTTTTGTGAGAAACTCAATTTTCCAAATCAGTGTGAATGTAAACTAGGGAAAAAAACACAAGGATATGGAATACTCGTCCATAACTCATCTATTCGATAGTGGGAGTGTCAAATGTCAAAACTTTCAATTAAATAGAAGAAAGAAGGAAAAAAAATGATGCTTTATCACAAAATGTGACTGAGAACTAATTTATTGCGTACACAGTATTTATATGAATCTATCATCTATATGATCTCAGAACTGTGTTCTTTGCTTCTGACAGTTTTTCGCTGCTGCATGTTGTTACAGGAACATTTCACTTTATTTTAGTTAATAATTTTTGCTGTCACGTGTACTGCTTGATGATTGTACAATTTCACTTGATCTTAAATGATTTCTCATGACCTGAACCACTTGCCCAAAGATGACTACATGAATACTTATATATCATGACTCATGATTTGTCTTGTGCACAGAAAACCCTGATTGTTTATTTAAAATCATTAATTTTACACAAATCATTTTAGTTAGTGCATAGAAAATATATTTTTAAAAATGAATATTTTTTTTAATCTTTCAGCACGTGCCTTATCGATGATGTCATTGTCAGTTTGCTCTATTTTTATATTACATGTTAAATCCTTTTTGTAGTCTGTTTAATCTTATCCTTTCTTAATAAAAGAATATGTGTGGTACAAACATCTTTGTAATGAAATTCCAATTATTATGTTGTGACTAACAGAAGCACACAGACTTGTACTTGGATATGTAGAAGTAATAAAATAGCTAAATATTAATACACGTATTACATTAATAATTAGTTTTTCATTTTTTTATTTTGCTGATTTGTGTTTGCACCGAGTGTTATAGAGTCACAAAACGTTCAGGCCAATCAGATTCCAGTATGCAAATACGAGTGCAGGTAGTTTTTTTCCAATTCACATATGAAAGAATTTACACTTATTAATAAAAGTAGAAATATTATTCTAGCTTTTTCTGTTGTCTATTTAAATCTATTTATTTAATTTAGCAAATGATTTCAAATGAGAATCAGCTGATCCTGATAACCATGTGATTCTTTTTTGATGATTTAGCTTTAAAATGCTTTTTAATTGAAGCAGTTAAGTCCAGTTAAACTTTTAATAATAAGGCATGAAGTGCAAATATTCAAAAACTTAAATCCTAACAATAGAAAAACAGCCAAGTCTTTTTCTTTTCTAAATCAAATTCCGAACTCTGGGTGGCACGGTGGCGTAGCGGTTAGCACTGTGACCTCGCACCTCCAGGTTTGAGGGCTCGCTTCCCGCCTGCATGTTCTCCCCGTATATGGTGGGTTTCCTCCAGGTTCTCTAATTCTGATGGATTGGCACCCCATCTAGGGTGTACCCAACCTTCCCATGTAGTATAGAGCGTGAGTTGTAGAATCTGATATCCAGTGTGATCTATCATTTATATTAGTCATTTAAACATCATTACATTTCATCTGGAACACAAGTTGTTATATGGATGGAGCTGCCTTGTTGTATATTTAGTATGAATAATTTCTTAAAATGAAGTGAATCATTCAGTCCTCCAGTAAGTGCTTCTTTCTGGTCAGAGTTGCCTTCGCTCTCTAGAAAACAAAATTTGAAACACAGCAGATGCACTGGACCCTGTCCGTTACAGGACACCACACCCACAATCACGCTCTCAGTCATATCTGGGGCCAGGGTAGATTTGTTAGTGCATGAAAACCCAGAGGAATCCTACATTAAATCCAGCTGTGTGCACTTTGCATGCTTCTGCTGTTTGTTTAGAAATGTTTTTTTAAAACTACTCTGGGCTCTTCCAATACAAGATGCATATAGTTTGTTCATGTGTCCACATCACTGTGGCATTCCAGTTTCCTCCCACAGTCCAAAGACATGGAGATTAGGCTGACTGGCGTCCCCAAATGCTTGGAGTGTATGAATGAATGAGCATGTAAATATGAAAACAAAGAATACTTTTGCAATGCACTGATCTTGTATATACAGTATATATACAATTTGGAAAAAAATAAGGGAACACTTAATCCCAGGTTGACTTGAATGTGCTTCAGATGTACCAATGGTGTTCAAGTCAAACCGGGACTGAGTATTCCCTTCCTTTTTTTTCAAAATCTTGCCATTTGTCAGTGTATAGAAAGTGATTCTATGTTGGGATTTAAGAAGCAGTGTGTAAACAGTTTGTTCCTCCTTTGCAATGTTTGCATATCCAGCAAAAGATGAGCTGATGATGTGTTTATGGTAAAAAAGTTTTTGCCCTCCCAATTTTTTTTTCTTTTAATACTCTGTATTGAGGTAAATAAAGACCTGTGAGAATGAAATAAAGACGCCACTTTTGAGCTCCATGGTGGTACCAGGTCATCTTTCTTGTAAGAAAAATAGTGTTTTCAGCACTCTCACAGATGTATGCTTAATGGACAAACAGTCCAATGAGAGTGCAGAGGTTTGACCTCCGGTGTCCTCGTGGCTCTGTGAGAAGCGCTCCTGTGTAACAGCTCCAGGTTCTCCTGTTCTAACCGGGGCTCGGGTTACGACCTGTCTGGGATTTCGCAGTGTCTGTGTGGGTTTCCTTTGAGTTCTCATGTTTCCTTCGACCTCAAAAAAAAAACATGCTGGTAGGTTGATGGGCTGAACTGCCCCTTGGCTTTAAACACAGTGAGGCATTTCCAAGGGGAGTGCAAACTTTTGCACGCAACCATATTTATTTACCTTGCTCTGTCATTCCTGGCATATTTTCTCTGTAACAATACAGTATAATGCATTTTAAGTTATTACACTCTCAGACTTAAAATATTGAAGTCCGTTCAAGTCAAACCGGGACTTTTGATGTATGCAGAACACAGTTATGAGAGTAAAAACTCCCTTTGTTTCTCTATATAATCCCTTGCTACTCTAACACACTTGTCTAAGCTTTTCACTAGTGCTTGGATACCATCAAGGTAGCCGCTCGTATTTCCATGATTAATGCTTTTTTCCTCCACGCAGAGGCATTTAGGAACAATAAAAGCTAAGGCAGGTCATGGCTCTAAATATGGAGGCTAAATAAAATGAAAGCGGCAGAACGAGGATTCAAGCCCTGCTGGGAACAAACACAGTGGAAAACCGCAAACAGTTGCATATGCAAAACAGCTGGCCTGGCAACAGAGGACTAGAAATACATCGACTTCCTCTTACACACACGAACCTGAACTGTACTGAACACTGCGTAGCATTAGAAATAAAGTCATTTTAATTAATCGGAAATTTGGACATGTGTAAAGATTAAACCAATTAATGCAGTTGCTGAATGCTCAGATCTAATTGGATGGAAGCTTTAATAATCATTCTGGCTGCACAAATAATAATAATAATAATAATAATAATAATAATAATAATAATAATAATAATAATATATAAATAATAATGATAATAATAATAATAAATTTGTCTCTATATTTGCACAGCTATGTTTTTCTTATATTTTATATTTTGTTCTTATCCTCTATAGCTTTATTTCCTATAGCTAAAGTTTTTCTATATTTTAATTCTTATTAATAATCTTTTTTAAAGGTCACAGGCGGTTGTATAAGCCTGTAACCTTTTACTGCATATTGTACTGTGTATGACTGTGTATGTGACAAATAGAATTTGAATTTGAATGATAATAATAATAATCATAATTATTATTATTATTATATTAAATATTATATAATAATAATAATAGCAATAATAATAATTATAATAATAATAATAATTATTATTATTATTATTATTATTATTATTATTATTACTATTATTATTGCTATTATTCTTATTATGCAAAGACACTTTTATTTAGCATGGAATTTTATGGAAGGAGTAATACTGTTCATGCTGTGCTGTTATAGAAAAATAATCAACCTCAGGGTGGGCAATGTTTTTTTTTTTTATAACAGTATTCAAGTGTTTTATTCCTTATATTTCCACCTTTATATCCACAAATGTGTCACTATATATTTATACATAGTGTATAGTGTATATTTAGTACATGCATAATGTACGAGGGGCGTTCAAATCAAAATGGGACTTATGATGATATTTCTGGTAAGTGAAGGAGACAAACAATTGACATTTACAGAAGACTTCAAGCACAGTGCAGTGATTAGACTTTTAGTCGCAGTAAAACATGTGGAATAGTACAAACACAGTACATGAATAATGATCCTGGTTGAGTAAGCACAACGCCGAATACCTTGAAGATTGAATGATAATTTGTCTCCAGCTTGACCCAAAGACACGTCTGTCTGTGGGAACTTTACACGCAATCATTCACCAACACCACTTGCACGTTTCAGGAACTCAGCTGGGAGTTATTGCCACATCTCCCATATAGTCCTGACCTCGCTCCAAGTGATTTCAACATGTTCGTGTCAATGTAGGAGTTCCTGGGAGGCCAGTGTTTTACACGTTTAAAGGGAGTTCTACTTATATGTTAATATATTGATGCTGTGTGTCAGTGACTCAACCACAAGGTGGCAGCAGATGATTCAGCCCCAGTCCCAGAAAATCAGTGCTAGAAACCATAAGGTCATGAGTTGATGTCATTGCTTGACGCTTTCTCCCTCACAGCTCAGCTCTGCTCTTGATTGGATTTGGCCTCACTTGGATTTGAGTTTCTTCCAGGATCTCTGGCAACATCTTCACATTTTTAACAGTTTCATTTAATACCAAAACAAGACCATAAGGAAAGGAAAGAAAAGAAGAAGAAATAATCCAGTTTGCTACTTGGTATTTAGATGTCAACCTCTTTAATACAGTTACAGAATCCAGCATAAAAGCATACAATCATTAAATGATTATCTTCAATCATATCTCAATTACAAACATGAATTTTGTGGTATTATTTAGTTATATTCAGGGAAAGACTTTATGCACATTCATTATGTGCATCAGATACATTCCTTATGTACTGGCCTTTTGAAGTGGTCATTCGAAAATCAGGTAAAATGTATTGAAAAAAGAAAGAAAGAAAGAAAGAAAGAAAGGAGAGAGACAGAGAGAGAGAGAGAAGAAAGAGAGAATGAGAAAGAAAAAAGGAAAGTTTGACAGAAAGAGAATGAAAGAAATCCTCTATTTAAAAAAATAATAAATAAACAATATTGAATATACAAAAACAAAAGAAAAATATAAGGATTGACATTCATGATTGTAAGGCTATATATATATATATATATATAAAATACCTTTATTTGATTTTTTTATTAATAGGCGAGCATAAACAACACACAGAGCCCATAAAGTGATAAAATGATAACATTAAAACCTTGATGCAAATTTTACACAATGTGGCACGTGACCGCCCCTTGGCTAGTTCTCGTCCTTTTAACTGGAAGTTCATTTCCGCCATGATGGGTGTTGCCATGATAAGCCATTCTGACGTATTACCACGTAACACTTAAACATTTGTCATTAATAGTCCCCCAATTTAGCATGTAACATAGCAACATTATTTTCATTTTTTCTATTCGATATTTAAACCGCACCATATAATTTTTCTGCTGATTATTCCTAAAAGTTTTCTGTCAACACCCAAGATGGCCGCAGTCTGTGTCCGTGTGTGGGATACAACCCCAAGATGGCGGCCATCCACGTCCGCATTTAGCTGTACCCACTAAACATGGCGTTTAACTGAGTCCGCTTTTGTGGCGTCAGCACCCAAGATGGCCGCCCACTGCGTCCGTCAGTGTTCCGCAGGAATGTGGAAGGCGGCGGCCGCGGCGCTAGTGCCAAACTTTGGGGAATGATAGCGGGCGCTGTATGGGAGAGGGAAGTACCATAGCTGGGACGACTTGATTTCTTAAAAAAAAGAAAAACAAACATCAACCTGAGACTGGAAAACTTGGATTCGGAGAGTATTTAAAATTTGCTTTAAAATACGGCTTTAACGCAACCTTTAAGCCATGTCGGAGGACCTGAGCTCCCAACCCTGGTCCATTAACAAGGATGACTACGAGCTACAGGAGGTCATTGGTAAGTGTTTTGGAAAATATAAATATATATCAACAAAATTTGTTCATACTTTGAGCCTTTAAACGTTGACACGCACGCGGTTATTACGTTAAAATTGTTTGTTTGGAAATAGAGTTGAGGCATTTCACGTGGGCCGAATCCTGAATGACACTCCCATTCAAACGTAGTGCACTAGGTCTCACCTAGAACGCGTTCTTCTTTCTGCTCTAGGTAGTACACCTATATAGGAAGTATCCCGCCGTTTATGATGCGGCCGCGGTCGTTGCCAGGTAGCTTGTTAGCTCGGGGAGTTGTTAGCTCCGTTTTTACGTTAAATAAATAAAGTATCGTTTGATTTCTTAACATAATAGTAGACACAATATAACATAAATTGTGTGTACATTCATGACTGTAAAACTATTTTTGTATTAATAATTATTAAGAAACCAGGTTTCGGTTTGAACTAGCTGGGTGTACACCGAGTTTGGTTATGTTAGCTTAGCAAACAATGCTCAGGCTCAAAGTAGAGCAGGTGGGTTCAGTAGGGTGTGTGTGTGTGTAATTGTGTGTAAGCATTCGTAGATAGATAATTACTTTCCACAGTGCCTTTTTAATAACTCTTTATTCAGTTCTATCACCTGAGCTCAGGTGTTTAACTGGTTTAGGAAGTGTCTCAAACCGCGCCCTGTTCACTACATAGTGCACTACTGTGATCCTGGACACTTGGTCAGATCCCATATCGCACCTGGTACTGCTTAATAAACATCACACACTTACAGAATACCCATGATGCACTTCTTCATGCAGTTCTGTGAGGGTAAGGACGCAGAGGACACAGAGGGGACATGGTGGACCAGGTTTAAACCCGGACTACCGTACATAGGTTGGAGCTCCTCTTAGATAAGTTTGAAGACATTGCACAAACTCAAGTGTGTGTAAGAGTGTGTAAGCATTCATAGCTACATACTAAAGGAGAAGACTATTCAGTGCTATGACCTGAGCTCATGAAGTGTCCCTATCCGCACATAGTGCACGAGTGTGATACTGGAACCTTGGTCAGATCCCATATCACACAATTACAGAATACCCATGATGCACTTCTTCCTGCAGTTCTTAGAGGGTAAGGAGTTGGACACAGAGGACGTGGATAGGTACATGGAGGCCCAGGTTTAAACCCTATAAACCTGACAACGGTTATAGCTGCTCTGAGATTTACTATATAGACAAAAGTATTTGGCCAAGCCTGCAATGACGTTCTATTCAAATACATACACTTCAGTATGGAGTTCCCTCTTTTGCAGCTTTGAGAACTTCTACTCTTTTTGGAAGGCTGTCCACAAGATATTGGAGTGTTTATGTGGGAATCGGTACCCATTCATTCTGTAGAGCATTTATGAGGTCAGGCGCTGATGTTAGATGAGAAGGCCTGGCTCTCAATCTCCGAAAGATCCCAAAAGATGCTCGTTGGGGTTGAGTTTACCGGGCTCTGTGTTCGCGCTCTTTCACACTGAATTCATCAAACTATGTCTTTATAGTCTTTACTTTGTGCACTGAGGCACAATCATATTGGAATAGAAAAGGTCCTTCCTCAAACTGTTGCCACAAAGTTGGAAGCATAGCATTGACCAAAATGTTTTGGTATGCTGAAGCATTAAGATCGCCTTTTACTGGGAATTAGGAGCCTGATTGATTGAAACACCTGAATTCAATTATTAACAGGTTTGGCTGAATAATTTTGTCTATATATTGTAAGTTTGAAGACATTTTTTTTGGCCAAATGTATAAACTGATGTAAGAATGGTGCAGTGTGTGTGCCAGAATGCCAGTATAAAAAAACAACAACACAACCCTAGTAGCTCAAAGCCTGGCTCTTAACCCTCCATTTGGAAAGGGGAAAAAAAGAAGCTCTATCTGTATGAATGCGTCCACGTGTACGTGTGTGAACGTGAGTATATGAAACGAGCCGAAACCTGATAATGAGGTTATCTATAGGATCCATATGGCCCTGCGGCTCTCCTGTACGTGCGCACAGCCCGTCTCGTGTTTGTGAATTACATGCTGTGGCCTTCGTCACCACAACACCACCCCCCCTCCCCACCACCTGCAGGCTGAGACCCAGGCCAGGCACTCAGTTTAACTGCGCGTGTGTGTGAGAGAAAAAGTGAGTAAGTGAGAGAGCATTGAACAGACACACCTTACTCTAGAGATACTCTTCTCTTCACTGGAGTGTAGAAAAATGTCACTACACAAAGGTTAATTCTTCCTCCTGTTGAGTCTCCGTCCTGTTCAGTAGTTACAGTATTAATAAAGGACGTAGTGTATTACGATCAGTAGCAACACACTTTCGATGGCAGTCATGATAGATGGATTCGGTCAACAGCTCCTAACACTCCGGTGACGATCATATGAAGTGTGTGTGTGTGTGTGAGCCGTTAATTAAAATTTATATCAGAATTAAGATTTATGAAATAAATCAAATCACAAAATGAATTTAAAAATATAGCATTTTTTGTATCAAATATATATTGTTAAAGTTTGAGTTAATTCCTATCAATAATGAATAAAATAGCATTTAAAATAATCTGTTATGTTTAAAATAAAATATAAATAAAATAACATTTAAAAGTTAAAAAATATATATTTTTTAAATGTGATTTGTAATTATGTTGTATTATTAATAATAAAAGAACATAAAATATATTTCATACAAAAATACAATTTGTAGTTAATTTGTATTAATTTGTGATGCTCATAAAACGACATTTAAAAAGTAATCTTTTTAGTAAATATTTTATATTTTAAAAATTCCAATTTGTAATTAACAATTTGTGTTCAGTTTTATTAATAGTTAATAGACTAACATTCTAAAACCAATTTAAAACCTGTATTAAATTTTTTTTATAATAAATTAGTTTGAATGTATATTATAATAACTAAACTTAAAAAAAAAAACTAAAATGTATAGTTATATCTAAGAGATACAATTTGTAATTCATAATTTGTGTTAATAATAATTAAAATAACTTTTTAAAATATTTTTTTCAGTTCTATTCATATATATTATAACAAATACAATAACAAAAAAATCTAAAACATTTATATTATATCTAAAAGATGCAATTTGTACAATCTGTATTAATAAGAATGCATTTATACATGACATTTATAACGATCAAAAACTGTTTGTGAAAAAAAATATATATATTTTTTTGTTGCATCATGTTTGTATAGTTTGTGAGCAAACCTAAATATGATGCTCATCATGTGTCAGAAATATCTTAAAATATAATAATAATGATGATGATGATGATGATTAGGATTATTGTAAACCATGATTAAAACTAAATAAACAGGTCATTATTGTGCCTCATGGACACGAGGACGTTGGGGGGCGGGGGAGTGCTCAGTTTTTAGCACACTCAGCACAAACCATTGTTTTGGTTACTTCCCAGGTCGAGTGCTCGTGTTATTCCGTGGATATTTCCAGCTCAGGACACAGCAGGACTGTGTAGCGCCTCTCTTTCTTTCTCTCTCTGTTTCCTTCTCACTTTTTTCAATCCCGATTTTTCCAGATGAAATGAAAAGCTCCTTCTTGGATGTTTGAGTTTTATTGTATTTACAGGCCTTACCTGCGCTCAGCAGCGTTCATGACGCGACGTCTCCTTTTAAATACTAAACTCTAATCCTTTACATTTGGACCTGAAATCACAGTCAGTAGTTTACAGTGCAAGAATGACATCGTCTTTTTCATCTGTTAGATTTAAACAGGAATGGTTGTTGCATTGAATTCCAAGCTGTCTGAAAAACTGAGATTGATTAATTAACGAATATGATTGGTGATTGGGGGTGGGGAGGGGCGTTGTTATGAGCTTGTGTTACAGGATTAATCTGGCATTAATCAGACTCAATCAGAGTAACCGCAGGAAACACACAGGCAGGATGTTTCTTCACTCAGCACTTACGCTTTGAATCTCCAGCTTTCCAAAGAGAAGTCTAGCAATAATCATAAACTGTTCAGCCCGGAGAATCCCTGACAATGTGACGGTGACAACTTCAATAACTTGGTCTTAAATTAATTGTCTCTCTAATTATCGTGCAGTCCAGGGCGTGTTTAATCAGTTTTTGAACCATGTTAACATGTTAAGTAGTTACGATTAAATTTTTTCATAGCGGAGATGGGGAGAGGGAGGGGGCGTGTCAGAAATACAGTACCTCTCGCCTCACGGTCCGAACACGGACAACAGGCTGGGCTTGAACCAACATCCGCCATGTTTTGATATGAGTCATGAAATCGATCGAGTCTTTGATGTTTAATTCTGAGCGGATTTTGTTTGCTTGAGGGGCGGGGCCTGACGAGTTTCCTAACTGAACGGTGAATCTGTCATGATATCTGGATTGCATGAACCTTGTCTTATAATGTAAATGGTATAAAGCACTTGGGTGGTGTTTTATTATAGGAAATTCATCAACAACCGATGGGCTGGTTCATCCTGAGGTCCTTTTTTTTTTTTTTTTTTTTGTGAACTTTGCTTATCAAAAAGTTTGAAAATCATTTTAAGTAAAGAGCATCAGCCCCTGCAACTGTTTAAGTTGTTACCATGGAAATGACACTTGTGTCAGAGCAAGCGCATTAATATACAGTTGATCGAGCATCAAAGCTGTCGTTACTGGAAATGGCGGCAGAACAAAGGATCCGGCGGGATCACTTCAGAGCGACTGTGGGATATGTAGCTAGCCGGTGCGATTAGGATCTGAACGCGACATGTCACACTCGATTGTCGAGGACTGTGTGTGAGGCATGCAGAAGAGACGTAACAGAGGCTTCCTGACATCTGGAGTGATGGGAGACGCAAACGGGCATGAAGGAGGCCATTGAGCGCCGCTGCTCAGAGGTAGCATTGTCCTCCTCCGGCCACGTGGACTTCACACAGCCTGGGAAGGATGACACGCACACACACTTTTTTAAGCTTTAATTCATTCTCTTTTGACTACTTTTGCTGGTTTTCAGTACGAAATGCCATCCGTTAAGGTATATATCGGACGACAAGATGTATACATCCGTCGTTTCTGTGGCAGTTATTCTCAGGGTCGGGTTGCCAGCTCAACACCCGATTGTATCTCAGCACTTGGGGTTGAAGGACTTTCACAACAGTGACAAAAGTGGCAAAGTTGTCGTCCATCCGCGTACGCTGTAGATAATGTGTGGGTGAGCCATGATCCAAATTTAATTACCGTCTAGCCAGCGTACCCCGCCATCCGACAGCTACCAATCAGCGAGGGGGAACAATAACACGTGAAACATCAATAAAAATATATAAAATGCTGCTCATGTGGCATCTCAGTGTAAATGAAGACATGAAAATTTAGAGAGCTATCCGCCCTCTTCCGCATGCATGAGCTTACAAACCCGCACGTTCGGCCAGGGCGAAGAAAGAAGCCCCGCCCTCTAGGAGACCCTGGTGGGGAAAGAAAAAGAAAATCACCACGCGACTCAAAAAATCAAAAAATATATTCTCTATATCTTCTATACATGTAATAAATCTGTAAAGTGGGCGTGTCCGTTAGGGTTGGGTATCGTTGGGGTTTTTTCGATACCGGTGCCAAAACGGTGCCTGAACCGATACTTTACAAAAGCCACAAAATGTTGGTGGATAACTCAAGAATACATTTTTATTGAACAAAAAATGTAATGCCTAAAATTGAACAATATATTAAAAGTTTAAAGTATATATGAATATATACAGTGGTGTGAAAAACTATTTGCCCCCTTCCTGATTTCTTATTCTTTTGCATGTTTGTCACACTTAAAT
>JAOVVA010000027.1:4042001-4055111 GCA_028565275.1 Leiocassis micropogon | reverse complement strand
CACCAGATGATATTGACTTTGCACAAAAAGAAACAGTGGGCAAGTAAAGATGTGGTGTCAAAAGAGATCTTCGCTCAGACCCCCGACTTCTAGGCTCTTTGTCCGAGGCTTTCTTTCTTTCTGCTTTCTTTTTTCCCCATCGGTACCACAAGCATAATTACCAGCGCAATGCCCCCCGGGAGGTCCCTTTGTCCTGCTTGTCTCTTAAATGTCAGGTGGTGAATAGGCAAGAGGCGTAAAGCGTTAAGTATTACTTTACCCAACCTTGCAACCCCGAAGTACATGTATTGTAAAACCTGAGTACAAGGTCTCTTTCTAAGCTACGCCTTAAGATGTGTTTCATCACTGAAAGATGTGTGTAGATTAACAGGATTGTTCATGACACACGGGTCTGAGATAAACAAACACCCAAGACAATCCTATCCTCGGGCTCACGACACCACGCAGGCCGAAACTTGCAGGATATCAAACCTGAACGAGGCGAAAAGCCAGGTTGAAGTTGTACATTTCGGATTACTCTCAGACCCTAAAAGAACTATTAAACAACAGTGCACTCCAGAAAGGCTAAGTTATTAGCTAACGGGTAAACGCAGGTCAGAGAAGTGCATGGGAACCGGAGGGTTTCTGTTTCTCAGCATCTGCAGCCCTTCTTCAACAGGTTCAGCGTAAATTTGCACTTGGTCGAGTTCAAGATTGTTTTGAAATTACAAAGCCAAGTCATCAAGTCTGGGGAAAAAAAAACCTTCCAGCTTTTCAAAAACAGGATTTGCAAAAGGATATCTTCTGGCTACAGCAGGTGTGTTGTCTCAGATTGGTGTCGGACATTTACGTTAGTAACAATTCTGTCACGGGGAAATCAGGGCACACCCTGGATGGGGTGCCAACCAATCGCATGGCACAAGCACACCATCACAGATTGAATCATACACTACAGGTAATTAGGAAACGCATTCAGTCTACTTGTCACGTTTTAGACTGTAGGATGCATCCAGAGGAAACCCACCCAACCCTCTGGAGAATATTAGTAACCTATGAAAAAAATGGCTTCAACGAAGTTCTTAGTCCCTTTGGATCAATGGATGTTAGTTAATGATGAAGGATCCTTAATTAAGACAGAATCTTGCTTCCACATTATCAGCTAGGAAATAAACAAGGGTGGAGAGAGATTTCTACCAGGCAGCCTGCATTCCAAGGATGTTTGATTGCTCTTGATTTCTGTTCATGTTTCTGCAAGTTCAGGTTTTGCTCTTGCTCAGTTCTCTGTGTTCCCATTCCTATGAAACCCCTACTAGGATTGCATCATGCAATCTTTTTGGTGATAAAGTAGTGCTGCACGATTAATCGGATAAAAATCTAAAAATCTCAATATGGACCTGTACAGTTTTTTAATCGGAAAAAACTGAAGTTTATTACAAGTAATTAGGGCTTCACGATTTGATAAAATAAAATCAAATTGCGATAATGATTTAAACTAAATATTAAATGTTAAGGGCAGAGGTGGCTCACTGGTTAAAGTGTTGGACTACGGTTCGGAAGGTCTCTGGTTCAAACCCCAGCACCATCAAGTTGTTTATATTTATCATAATATATTATTGTAATATTATAATATTTCCAATATTTATCAGCAAATGCTTAAATTTGTGACAAACTTGTAACAAATTCTTTGTGAATACATTACCTGTATTAAATTGCAGCCTTTTGCGATTAAAAGAATTGCTCAGGTTTGTATCGCAATTTTGAGTTTAACCGTTTAACTGTGCAGAACTGCATAGTCAGGAATTTATGAAGTTTATCAATAATTTAAGCATTTGTTTATTTAAAAAAAAATACTTTTAAGGTGATAATTATTAAAACATCTTGTTAAATAAATGTCTGAATACAAAATTATACATTTAATGGCTACATAGCGCAGTTTATATCCCAGTTGCAATGTGTGTCAAAATAATCACAACGTGATTTAAAAAATAATTTGCTTATTAATTTATTTATTAAATCAAATCATGCATCCCTAAATTAAAGGTTTACAGTCGAACCCCGTAAAGTTGCAGTTCAGAGTTTGGTCCCTCAGTCGTTCACGGATTTTTCCTTAGAACCTCATTAATAATTGTTCACGAATATCGCAAATATCCTCCACAATTTTTTTTATTGGACTTTGGCGCGGCAATATATAATTTTGCGGTTTAACGCAAAACTATTAAGAACAATATAATTGACTTATTTTTGTAACACAAATATTATTGTAAATTCAGCTAAAACCGTGGAGGAAAATGCAGTTTCCGATGGTGAATTATCACCATATTTACCCTACAGTACTGATACCATAGAAAACCATTATAGTACATACAGAGTGGTAACATCTGTATTTGACATTCTAGGTCCGCGGGAGACACAGCAGTTTACCTTTAATCTATTAAGATGAGTTTGAAATAAAATTAAAGTGTTTCGGGAGCAGATTTCGGGTTTAAACTATAAAAATAGGCATTTATAGGCTTTTTTTTTTTCTGACCACATCCAGAATTTGCGTGTGCTCTAAGAACGTAACCTCCAAGCCTGATACCAATCTTGGGTTCTGGAGTGGGGGGTGGTGGCAGGGAGCGTTTGATTTGGGTGATGGTTTGGGCTGCAGAGTCAACATTATCTCAGCCATCTCTCATGTCGGACAGAAAGCCTTTGAATCAGGAATTCTCATTTTCATTTCAACTAATTTCAACCAGTCTCTTCTTTTGAACCTGGAAACATTTTCATTAATATTGCCCAACTATTACTGTACTTATCTATGCGGTCTGTCTAATGAACGACGCAACATCTTATCCATGGCAAATTCCAAAACCACTCTGACAGAATCTCTGTCCTCTGGGAACACACACACACTCACACAATCAGGAATGTTTCTCTGCCAGCAGGATGAGTGTGTGCTTACGTGACGGCACACAAACAGATACTGGTTGAATGAAGTCATCGTGCTGGATGTGGCAGTGATGTTTAATGTTGGTCTTTCTCTCTTTGCAGAAAGAGATTCAAGCCATGAGCCAGTGCCACCATCCTAACATCGTCTCGTACTACACCTCCTTCGTAGTGAAAGACGAGTTGTGGCTGGTGATGAAGCTTCTCAGCGGTGGTAAGTGGACTCTGTTTTTTTTTTTTTTTTTTTTAAAAGCTCATGAAGACCCAGAAATATAGAGGAAAAAAATTCCCCCATTAGAGTGAAATGCAGTCACGCTCGAAAAAATAATAATGAGAAATGTGATGCACAAACGGTATGCGGAATAAGTCACGCACTCAAACTGTGATCGCTCATTTCATGTCTGGTTGAAGTTTTGCAAATCAGCATCGCTAATGAACAGGATAAAAGTTATAATATGACTTTAAATACATGATTTTACTGTAGATACAGCTTACAGCAGGAATTGATTCGCGTCAGGCCCAGGAATGATTGCTTTCCTCACATTCACATTATTATTGTCCTCTATGTTTGCATTTTTACGTGCTCCGATACAGCAGGTGGCAGTATGCACCTACTTGTTTTGTGAGCCGCCAGTAAAGGCGAGAAGAAGAGAACAAGGAAGTTAACTTTTACGATATGCCTAATATTGTTGATGTTTCAGGAAAAGATGTCAAAAGCACCACTCTTGCGTGTTTTCACAGAGATTTCGGAGGACTGATATAACGTCTCGTCTAAACAGCGATCTAC
Source organism: Leiocassis micropogon (assembly GCA_028565275.1). Classification (NCBI taxonomy): domain Eukaryota; kingdom Metazoa; phylum Chordata; class Actinopteri; order Siluriformes; family Bagridae; genus Leiocassis; species Leiocassis micropogon. Next base: position 4,051,420 of record JAOVVA010000027.1, on the reverse strand, counting down.
TTCCGTTCTCAGTACTTCTATTTTTAGATTCGATCCGTGCCCGAGTACGCTGTACACCTTTTCCAGCAGAATCGGAAACGGTTCTCGAGCACGGAACGATTGTGTTCACACTGATCGAAATGAACCAGACTTTGGGGTCAGGTGACTCGGAAATGATTAAAGGCCCCTAATGTGAAAATCCCCTTAATGTGAAGTTGTACAACTGGTTTAAAATTTCGATCAGGATTTTCTTTTTTTTTTTTGATCCTTATCTTTAGTAAACCCTTTTTTCTGGTCAGAGTCAGTCGTCGAGGTGAACTGGGAACACTGGGTGGGATGCAAGGCAGGAGTACCTGAATAGTCAGATCACAGACAGCGAATATTGTAAAGCGGAACCGGTAATGTTTAATGACGTATTATTGGACTCTCCTCACACAGCAGACCTTGCTGTACATTTGCATTTCAAGCCTCATTACCAAAACCAGGTACTGATTCAATGCAGATGGTAACGAGTGTGATCTTGCGGGGGTGTGGAGCAGTTCTCCATGACTGTTAGTTTGTGTCTGCCAAGCGCTCGCTTTCTCTCTCGCTCTCTCTCTCGCTCACTCTCGCTGTGCTAATCACAGGGCTGAGGCAATAAACAGCACAGACTCTGTACTGCCGCAGCAGCCACGCTCTCATCACGGCGCGAGATGACAGGAAAAGGAAGCTGTACTTATCGCGAGCAGATCTCTGTGCAGTGTTTAGCATCGTCATGGTAGAAGAATTTTTATAGACGGAACGTGGTGATGCATTTTCTAACCCTCAGCTGCTGTTCTCTCTCTCTCTCTCTCTCTCTCTCTCTCTCTCTCTCTGTCTGTACGGTGCAGACTGCAGAGCGGTCGAGACGGTTCAGTCTTGATTTATGTGGTGTAATCAGCAGATAGGAGCATTATAGGCTGCTGCGACAGGGGAGATGGAGCGTGCTTCCCTGATGCAGACTTAAAATCACACGGCCTGGGTGCAGAGACAGGCTCTTCTTCTCTTCCCTCTCAGGAGATTTTACACGCTTGTACAGAGAATGCAGCATTTGCGTTGCAGCCTTCATTTCAGGTTGTGCGTTAAAAGAAAACTCTAAAGCCACATTGAAAGGCACAGAAGCCACACCTCCTGTTACTAGGAGAAAGGCAAGCACAAGGACAGACAGGCACAAGCCACGCCTCCTCCTGTTAAGACTGACTGGCACAGAAGCCACGCCTTCTTTTACTGCGACGGACACAATGGCCAAGCCACGCCTCTTCCTCCTAAGACGAAAAAGGCTTTGAAACCACACCTCCTGTTATTGGACCAGACACGGACAAAATTCATACCTTATTTTATTATAAGATTGACAGGCACAGAAGCCACACCTCCTTATACTAAGATTGACAGGCACAAAAGCCACACCTGTTTGTACTAAAATTGACAGGCACAGAAGCCACACCTCCATATACTAAGATTGACAGGTACAGAAGCCACACCTACTTATACTAAGATTGACAGGTACAGAAGCCACACCTACTTATACTAAGATTGACAGGTACAGAAGCCATGCCTACTTATACTAAGATTGAAAGGCACAGAAGCCACACCTCCTTGTCCTAAGATTGAAAGGAACAGAAGCCACACCTCCTTATCCTAAGATTGAAAGGAACAGAAGCCACACCTCCTTATCCTAAGATTGAAAGGCACAGAAACCACACCTCCTTATATTAAGATTGACAGTACAAGCAGGTGTGGCTTATGTGCTTTAAATCTTATGAGAAGAAGGTGTGGCTTCTGTACCTGTCAATCTTAGTATAAGGAAATGTGGCTTCTGTACCTGTCAATCTTAGTACAAGCAGGTGTGGCTTCTGTTCTTTAAATCTTATGAGAAGAAGGTGTGGCTTCTGCACCTAAGATTGACAGGCACAGAAGGCACACCTCCATATACTAAGATTGACAGGTACAGAAGACACACCTACTTATACTAAGATTGACAGGTACAGAAGCCACACCTACTTATACTAAGATTGTCAGGTACAGAAGCCACACCTACTTATCCTAAGATTGTCAGGTACAGAAGCCACACCTACTTATCCTAAGATTGTCAGGTATAGAAGCCACACCTACTTATCCTAAGATTGTCAGGTATAGAAGCCACACCTACTTATCCTAAGATTGTCAGGTACAGAAGCCACACCTACTTATCCTAAGATTGTCAGGTACAGGAGCCACACCTCCTTATATTAAGATTGAAAGGCACAGGAGCCACACCTCCTTATACTAAGATTGAAAGGCACAGGAGCCACACCTCCTTATACTAAGACTGGCAGGGACAGAAGCCACTCCCCCTATTGCTAGGCCATCACAGGGGCCCCGCCTCCTAAGATTGACAGCCACAGAAGCCACGCCTCTTGTTACTACGACAGACAGGCACAGAAGCCACACCTCTTGTTACTGGGCCTGTCAGGCACAGAAGCCACGCCTCCTTTTATTGAACTAGTATTGGTACAGAGCTCTAAAGCTATTAATGTATTTATTTATTTTTTTTCCTCTAATATACTCCTTATGACTTTTCCCAGTGACGATAAGCACTTCCTGTTTCAGGGTCCCATAACCGCACGGGGCATTGCGCTCGTAGGCTTGTACAAGTAAACAGATGCTTGTTACACATTCCTCATCCGGCCTTCACGTGTCCAGCGATCCTCCTCACGTCACCGACTTGGCACGACTCGCTGATCTTTGGCCTAGTAGGCGTAAGTTAACATTCGTCCCATGCCAAACCGTGGCTTACAGGAAACCAGAAATGTCAGTCCCAACAACTTTCAGGACAAAAGCTCCTTTTGGCTGCATTGAAAGCTGCGATAACTGCAGCGCAGACAGCGAGGCCTGCTTTTCCGTTTGGCACGGAGCGAGAGAGATGTCTGGGGAGCGCTCCTGTTACAGCTATTTCCAAGAAAGCCTGGAAAGAGCACAAGGCTCTGAATCGAGCATGTGCTTCACGTTGCCAAGGCAAATTCTGTGAAATGGTCACTTATTTTAGCTACAACCTGCCTGCCAGCTCAGCAGGAAGGTATATATAAATAAAATGCTTAGAGGATGTATTATTTTTATTCCCTTTATATGTAGTCATGACGCTTTTATTTGGAGTAGTGGCTCAACAGTCATGGTTCTGGGTTACTGATCAGAAGGTCAGGGGTTGAAGCTCCAGCACTGCTACCTTGAGCAAGGGACTTAACCCTGTCTACTCCAGCAGTACCATATCGGAGAGACTCCACGCTCTGAACCCGGCTTCATAACAAACCGGCAAAGCTGACCAGTTTCACTCCGAACTCCTTAATCCTGAGAAAGATCTTCCCATGCCTCTCTGACTCCACTGCGCTCTGAAATCAATCCGTTATCGGACAAAGCGGACTGGAAATTGAGAGCAGAGAACTAAAGCAGAGCACCAATAAATATGTCCTCGGTGTGGGTCTGACCAAATTAAATAGTATTTCTCACAGCTGTTTCCCGGCATCAGCAAGCTCTCGGCAAGTTTTATTTTCTGTCTTCTGATGCAAGTACAAATTTCCCCGAGTCTTCCCAGTTGGGTTGATGAGATCAGGCTGAAACTTGCGCCCTGACTCTGCGGACACGTTTAAGATTTTATCGCTTGGACAAAAAAAAGAACTGGATAATAAGCTTCGAAGAAAACCAAGATAAAGTGTTTAAATTCATCATGACGTCCCACATGTCCATCTGTAGTTGGAGAAAAAAAAGGTAAAAAAAACAAAACTGGTCTGTTCTTGCTAAGGAAAGCAAGGAGCTTCCGTATGATTTAGAAAGGGGCAAAAGGAGCAAATCGAGCCTCTAGGCCGTTTGTTGAAACCTGCTCCTAAAACTTGGCGAGATGTTTCAAACCAAACATCATGCGTATTTACTCTGCAGATGGAAAAAGAAAAACCTGCAAGCGTAGGAAGGGTTTCCCCTGGAGGTTGACGCAGATCTAAATTACACATGCCACTGTTGGGGATTTGCTTCTTTTGTTCATCAGAGTATCAATTATACGGTACGAAGAGATCCAGCATTCCAGTCAGAGCTTAAGCCCGTTCGTCACAGCGCTCTCCTCCCAGTCCAGGCCCGTCCTCGCCCTCCGGGTTTTGGCTAGTCTTCAAGCTGCGCTTAAGTAATAAAGGTGCTCTTTTACCATTTAATGTTTTTGGCTTCTTGCCCATTAAATGTCATGGGAAAATGTCACGGAGTCAGAAGCGTGTTTTTCCTAGGAGTGCGCATTCACATTGTTCGCCGTTTGTGCGATTTTTAACTCGAGGCAAAGCGGATTTTGATGTTGTAATCGATCTAAATAAGACCTGGCTTTGTTCAGTCTTTCACAGATAGAAGCCAGATAAAAAATTTTTTTGTTTGTTTGTTTTTGTAGATTGCACGTCTGATGAAAAACTGGAATTTGTTGGCTTTCTACACGTTCCTGACACCGAGCTGTGAACTTAAAAGGCTACTACAAAGTAAAGTGAATCTGTTTTGGGTCAGCATGAAATAATCGAGCAATTGATCAATGCTTGCGTTCTCAAAGCATAGTATTGTCGAGGCTCAGAAAATCAGAAGAGGATGAGTTTAAGCCCCAGCATCTCCCACTTTGGGTTTCCTTGAGCAAGGTTTTTAACCCTTTCTGCTCTTTATAGCACAACGCTCTGAACTTCTGGCGATCTTAACAAACTGAGACATAGGCAGTCAAAACATTAGGCAATTTGTTTTTGCCAGTCCCCGTCCACTGTCTTTGTAAGAATTAGTGAAGATGAACACTGGCGTGTGCTTCTTCTGAGACCTTGCGTCGAATTTAAGCTTAAGCTTACAGGACAGGTCAATGATGGTCCTCTTCTGCATACCGAAACTCAAAGACGACCATAGTCATAGAACATGCCAATCGGGATGTGATTGTCCACGTCAGTTTAATTCACTCACCTCTCTAAGGAGACCTATTAGATTGTCTTGATGAACGTCTCAGTGTTGAACCACTAGACAGCCTTTTGTTGTAAATACAGCTAATGTTGCAGCTAACTTTCATAACTTGAAAAGAAGTGATGAGGTTTTAGACAGAACGGTGAATGAACAGAACCTTCATTTTTAACATCTGAGAATAGCATCAGTACACGCCAATGTAGAACATCACGGTATGTAATGATGTGCAGATGTTAGACAGGGATGCCTACTGATGCTTTTCTGACTAAGCTGCTGTTTTCAGTGTTCCCATTTTTAACGTCATATCGTTGTTGTTGTTTTTTTGTGCCCATCAGGCTCCGTTCTGGACGTCATCAAACACATCATCTCACGAGGCGAGCACAAAACCGGGGTGCTGGATGAGCCGAGTATAGCCACCATACTCAAAGAGGTTTTACAAGGACTCGAGTACTTGCACAAAAACGGGCAGATTCACAGGTAAGCAGAGATTCTGGACATTTTAGACACAACAACTATTTTTGTGGTCTTTCCTGAGTTTTATTTGTCTCTACATTGTAAAACAATACTGGAGGCGTCCAAAATATGCAATAAACTCATTAGAACAGTTGATATTGAGATGTATCTGCTACTTACGCTTTGTAAATCCTTCATAACGGCTCTAATCTGAGGTGCTGTTTGTTAATTGGTGATTTCTGAGGCTGGTAACTGAAATGAACCTCTCCTCTGCAGCAGAGGTAAGTGTTGGTCGTGCTTTCCCGAGAAGGACTTCATTAGAGCCGGTTTCATCCTGGTACTTGATGGGTTTTGCAATTGCACTTGACACAAAAACTGTTCTTGGAAGAACTGTTTTAGAACAGCTGATCTTCATGTCTTAAAATAACAACTGACTGTTACTTATGATGGTGATGTTACTTAATTACAAAATGCCATGTGTGTGATTTCACAGTTTAAAAAAAAAAAAATCCAGTTTGTTCTAGAATATAGAAAATAAATCACAAAATAAAAATAGTGAATAAGAAGTTGTGTCCAAACATTTGACTGATAGTGTATATGCAATAACCTGTGTTGGGAGAAAAATGCGTCTCGACATTTTTGTGCAATTTGGTGCTCAAACTAGAGTGCGTGCATGCTTGAGAAACCCATCTCCCGCTGAACTGAACACATTGACCAATCAGGGTGGAAGTCAGGAAAAGATGCTGGTATCTAAGGACACCCACAGAAAAGTAAAGATTTGGACGCAACAACCTCAGTATTACCGCTGAGTAAACCATTTAAATAGAAAATACAAACGACGCTAACCAGATGGAAATGCGTTACACCACTTGTAGCAGAAACGTTTACGAACAAGTCGTAAATGGCAAATACTGTTTAAAAAAAATTGTTACTAATACTTAGTTACACTTGTCTGTTGCTTATTAATCATTTTCTTAAAACCATTAGCTAGCTAATAGAGCTGTGCAGTCGATTAAATTGATCTTTTGTAGGTCGACGAAATGTATTGAATCAATGGTGTAGCTTTTCATTATGAATCGACTCGCACTTCAAATTCAAATTTTATTAGTCACTTACACCGTCTGTGACATAAAGAAAGGGAAATGAAACTACAAACTAAAATCTTGCTTTAAAAAAATGCAATTAAAGAAAAACGTAAAGCTGGAAATGAAGCTAGAAAAATAAAATAGAATTAAACTAAAAGTTTATATTATATAGGAACAGAATTTATTACAATAATTGTAAATAATTATACATTTGTAAAATTTGTACAATTGTACAAAATTGTAAACTGTGAAGTATAAAAGTATAAGCATATATAGGATGTGTATATTTTGTATGTATATAATATGTAAATAAAAATATAGCATGGGTATATCTTACATTTCTTAGATAATTTAGATTAACTCACAAAATGCACAAATCCTTTAAAAACAAAACACAGCTTTTGCCAAAATGCACTTCATACACTTTAAACATGCGTCAATCTTTCACAAAAACTTCACGAAATACTATTTTTTTTCTTTTTTTTTGTGTTTATGGCCTGTTGGTGAAACACCGCCACCTACTGGACCGGAGTGTGGAGCGGACGATTAGCACAGAAGTTATACAATGTTTCTCAGTATTTTTTTTTTTTATACTTGAGAATAATCCAGCAATGAAAATGCGAGCTCAAATGTCAAAATGAATCAAATATTTAAAATTTATTAGCTACTTAAAAAAAATTTGTTTAGCTTTAGCTTTTTTTAGCTTCCACGCCAACTAAAATAAATATAGGACTATGCAGCAGAGGAGAAGTTCAGCATGCTTAGTGGGATTTGATTGCAAGTCATTGCTAAAACAAGCTAGCAGGAAGAGACTATGTTTATTCAAATAACTGCTCTGTACAGCCACCATGAGCAGAAAGGCGTCTCAGGATACGCAGCACGTCATATAGTTTAAGATATAGATCATATACATCTAATTAGAGCTTGGCTGAATATCCATGCTGCTTCCATCCTATGAGATGTCCTGTACTTTAAAATGCGTGGTGTCGTTCCTACATGAATCACTGGTTTGGCATCACAAATGTATATTGTGTTTATTGATTTATTTAATTGTGCTCGTGAACCACACTGTGAAGCATATTTCTTCATGTACCAAGATTGTAAGAACACGCTTGTTAAATCTTTAATTAGACTACAGTCTGTAGGGTTTGATTTATGATGCGTGTAGAGACTACATCTGGAGACTTTTTTTTTTCGTTCCTCAGCTAAAGCAATTCATCTTAGACATCTGTGAACATTTATGTCCTAAGAACTTTATTCAGGTTACGTGTCTGTTGTTACACTGTTGCGATTCCCCAAACACCCCCACGCAAAGAACATCTAATTCAACCTCATTTAAATTCCTCCCTTATTAGTATTAATCCTGCTCTTTTCCTTTCTTGTTTTCCGAGACTGGATAAATCAGCCGGGCTTCAATAATTCATGACTCTTTAGCTTGGTTAAGTACCTGCACCTCGCTAGTGGGCCGCTCATGAAACAGCTTTTTGTCACGGTATCGCAACTTAAAGAGCAAAGAAAAAAAAAAGGTGTGGAATCATTGATGCCTGGAGTCATTTAGCTCGGAGTGAGCAATGTGAACGCACTGTCCTAACCCTAACCCATAGATTCAAAAGAACGAACGACTCGGACCAGAAGATATGAGAGGTGAGCTGCTCATTCTGTTGAACATAATACGTCCTCAGCTGCATTGTAATATTTTCATTACTGGAACTATAGCCAAAATTAGTGTATGTAGACGTGTCCGGGGTCTGTTTATTGAAAATGTAACATTTTATTTTATTTCTAAACAAAAGAACGAAATGAACTAAATGACTCAAAAAGATTTGTTCTTTTCGATGAACGAGATTACTAAAATGATTCAAACTTTCCATCACTATATATATATGCGAAGAAAATACTAGAGCTAAATAACTGAATTACATCAAGCAAGGAAAATAACTACAGAATTTTTTAAGTTACTGGAGCTGGGTTAAGAAACATTTAACACATCATCAATCTCTGGAAGGACTGTGGTTGAACCATCAACTTTTTGGAAGAAATGAAGAACACATGGTGAAGTTACATGGCAAGAAAGAATCAACAATTAAAAACATGGCAGGGTTTAATGATAAAAGAACATTTCCATACATGTACAATGTGATGAGTACTTACAGGATTATTAAAAAACACTTGTTAGTAAAACTAATCAGGAAAACAGCATTTAAATTTTATACTGAGCATTAAGATGCAAGACTTTGGAGCAATAGAGAAAGGTCATGTGATCTGATGAGTTCAGATTGATCCTACTCCAGAGTGATGGGTGTGTCAGGGTAAGAAGGGAAGCGCATGAAGTGATGCATCGTGCATCGTGTCCACTGTACAAGCCTCTGGAGGCAGTGTTGTGATCTGGTGTTGCTTCAGTTACTCCGGTCTAGACTCTGCAACGTTATGTGGCAATAAACTGAAGTCACCTGACCACCTGAATGTACTGAATGACCAGATTATCACATATATGGGATTTTTCCTCCCCTGATGGCACAGACACGTTCCAGGACCTAAACTGTAAAAATGTGTTTCTGGAATCATTTTCACACACGAACTGGACACCACAATATTTTGTGCTGTAATCCAAGCTAAAGGTGATTTTAAATGAAAAGTTAGTGTGTGAAACTTTTTTTTTTTTGGCCAGGTTGTGTATTTACTGTAAGCAGGGTTTAAATTACTAGTAGGTCTAACCGTCCACTTTAGTTTAATGTCAGTATAAGGGCTCGTTTTTGTTGTTGGCGAAATAAAGTCAGCATCCCATTCTGGAATTATACTTTTTTATTATAAATTTTTAAAAGAAGAAACAACTTTTTCTTTTCTTTTTGTTTGCTGTTTAGAGAAAACGCGTTCCAGGACCTAAACTGTAAAAATGTGTTTCTGGAATCATTTTCACACACGAACTGGACACCACAATATTTTGTG
>JAOVVA010000027.1:3994857-4023391 GCA_028565275.1 Leiocassis micropogon | reverse complement strand
GTAGCCTTAATGTGGGAGCCCCCTAGTGACGGGGAGGAATTGGACACGACTAAATTAGGGAGAAAATCAGGGAAAAAAAAAAAAAAAAAAGGTTGAAATGTTCAAAATGTTGTTTCTCTTTTAAACTAGTTGCGAAGTTCACTAACATACTGCGTATTAAAATAATCAGCAGAACAGAAGTATCAATTGCTATGGAACATTTTTATCTGTGTGACGAAGTGTCAGGAGATCATGCTAGCTAATATTTGTTATTTTTGTCTGAAATATAACTCGAACATACAGTAGATATCAACGAAAAAAAATCCCTAGTAGCCTAACGTTGGTTAACTCCACTTCCGCTCTCTGCTGTTGTGTCTGACGTCATGGTATTCACGTGACTGCAAAAGGTCTGAAGAAATCTGCAGATTACCCATAAATCCATAAAGTGATGCTAACGCGAACATTCTTGACTTTGCAGGCATCCGGCGTGGAGGGCTCGGAGATTCCCGACGATGTCAAACTCATGGGATTTGCTCAGCTCAGTATCAGTTAAAGTTTTGCCTCCACGCGGGGACCATGACTTGCCTAAAAAATGTGAAAAACAAACACGAAAAAAAAACATAAAAAAAATAAAACAAAACCACCACCACCACCACCCAACCCCACACCAATAGAATGACACATTTGTCCCCTGGCCACCGTTCGAGATACCACTTCTGCCAAAGAAAAGCCGTACCGTGTCGTGAGCCCATAGGATTTAACCCGAAGCCCCTCCCGGCCGTGGAAGGGTGAAAGGATGAGATCAGAATCTATAGGAAACAGTCAACTAAAGTTTACAGTGTATATGTAGAAGGATGTTTTGTTTGATTTTTTTTTTTTTTTTTTTCAACACCAACCACGTTGTGTTCGTTTCCATCTATTTTTTTTTCTTCCTGTAATATACGTCCCGACATTTGCACAATCTCAACTAACGCCCTAAAATTTTCACTAATGTAATGCCTTATATTTAAGAGCTACTGAATGCATGTCTGAGGGGAAAGTCTTCTCATTTTTTTTTTCTTTTCTTTTTCCTTCACAGACAACTATTCTAGCCAGACTTTTTACATGTAGTTGTTTTTTTTTAATGGTCTCTGCTCTGAAGGAAAAAGCTCTCACAGTTCAACTGAAACGAGTGCCCGACTCTAGCACACACTTAGCCTTATCGTGACCGGACAAAACCTGCGAGTCTGCTTTTAGAAGCTTCTCGTGAATCGCTGACGTTCTTAGGCACTTTTTTATTTAATTTTTTATTTTTTTGTTGTTTTTGTTTTGCATTTTCAGCTGCTGTGCAGATTTCCTCGTCTGCGTGATGCACTGGTCATCACGATGCGCACATTCTGCTGGAGACACTTGTACCTAATCGGGGGTGGACAAACGATAAAATTTTGACCGACATACTTTTTGGTGTCTAGAAGCCCGAGCACAACGTTAATCTCTTCTAACAAAGTGTATCACGTAGCATCTCGATTGCGACCTCGCGTAGGCGTTTCAGCCGCACTGATCTCCCATCGCGAGTAAGCTTGTGAGCCTTGCTAGCTTCTTCTGTCTGGAAAAATGTGTGCACTTGTCAGGCATTGTGTGTAGTGCAGCAGGTCGTTTTAATCCAGATTGTCAAGTTTAAACATCGCTTCATACCAAATTGGAAATATTTGTCCACCTCTGTTAATGAATTTATTGAGTTAATTAGTCACTGGTATGATTCTTTATATCTCTCTCTCTATCTTGCTTTCTTTCTTCTTTCCTTTTTTTTCTCTCTTTCTGCAATCACTGAAGAAACTATGGGGGTAAAAAATCTCCTTTTTGTGTACAGTATCTGTGTGGAAATGTAAGTTAAAAAAAGAAGGAAAAAAAACCCCTCCCCCACCATATTACACATATCTGTGATTCAGTACTTAGTAAAAAATATTGGTTTTATACCATAAACGATGTTCCTTGTGGGTTAAAAAACAAAAACAAGATCATGTGTCTGTCTTTCTGGTGTTACCGGCTTTTGTCGTGTTTTTTTTTTTTTCTGAACTGACGTGGCTGAATCAGTACTCTCTCTCTTTCACCTGTAAATAACGTGATTTGGGTTTTATATTGGTTGTTTCAACTTATTGGGAAACCCACCATCTCTCACACACACACACACACACAGTCTCTAACAAGGGCAGATTGTGGTCGAGAACACCATGCTCTTTAGCTCATTGGCTGGTCGCACGCTAAATCCTGATTATAGCGAAAAGCCGTTTCCTTTCCGTGTGGAGGAGGTCTGTCTGATTTAAGCCCCGCCCCCACCCACCTAGTTAGCAAGTAATAACTGAATAATATTTTCATTCATGCGTATCAGTTTTTTTTTTTTTTCAGTCACCCATGCTCATAGCTACTTCTATTCAGTTATGAGAATCTGAAATTGTTAAAGTGTTCAATGGTAAGAATTTGAAAGATTACACAAGACCCCCAATCTGCCGTAACAACACTGAGGGCTCGCGTTACTTTCCCTAGCTTCCTTTCTTATATCAGTTTTTGGGGCAGAAATCCCAGTATTTGTGTTATTCCTATTTATAGTATGAGTTTCCTTATAATGACTTCGTTCGTTCTTTTCCCTTTGATAAGTATAATTCACTCTCGATCACTCCAGGCACTTAAAATGTCTGATATAATCGAATCAGAGTACAAAGTGTAATGTTGAATTGAATATTTAGAATCAAGTACCCTTGTATGCTGATGTCATGAATTCCATTAAAAAAAAAGAAAAAGAAATAAAATATTCAACAAATCGTTATCGTGCCGTTCACCAGCATTGTTAAAAAATATCTCGTCCAAACAGGATCAACGACGTCGTCCCCTGTTTCACTTCGAACCTCACGCGTCTATTTTAATTTGCTGAAATGTATTATAGCAGTGCTGTAGTTTTTGGACAGACGACCTTCACACTCAGATTATTACAGGCAATAACATCCAACTGTTGATAAGATATTACATTTTTTTTTTTGTTGTTTTTTTGCATTAGGTTTTTATTTTCGTTTCGCTCATTTCGCACTCTTGTCTGTTTTGAACTTGGATGCATGTTTCTCTGATTATTTTAAAAAAATCAATAAAGAATGAACATATCAGATTGTTTGAATCGAAGTGATGTTGACTTGTGTGTCCACATTTGGATAAACATCCATCAGAGATATTAAAACAGTAATTGAGCCCTTATTAAATATCACATAGACTTGTGTTTACTGATGCTCGACCGGACGTCCACTTGATACCAACTTTCATCTAGACGAAGAATGTACAGTACAATGATCGATTTCAGCAATTTTACAGATTTCATTCAATGTATTCATAACACTCTTAAAAAGCAAAACAGGTAAGTCAACCCTCCAGATTGCGACTAATATTTTTATTTTTGCGACTAATTTTATCCAGAGACGGTCATCAAACTTTCAACTGCCATACACTCGTTAATGTTTTGTGATTATTAACTTTCATTATTGAACGCAGCCCCGCTGTACCACACTATACTGTGCGCTTGTGTAGTCTCGTGCTCTGTACACAGTGAATGTGCTTGGGTAGACGCGCCGACAAGTAGTAGGTGAAGTAAATTCAACACTTAATTTGGTAATATTTACTGATCGGTTTTGAATTTTCAATTAATACCTTTCGAAACTCAGCCAGTGCCATGATAACTAATGGATGTGATGTAGTTTAGCGGGCTAGTCATCCAAAGTCATTAATACTGAACTGAAAGAAAAAAAAAAACTACTGTAAATGTCCAAATGCCATTGAGTTGAGCAGTGAAAGCTCTCAAGCAAGGAAGTGCATCCATGAGTTTGCCTGGTTCTGTTTTGAAAACGCTATGCATTTTGGCTCCTAAAAATCTGATTTACCTGATTAAAGCTGTGAATATTTTGAGTTTAGAAGCCAAAAAGTCTTCTAAAGATTTTTTTATTTGGAGCCCTGTAAGTGTTATACAGGTGTGTTCACACAACATGAACGGGAAAGCCATGGCAATATCAGGCTTGCACTGATTATTATTATTATTATTATTTTACATCTGGCCTTTTTGAGAAAACAGCTTGAGTTGAAAACCCCAAGAATTTGGAGCACAAGATTATTTATTTATTTTTGGTTCAACTATCCACACCGCTCTTATTAATTTTGGGTTAAATGTTCAAGATGTTTCAAGATTAGTAAATCCATTTAATAGCCATCAAAAAGCTGCTGTCCTAATTCTGTGTGGGTATTTGTCCAGTGTTTTTTGCAACTGTTAAATTGTTATTCCTCATATTTTTATTTAATAGTTTATGCATTACACAACCAGCTTTGCAGTCGTCGTCCTGTTGAACACTCGCATTTTGTCCCACCATTAGGCTGATGTTTAAAGGTTATGCTGAGGAGTTTTGACATAGGCCTTTTTTTTTATTCTACCCAATTTGTGCAGTGAGCAAGTTCCACTGGAAGCTAAATATCCTCAAAGTATGATGCTACCACCACCATGTTTAACAGCTGCTACAGTGTTCTTATACTTGAAAGCTTCCCTTTATGCCTCCAAACAGACCTCTTGTCAAAATTTTTGTCCAAAAGGCTTTTTCTTTGTCCTTGTCGTCAGCTTTAAACATCAGTTGAGCCTGGCATTGTTGAGTTTAGTGCAAGGGCTACTTTCTTGGATAGCAACCCTGTCCTCCAAATTCTTGTGGTTTTCTTCTATTAGTTGTGTATTTTGTACAATCATTTTGTGCAGTGCTTTAACTTTTTTCCCCCACTAATTAATTGTTTATAAATTTACCATATATATATATGGGGGTTTTTAAGGGTTGGTGAAGGTTTTTACCTCCTATATGAGCTGCTTATTTTAAACATCTGCATATAACCATTATGAGCGTCTTATTTTATAGTTACATATAGCAGATTATATTACGAGTACTTTGGATTGTAATTTTGTGAAAGTTATCTGATAGGAAAATCCATTCTAAAAAAGGGCAAATTGAGGAAACCTTTATGATGTGGAAAAAATATATACATAAAATTTTCTCCATTTGTTTTAGTTCCATCATTTCTGTTGTATATTTATTTATAAATATTTTCAGCTTCACCCAAATTTTTGCATTGTTTGCATGTTTAGTTTGTTCAATTTAGCATTTTACAGTACTCATTTACAAGCAGCATTCGAGTCAAACCAGGTCTTGTGATGAAATGTGATTTTTACATATTTGGGTCATTAAAGGAGTTCCTGGGAGGCCAGCAGGGGTGAAGCAAACAGTCTGAAAATGGCCCCAGTATACTGAACAAACTTTCTACCTTGATGGTGTCCAAGCACTAATGAAACACTTGAGATAAGTGCATTAGTGTAGCAGGGGATTATGTAGAGAGATAAAGGGAGTTTTTACTGTATTCTGCGCAATCAAAAGTCCCAGTTTGACTTGAACGGCCCTCATGAATAATAATGTAGAATAATAATCCACCTCCTCCTCCAAAACATATCATATGCATCAGACCTTGTGAGTTTGGGTCAAAAATTCTCACTCATTACTTGGGAACACGAGATGAGCCCTGGTGGTGGCGCTACACCATTTTGTGTTTTCCTAACAACAACAACAACAACAAAAAAAACAGTTGGAGGGAGAATTGTGTTCAACTTTTACACAAACTTGTGAATGGTCGTGCATGGATTTGCTTAAAACCTTTAACCACTTGCCGTGATCTAATCTTGCAGTTAAATGATGCCAATTTAATTAAAAAAATCTCATCTTGGCTTCTTTTTTTCTTTTATTTTAATTGCATAATACAAATTAACCATCGTTTTATTATAGGGGCCAAATTCAAGTTATTGATAGTCACGTGTATTAGCTCTGACTGTTTCCTTTTTTTCTTCTTCTTTTTTTTTTTTACGAGTCAAAGTTTCTTGCACACGTGCTTTTGTGCACTCCAAAGTCCCTGATAACCATACAGATCTCTCTCACTCTCTTGCGCACACACACACACATACAGAGAGAGTCAGATCTTTAGAGTCCCTTGGATTGTTAGTAATTGCATTTATTTTCTATTTGAAACTTATTACATGAAGAACGAGAAGAAAAAAATACCTAACTCGACTCTTCATTGTTTTCATTGTTTTCACAGTACTTCTTAAGAAATGCGTGTGTGTGTGTGTAGTCTGCTGTTTGTTAAATCACCCTGAACCGGTTTAAAGATTCAATCTGCAAACTTCTTATTCTCTAAATCAACATGATCGACTTTAGTCAGATATTATCAGCTATCGGGGAGTTCGGCCCGTTCCAGAAGCGCCTGCTCGGGGTCATATGCATCCCCACCATCTTCTCGGCTTTCCACATGTTTTGCCAGGTGTTTACCGGCCTGAGTTTCCCACACAACTGCAACACCAACTGGATTCGGAAACAGGGGCCGAACTTGACGTACGAGGAGCAGCTCAATTTGACCGTCCCTAAAGACCAGGCTGGAAGGTACGAGAGCTGTCAAATGTTCATGCCTGTTGAACTTGACCTTGAAACCATTAAAGCCTACGGATTAAACGCTACACAGAGATGCACCGATGGCTGGATATTTGAAACGCCTCAAGGAACCAGCACCTTGATTACTGAAGTAAGATGTAGTCCTTATTTCTATATATAAAAATATATTCTATATTCAAATTTTAATTTGAAGCATCTTTTTGAATTGCGCAATATTATTCGATAGTGGTAGTGGATGTACAGTACACGTCTATTGTTTTAGTTTGTCCTTCTGGAAAAACAATGATCATGCATCTGGCATCTCGCCTCATTACACACACACACACACACCGGCTAACAGCCGGCGGCCGGATCTCTTTTTGAACTGCTGAGTTTAAGAAAAGTAAACCTCTATATAGTCAAAGAATGACTAAGGAACCGTAAGATATTCACTCGATCAGTGGTTTTCAAGCTTTATCAGTCGAAGATCTCCCACACCCGCCCAACCTGCAGACGCTGCACCTTCGGTTAGCAGATAACCTCATGACCAAATGTTACATTTTTACCTAAGCTTTGATCGCATTATTTACACCGGACAACGAGGAGCCTTGCTTAACACAAGCCATCTGATGTCCATCAATGACTGACACTGTGTTGCTGCTAGATTTTCTTTTTGTGACTTACACTTTTTACGTTGGAAATTAACTAGGGTTAGGGTTAGGGTTAGTTAAATCCAACTTTTATTCTGGGATTTCCAGAATCGATGATCGTTGTCCAAAATAGGGCTAAAGGAAAAAACAAAGAAGGAATTCTAGTTTTGACATGGAAAGATCTTTAGGCTCTTGAGACCTGAATGTGCTCTTATGTCCATGAGAACATGAAATTTACTCCCAACTACATTAGCTATATATCCTTGTGTGATCGTCATATAAGGACCGGTTATGTATAAGCCATGTGCCAAACTACTTCCTGTGTGAGGACATTGATTAAATTCATAGTTATCAGAGGAGAAAATGCAGGGTCATAAATCTATATAAATAAAAGGAAGGTTTTGTCTGTACATTGGTCAGAACCGAAACAAGTCTTAAAAAAATATTTTGTCTGTATGTCTGTCCAGCCAGAATGTGTCACAGCATCACGCAAAACTGGCTCATCAGAATTTAATGAAACTTTGGCAGTCCTTCGGTATTTGCCTGAAATTAAACCTGCACCATAAATGAATTCAAAATGTTAAGTAGAAGTGAAGTTATGAGCAGTTTTGTGCCAGATTATATATAAACTGCAAGTTTTTACAGTATACTGCGTCTGCTTCAGACTGTAGACGCATCTTAAATCGAATTCAGTACTTAGTAGCTATCTGCCAATCTGGTTAAGTTTAACCTGCAACATAAGTGAAATCAAAGTGTTGAGTAAAAGTGATGTTATGAACAGTAATATGTTCCGGATTTAATAATCTACTTTAAAATAAACTACCACTGTAATAAGCTACTTGCTCAATGTGAACAAACACCTGCACCAATAGATATTAATTAGAAAAGCTAATAGCTAATACAGTAGTTCATATTTTCACTGCTGAAGTGCAACTTGGCGTAAACAAGGCGTAAGTTACTCAACCTTACAGAATGTAATTCGTTTGTATTAATAAGTTAGACAGAGAGTTCTGCCGTACAGAAAGACGTAAATGAGCTTCAACCTCAAATAATAGTATCACTGATTACATTAAAGCTGATCAGCTTATGTTTAGCTGTAAACTTTTAATTATTTCTACAAACATTTTAACTATCAATGAATAAATATATAAAACAAATAAAAAACAAAATTCTTGTGAAGATTTTGTGAATTTTTTTAGAAGAGACTAAAGAGTGGTGAGGGTTCCTCAAGGCTTTTTTACATAATTAATCAGCTTTCTAAACAGTTCCTACTTCGAACATTTGGTAAAAAAGAAAAACCTTTGGGTTCTCCATCAAATTGTCCCACAAAAGGGCAACTTCAAGATCCTTTAGAATGTTAAATGGATTTGAATGTAGAAGGCTGCTGGGACACGATGTATTATTTAAGTGCCTGCTTTGACATTTTCTTTCCATTTTTCTTTCAGTTTAACTTGGTGTGTGACAATAAGAGTCTAAGTGAGACCTCCCAATCTATCTACATGGCTGGACTCCTTGTTGGGGCTTTGGTGTTCGGGCCATTGTCTGACAAGTATGTGTGCTTCCTATAAACGTTCTACCTGGACAATGGCTGCAGTTGGTTCTATTCCCCAACATCATTCATTACCATTCTGTATTTTACACTGGGATCAAACCAGTGATCATTGAAGTGGTCAATGTCAGACGGTAAATATTTGTCATTTGTTCTACCCTCGCAGATACGGCCGGCGTTTTGTTCTGCTCATCTCGTTGACCTTGCAGTTTTTGTTCGGCGTGAGTGCTGCTTTCTCCCCCAATTTCTACGTCTACATTGCTCTCCGCTTTGTGCTTGGCATCACCATCTCCGCCATCACCATCACTACCAACATCATAGGTATTGTATTATCCCTTTTAACATCATCGCTTTAGAAGGCTGGGATCGTCATTCTTGCCATTTTTTTCCTTATAAGTGACAAACATAAACAGTACAGTAGATTTATGGTAATTACTCAAGAGGTGGCTAATCATTTTGTGTAGGCCCTGAGTGGTGCGGTGCATCACGGCGCTCTCTCTTCACCATCATTTCTCACTGTAACTTTGCCCTGGGGCTGATGATACTATCTGGGTTGGCCTACGGAATCCGCAATTGGAGGACCCTTCAATTAGTTATGTCCGCTCCAATCGTGGTCCTCAGCGTCTACTTTTGGTAAGGCTTTTACTCTGTTCATCCTTCATTAATGTTATGTTGGTGTTGGTCGATTTGTAGTCTTTTAAGGCAAGGTCTTCAAAAATGATTGCTGTGGAAACGCTCAGTGTGTGTGTGTGTGTGTGTGTGTGTTGGGGGGGATTGAATGGTGGTATTGTACAATCAATGAGAACAAGACATGTGCAGGGCAAAATTAATTAACCTGTATACTAGAAGGCAGTGGTACAGTACCTGGTGGCTCAGAAGTTAAGGTTCTGGCGAAGGTTTTAATGTCCAGACTACCAGATCCCCTAATGTGAAACCTTCCAGAAAGAACCTTATCCCTTACCTGCTCAGGCACAGTATATGGTTTGAAATGGCTTCAAAGCTTTAATTTCTCTCTGTTTCAAGGATCCTGCCAGAGTCTGCTCGATGGCTCCTGACTCAGGGCAGACAAGAGGAAGCAAAGAAGATAATCCTGAACGCAGCCCGCATCAACGGCAGGAAGGTTTCAGACTCTCTGCTGGAAAAGGTACTTGAATCGCCTCCCAGCAAAACAACATTTAGATCTGTGTTTTTTTATGGGAATTTGTAACGTGAATGTGTGGTCTGTCAGCTGGAGGCAGAGAACACAGTCAGAACGGGTACCATGCTGGACCTTTTCCGAGTGCCGAGTCTGAGAAAGAGGACGCTGATCATGTGCTATATCTGGTAAGTTTGAAATGAACCAGTGCTAACAATGAGAATATTTTTATGAAAAAACCTTAAACCACGTAAAACACTTCCAGATTCTGGGGAACCATTATATTATCCATTGCATACAATATTTTATATCTGATTGCATTAAGGCCAGGATGAGATGTATTCTAGTCTTTCCCCCTGTCGCGTTAGTTATCAGTTTAACCCTTTGGCAGGTTTGTGATCAGCCTGGTATACTATGGAATCAGTCTGAATGTAGGAAACTTTGGCCTGGACATTTACCTGACACAGCTCATCTTTGGCATCGTAGAGCTTCCTGCTCGCCTCAGCTGCTACCCGCTTGTTGAACGCTTTGGCAGAAAGAAATCTCAGAGTGCAGCTTTGCTTCTTGGTGGAACTGCATGTCTCGTCATTCTTGCCATCCCATCAGGTTAGGAGCCCAGTGGCGATTGAGGATGAGTCAATTCATTTGTATATCGAGATCTGATTGGCTCTTATGATTGGTTGAATTACCCAAAAATGTTGAAATGAAAACAATGAGAACATCACTCAGATTTATCTTAAAAGGATTTATCGTCCTTGATGTAGTAGGTTGTCTTTAATGCATGTACTAAGGTGTTTTGTGTTATTAATATACTGTATACTTTGCTAAATCATCAAACTTCAAATCTTTTCTTCCAGAGTACCCCATAGCGGTGACTGTAATCGCAGTGGTGGGGAAATTCTCACTTGCCGCCTCCTTTACTATAGTGTATGTGTACACTGCTGAGCTGTACCCCACTGTTGTGAGGTAAATAATCGGTAGATTACATTCCTGAGTATTAAAGCATGATGTATCTGTATTTGTGTATGTATATATTTTTTTGCTTACCTTTGCCATGGCTGACCCGGTGTTGACCTTGTCTCTGCAGGCAGAACGGGGCAGGATTAAACGCCATGTTCGCCCGTGTGGGAGGGATTCTGGCTCCTCTAATTGGTCTACTGGAGGTCTATCATTACGCCATTCCCATGGTAATCTATGGGAGTTTGCCGTTTCTTGCTGGAGCGCTTTGCTTTATGCTTCCTGAGACCCTAAACACCGAGCTTCTGGATCACACTGATGCTCTCATGGATAAGACGTGAGTGGACACAGCCTTGATTAGTTGATTAACAGCATTTACTGTTACAGTACTGTGCAAAAGTCTTGAGCCATCCCAATTTTTTCATATTTTACTTCTAAAGAGCCGGACCATCTTGTAGTTTTATGTAGTCTTGGGGAATAGTTCCCCTGGCTACCTGAAGGACTTTTTTGACTCATTTTAGGCAAGATTTTGTCTCTCATTTTCCTTCCAGTCCCTGGGGCCTGAGCAGTTCCCGAAGAATGTTTTTTGTTTGTTGAGCCACACATTGACATATAAATCATTCAAACATAAAATCACCATACCATGAACCAATGAGAAACAGATTCAGATGACGACAGATGATCAGGCCGGTGATTAGTGCACTGGTGATGCTGAATGCTGAGTGGGTGGAACAGACGAGAGGGGAAATGAGGTCGCTGCTGAGATTGTTATGTAAACAACTGGTTTTTAAATTGTATCTTTTGACATTTTGCAGCATGTCACAGTAAAACATTTGTTGCCGTTTCTATAATTAAATTTTTATTTCATTTAATATAAAGAAATGAAGACTTTTGCACAGTACTGTATATGTACATTTTAATAACCTAACCTGTTAATTAAGTCTGGAAATATTACTTAGATGGAAATATGTGATTTTTATTTATTTATTTATTTATTTATTTGTTTATTTGTAGGACATCAAAGAAGGAAAGTATTGAAAATGGAAATAACCCACAAGAAAATATAAAAGAGTCACCGAGGAGCACTAAATTATAAAGCAAAATGTGTTTGCAAAACTTGTGTAGAAGCTTGAAAATAAGTTTTATTGATTTTTCCATCATGTATTTGACTTAACGTTCAGTATTAAAACATAATACAGCTGTAAGTCTCTTGACTATGATGGATTCTTAGTGAACGTAGACATATTGTAGATACAGAAGCACTTTACTGCTTTTTCTTTCTAAAGCAAACATTTATTTTAAAACATTTTCTCCTTGGAATAAAAAAAAAAGTGACAGTACAGTTTGCATAATCATTTGTGTCAAGTTCGATTTCTGGTGATTAAACTAACATTGATGAAATTTATCTTTTTTTTTTCTTTCAAAACACATTACATAAACTCCTTGTGAAAAACCGAGCGTTGGTCTTAGGATTACGTTTAATCATCAATACAACTAACAGTGATGAATCAAACATCATTTAATGTCATAAGATCCTCGTAATGATATTTATTTTTTACAGACAGACAGTATAGTATACAGTGCCGTACATAAGTATTAGCCCCCTTTCCACAATTCTCTTTATTTATAAGAGGTCGGTGTTGTTCGCTGTGCTCGGCACCCAGCGGTTCTTGTGCTGCTCGTGGCCGAAGCCTTCATCGTAGTTGCCGTTCTTCCTGAAGAGCTGCTGGTAATGAAACATGCAGTAGAATTCTCCATAGAGGACGGTGTAGTTACGCAGACTGGAGTCATGCAAGAGAAAAATGACTAATTAAGACAAATGTATTGTGTAAGTATTATATTACTTACAGTTTTTGATATATAATATATTTTTTTATAAAAATTTCAATTATAGAAATGATTTTGGTTAACGCTGACACCTGAATATATTATTTTAACAAATATAGATATAGGTAGAATTGTACATATTTCAAACATAAAGACATATTTCATTTCAGTATGATTAATATTAAGTAAAGAAAATTCTTACACTTTGTAAAGGACATTAGTTGGTAAGATTTTTTGAGCATTTTGGAAAAGCTTTTTTCAGTCTAGGATATCTGACTACGACAGATGATTCTTGTCTGAAAAGTGGTGTATTATGTAATATGTTGCTTCCTTTACTGTCTTACATCCAGTAACACTTTATTTATTTATTTGGAATGTTATGTTTGGAATCTATTTTTAATTGTCTCAATAATGCAGAATGTATAAAATAAATAAATTATGATCAAATTTGTATTAAGAAATAGGGTGCCTAAGATTTTTCCAGAGTAGTGTATATTTATAAATAAGAGAGGCGTTCAAGTCAAACCGCTACAATAAAAAGTTCTGGTTTGACTTGAACACTCTTTATATTTAAGTATTTTTGTCACTTGATACACAAGACTAGTTAGGTAAAGACAGTTTGCCAGGATAAAAAGCATATAAATATTAAGCTTTGGAGTAAAATCTTGTGAAATGTTGATTGTGAAATTTCATAATTAGTGGTTGATTGGCAAGATTTCAGTTGATTGATAATATTTTATCAAATTAATTATCCCATCCTGAACCTTTAGAAGGACTTATTAGACTTGTAGCTTTTAATCAACACATTGTTACACATAGCGGTTATTTATTTATAATTATGGAGTCTGATTAACATTTGGCTGTTTTCATTTAGTTTACTTTAAAATCTTAAAAGTTTCAGTTATGTTTCTTACCTGAGTTTCTGCTTGCAGTGCTTGCAGCAGAAGCAGTTTTTGTGGAAAACATGTTTATCGGATGCTATTTTCTCCATGGAGTAAACTGGTTTTTGGCATGCAATGCACCTGTCCTGAGTGACCAGCTGAAACTACAGGCACAGCAGTGCATTATAAATGCTTCATCCATTATAAATACTGTACTGTATACTGGATGTGGCTCCCAGTTAGATATGGAGTCTCAGTAGCATGTACTGTTGATTTGTACAAGCTTACACTTAACTGTATAAATAATCTCATAGAAATGCAATACTATCTAAAACTTTTATTTAAACATACATATAAAGGCAAGTAAGGAAGACATACTGTTTATTTTTATGACAACTTCTTAATTTGACCTCTGATAATGTAACAAAGTTTTCTATTCAGTTACAGTTTATTAGTGTTTTTTCATTTATTTCCATTTTTCACATTTATTTTACACCATAAAAAGAATGTCCTACATCAGCTGACTGTTGGTACAACATGATTATATGGAATGGGCAAAAAAAAGTTAACAAATACTTATTTATCACTGTAAAGGTCATTACAATACAAAAAAAGCCAAAATGAACAAATATTATTATGTTTCAGTTTCTATATTAAATATATGATAATACTTTGTTTCCTTCAAGTTAGAATATGTTCCCTTTTGTGGAACAAGAACACTGATTTATCAATAAATGACACACTTTGAGGTTCCACAAAAAGTTTCAAGTGAGCACCTTAAATGCTCCTTTGTTTCACCCATCTCGAAGAACCTCTAAAGATAGTGTGGATAATTCTACAAGTGAAGATTTAGCTCCCTGTAAAGGACTTAAATAGAACTTATGAAGTATGCTAGAATGTTAAACCACCCTGAGTCACCTTCAGGCATTCTTCAGGAACCATTTGAGGAATTAATTATAAACGCAAACAGCGTATCTAACATTGCAAACCATAATAAATCTAAAATCTTTTAAAACCATCCTCATAATTTTCTCAGTATAACCTCTGCAGGTCACTAAAACATACAGTAGACCTATTGTCTGTCTTGAGGAAAGAATTAGAAAGAAGGTCTAATTATAAAAACCATACTTATCCAAAAGTTGAAAACTATTTCTAAGTAGGCTATATTAAATATTAAATTATCTTTTCCAGTTTCTTCATAACTGTGCTTGGCCACCTTTAGTAGTGTGTGTGTTCATTCTTGGAAATGCAATATGTTCAGTGGTGGTTGGATTGGGCATAATCTGTCTCCTGAAGCATGTTTTATCATCAGGCTGAGTGGTCATCACAGTAGAGGATGTGGAAGAGTAGAACTTGTTGCCAAAACAGTCTGTTTCTTCGTACTTTTCTCTGATGGTCTTGGTGCCAATGACCGTCTCAGCCTTGGGGACTGTTTGCACTTCCAACGTACTGACTTGTCGCTTTTCCTTTTCAGCAGGAATGTTGTAGCAAGTCAGAGCTGTGATTGAAGTTTGAGATTTTGGAGATACTGGTGTTTCTGTGTTCTTCCTGGCAGTGGATTGGATTGAAATAAATGAAGGCGAGGAAGGAGATCCTGCTCTTGGTTTAGTTTCTGGGGGACTAAGCTCTGACATTGACTTCTCTACTTTCTCCATTCCTGGTTCTGAGGTAGCACTCCTCTGAGGGACTCTGACATTACTCGGACTCTGTGGATTTGGAGATTTGCTTGACCCAATGCTAATTTTACGTATATTACCTGAGATGGGCAAATATTGTCCTGCCATCATGGACTCCTTGAAGAGACCAGACAGACCTACAATGTCCGAGTCAGATTTCAAGGTAGAGACGGAGTAAAGTGCTTTCTTAATAGTTTCTTCTATTTCCATAAGTCTTACCAGAGTTTGTTCTTTTAAAGTAATAATTGCAGCACTTGCTTTTTCAAGGTCTCCAAATGCTACCTTCATGGAGGACAACATTTCAGATTCAGATCTCCCTACTTCCTTTTCCACCCCCCCATTTTTGGCATTGACATTTTGTGGCACAACCCAATTTGGTACACTTTCAAATATCTTTCTGATATCACCATCTTCCTGATTGGCCTCTCCTTCAATTTCTTCCACTTTAGAGAGGATAGTTTTCAGCTCTTCTTGCTTTCTCAGCTTGTCAAAGATGTCCAAGGCTGCATTTACATTTTCCTTCATGATGTCATCCATATGCACTGATAGCCTTTGCCTTCGTTCTGATTCACTCTCTTTTCTACCTTTCTTTTCCCTCATTGTCACTTTGTTCTCTAGTCTTACCTTATGTTCATCATTGCTTGGTTTGCAGTTAGGCTCCAAAAGAGCAGGATTTACAACAGTCCTATTTGTAGTCATTTTGATTCTTTTGGGCTTGACAGGTGGCAGTGCTTGGCCTGTCTTTATCCCAAAGTTCTGCAGGGAAGCCTGAATCTCTGAGCTACTACCACTCAGTTCAAGCATTGGATCCCTCTTCTCATCTGTGGCTGCATTTCCTTCACGACTGCTCATGGTTATGCAATCCTGGCTTGACTGGATTTCATTGATGGTCAGACCACTAGGTATTTCAGCACTTCCATAATTCTGTCCCACTTTCAAGAAAGCACATTCTTGTGTTGGTTTCAGATTTGTGAGCTCTGCACATTGTTGTTCTGCTGAGAGTGGTTCATCTCCTGCATTGGTGGAAGACTTAATGGCAATTGTGTTGGCACAAGGCTGTGATTTTAAATGGTCTGGTTTGGGGGGAATGGCTGGCTTAGGTCCAGCAGGCTTTTTACCTTTCTGAAGAGAGGTCGGTTCATGTGTTTGGTCAGTCAGTGGGGAGCATACCAATGGTTTATTTGCAGGCTGTCCTTGAAACAGTCTACTTTCAGCAACTTTATGTTGTGCCTCAACAGTCACCTGTTCAGGCAGATGGGAGGGAGGACATGCCTTGATCCCTTCTGAGGGGACAACAATATCACTACTCTGTTCAACAGCAGTCTCCCTATTCATTGTTTTTTGCTTAACATGAGTTTTTCCTGAGTTCCTGTAAATCATTGCAGCTTTAAAATCCCCTTTGGTGACATTAAAGCTAGATTTCTTCAAAGAATCCAGAGCTGCTTGGACACTACCCTTAAGAGTATCCTCTGTTCCTTGCTGCTGCTGTTCATCTTCAAAATTCTGTGAAGACTCTTTGCTCTCTTCATTCTTGGCTTCTTTGAGGTATTGGTTTTCTGAAGATGCCACATGGGTATCATGTTGCTTCTCATAAACACTTTGTTGAAGAGCTTTTGCCTCCATTGTGGCCTCTTGGAGACTCGTGATGGCTGCTTGAAGATTTGCCAACGCTTCATTTTCCACCATGTCGGTTACATCTGGCAGAGTTGCAATATTTTCATCTGCTTTTTCACTGCAATTGTCTTTTCCTTCTTGACTGAATACATTTCTGCCAGGTTCACCTACACTTTTCACACTACATTTTTCAAACTCTTCATTGGTTGGTGTAGTATATCCTACATTTTTCTTTTCCACATAGTTTTTAAATTCTTTTTGGGCATGTTTCTCAAACTGCAAAGTTGACATATCATGCTGGGGATTGGTAACAAACATCGCTTTAATACTCTTCAGATTTCCTGGAGCAATCACAACATGTTGTTCCCCTTGCCTAAATTTGCTCACATCTTCATCTGATAGACTTTTCAAATAACCCAGATTTCCATTCTCAGTGGAGTTCTGGAATAGTTTCATATCGCTTATTCTGTTTTCATCATGTCTGCGTGAAATTGTGGCATCACTCACAGTAAAAGGTGGTGGACTGCACATTTTGGGTGGAGTATCATAGTTTCTACTCGTCAGATTTATTTCTGTTGGCTCCAGCATTGTTTGATAATTTCGATCCATCACAGTTCCATCATGGCTGTCATGCCTATAAAGAACATAAACTAATGTCTCCACAGATCCTGCTGCTTGTTCTTGTATTAAAACTCCTTTTCCAGGACATGTTTCTTGACCAAGTAGATCTTCAATGACCTGAATCAAGTTTGTGGTTCTGTACTCTTTGTCTTGGTTAACTGTGAATGGCAGTTGGTGAGTTGGTATGTTTATGTTCTTGATTTCCACATTACCTTGATCATCTTCTTTTAAGAAGGCTATAACTGGGTTAAGATTTACTCTCACCAAAAGCTGAAGCAGAACACTCTTCATATTTCCCATAACCACTTCTTCATGTTGAATTTCTGGACTCTTTTCTTGGATAAAGCTGTAGTTTGCCTTTCTCACATGCCCAGCCTCAGTGGCTTCAAGGAGGGCTCCATGAGAATGAATGACACTAAAGCCATCAAGAGAAGTTAAGGATTTTTTCATGTTCTCATCCATGGTATCTGATTCTGCATCATTTTGCCAATTGATTCTGTCCAGAGGTGTTGATTCAAACATCTGGGTTCTATTCCTTACTTTTGTCTTTAGAGTTTCATCCTCTATGCTAAAGTTGTCATTTAGTGGTGAGCTGCTCTCAGTGTCACACCCCTTTTCAAAAATCTCTTTTGCTTTAGATATACCTAAATACACCTCACCACAATCTTGATCTACATCTGTAATATCTATAATGCTAAGGTCACTGTTTCTTTTAATGGTGTCAGTTTGGTATGTTTCAAAATCCCTCTTTTGCTTTTGTACCGCTCCTTTTTCATCTTCTGAGATGACAATTCTCCCTGGAAAGACATCATCTAGGTCCTCTCTTGAAGTTTCAATAAACTGATCTTCAAACATTTTTCTTTTGGCCTTAACATTTACCCTAAAGTCCTCCTCTTGGGGAAGTGTTTCACCAACTTTTTCTGGAGTCTCATCACCGGACCCTTCATCCTGAAAGCAGTTCAAGAGCTGTTCATATTTGTGTTCTCCTTGAATGCTCTTCTCCATCAAATGCATTTGGTTGTGGGGGTCTTCGGTGTTGACGGCACCGTTCTCAAATATCCAACGCCTTGACTGGACCTCGCCCTGGTATTCGATATCCGTGGCAATGCCAGAGTTTAATATGTCAGCAAACTCCTCCTCCACTGCATTTCCCAGGCTTTTCAGCTCAGGGCAGGTGTGTTTCAGGAGTCGTCTTAACTCACATTTCTGTCGTTGTTCATACAGTGTAGAGATAACCTCTTTTGAAGGAGGTGTTGGAATGGGGGACTGGCTGTCAGCCCTGGAATTTAGTTGCGGCATGGGAAAGGTTAGGTCTGGCTGTGCTGAATCATCTTCGGAGCATGGGGCTTGCTCACAGTCTTTTGGTGTTATGTCAGCCATCTTAAGATAAAACATACTGTTATCATCTTGGTCTTCAATAAAATGGATTTGTCCACAATCCAAGCATTCATGCATGTGGTTAACTTTGATACATACCAGTTGTTAGGACGCAAACCAACATGCCATTGAAATTCCATTAGCATTCCATTTCCAGCGGGCCAGGTGAAATAATTAGTATGTGTGTTTAGAGTTATATTCTAGCATTTTGAACAGTATAACACTAAACATGTTATGAAGTGATATTTAAAAGTTATATTGAATTCAGAGCTACAGATATTGCATCATCTATTGTAGATCTTAATATTTTGCCAAATTCCACCCCCTAGCTACAGTACCCTTGTCCTAACACTTTTTTACCCAAGGAATGAAGATTGGCACATGCTTTTAAAACTGTTTTGCTGTTTAAGGTTGTAAATAACTGACTCATATAAACATTTAACACATTCAACACATGTTGGTGGCTATAAGTTGATCAGTGACAAAACAGTGACTCATTTCTACATGCATCACACTGCTATTAATGTGACCTTGCTTAGCCTTTATAAAAATACAACTACTTAGGACAGATTCTACGAGTTGATCCTAGCTAAATTAATAAAAATGTAAATGAACAGATTTCTTTTCTTACTTTGAAATTTTTTGGTGTGGTCGGAGATGTACAATCTTGTTTCTGTAGAAAAGGAAAGCAAAAAAAGATATATGTTTAGTTATGGATGTATTATGCATTATATGTACTATTTATGTAAAAAAAAAAAAAAAAGGTTATGCTTTGGGCCAAAACATGGTATTTGTGCTAAAAAGTGTTTAACTACGTAAAAAAGTTAATTTAATACCATGTTTTATGATACTTAATGCCTTTTATCTTCCGATATGACACATTTATATTTTCATCAAATAAAAAGAAACACATTCGCTAAATATTTTTTTTACCTTTACGTGTAATGTGTATAATTTTCAATTAAAATCTTTCAATGATCTTAATTGTCATTCAGATGAAAGTTGGACATAAACTTGAAAAAGTGTATTTTTTTTTTAAATGCACAAGTATTAAGATATTGCAACATGCATTTGACATAGTTACGGACAATACAGATTATTATTATTTTTTTAAGCTTTTACCAAAAATCTGCTTTTTTAAAACTATTTAAATATTTTTACAGGTTATATGCTTCTAGAAGTTGAAACTGATTTTAGTACCAATACTCATAAAGAAATATGAATAATTAGAATTTATAAATATTATTGTTTGAGGCGAGACAGTATAATGCTGAAAATATCCATTTTTGGGGCACGTATAAAATCATCTCCAAAATGGCTGAAGTTAGCAGTTATTATATGTAAAACATTAAACAAATTAAAATCAGCACCAATACTGTGTTTTGGCCGTTTATCATTGGATTATTTCAGGATTTAAAAAAATATAAAGTTATATTTTCTTTTCTAATCATTAAAAAAAAAAATCATTCTATGAATTTGTTGTTTTATTTTTATTATTTTCATAAATTTTCTGTAACTTTTTTAATTTCTAGAGAAAACAAGGCTGAAAGGCCCAGCTGCTTCCGCCTGACTCATTCTCCCATTCCCTGACCCCTGGCTCAGCAGTTTAAGCAGAAGAACAGAAACGAGTACAAACTGTTTTTAAAAGGGTCCCTGCTGGGTCTGCAGCTGCCACTTTAGACAGATATAGTGCAGAGATGGCTTTGACAGAAATAGGGAACTTCTCCCGTCCATACAAAGTGGAGCTGCTTCTGAAGTCTGCAATTGATTTCCGTTTATCATCTATGGTGCAACAGAGAGATGAATAAAACATTAGATTATTAAAAATAAAAAACTTTTTTTTAAAAAGGCAAAAAAAAATGTTTGGGACTTATCTGCGCCCATGCTACCGTGGCTTTGCTCTTTGGATGATGAAAAACACAAAAAGAATGTGTGGGATGTGAAATATATCTGTTCCTCACTGGGATGTGAGTGAGCATGTTATTATGTGGCCAATTCTGATGTGGGCAATGTCGTTGGCACTCATGGATAAAGAAGGCTGTTGCAGAATGAGAATTCTATGGTAATGAAGAGTTTACCTAAAGATCCGAGGAGTGTACTCCAACACCAGGTGAAAGTATCCGAACATTTTATACCCAGTTACCAGGAATAAAAATGATAAAGTTGGTTTGACCAGGTAATCAGACTCATTCACCCTGAATATCTTTTTTTTTTTTTCAAGCAATAAATACATAAGCTACTGTTCACATTGCTGAAAGAAACGATATTTCCAAACCATGGTTGCAAATACCCAACATTAGTTCTTTATGTTCATAATATTATTATTATTAATATTAACAATAATAAAATATTAAACTTTTACTTACATGACTACTTTCTTCCCTGATTGTCCTGTAATTCCTTAAATGAGGTTATTACACTGCCACAGTGTCCGATCTGTGTGCTTCTCTAAGTGTGTGTGTGTGTGTCCTTTGTGTATGTCAAAGTGCCCATGGCAGCTGACCTCCTTATCCCAGTCCCTCATAGGCTGTGGTTATTTTAGGCCTAATATTTCCCCACCAGGCTGAGTCAGTCAGGCTCATAGTGGTGAAAAATACCATAACCCCCCTCCCCACCGCCACCCCCCACCACTCCACCACTCCATCCTATTTCCGAGCCTCAATATGCCACTTGACCCTGGAAAGCACTTGGACTTTATTTTAGCTTCAGTCATGCGAGGTGTGTAGCGTTGCTCTTTTCAGAACAGTAGCATGAGGTCTTTTGTTTACTTTTTTCAAATATAGTACGTTCTGTCAGACATACTGTAAATGTACATAGTCCTGTCAATTTTTTTTTTTTTTAACGATGATGGATCATCACTGCTGCAAGCTAAATCGAGCCAGTCATGAACTCAACTTCAATATGACATCACCATAACTGTTTGCGTAATGTTACCTAGCTTCTTACAAACTTGGAATCTGTTCATATGCTGTGCATGCTCTTTGTATAGTCTTATTTCCTATTTGCAAAGTTATACACTGATCAGCAAGAAGTTGCCTCGCCCTCCTCCCCTCTTCCTGCAACCAAAACAGAGATGACCTACAGTACCTATTCTCTCAGAGCCAGCATTACCTTTTTCAGCAATTTGATAAACAATAGTGCTTCTATTAGATCGGACTACATGGGCCAGCTCATCAGTGAGCCCTGGCCACCCACGACCCTGTCATCAGTTCACCAGTTTTCTTTAGTTGGATCACTTTTGATAGGTCCTGACCACTGCGGACCAGGAACATCCCACAAGAGCTGCAGTTTTGGAGTTTGCCCAGATTCGGTTGTCTAATCATCAAACATTGGCCCTTGTCACAGTACCTGCAGTTACAATATGTCATTACAATGGTGGCTGGAAATTGGTGGGATATATCAGGCAGCTAGTAAAACTTTTATCACTACAGTTGATGTGTTGGAAGCAGAAAAAATGGGCAACCGTAAGGATTTGATTGACTTGGATGAAGCCAAATTGCGATGGCTAGAAAACTGGGTCAGAGAAGCTCCAAAACTGTAGCTTTCATCAGATGTTCCCAGTCTTCAGTGGTCAGGACCATGGAAGGAAAACTGGTGAACCAAGTTTAACATCAACCTAGGCTTACTGATGCACACGGGGAGCGATGACTGGCCAATGTAGTCCGGTCCAATAGAAGCGCTGGTGAAGATCAAAGGAAAAGGTTAATGCTGGTTCTTATAGAAAGGTGAAATGGGAACTTGGACCTACTCAATATTAGGCAGGTGGTCAAAAGTGTTAGGACTGATCGGTGTAATTAGAAAGTGTTTCTGTAAAAGTGCACTTGAAATGTTAGAAACCTGGCTGTTTTGGTATTTTTTATAACTTTCCTTCTAGTGGAAAAATGAAACTAATTAAAGATGTGATTTTATTTGTGTCTGGGTTACAACATGTTCCAGACCTGTTTGAGAAACACTTCTTTCAGGATATACCACTCTATCGGTTTTTCTTCTTTCTGCTTGGGGAGCTCTCACAACCTTTTAAAAAGATAATAAAAAATTAGTAAATAAGCACACTTTAATTCTTAATATTTACAGTAGCTTATGAGGCATCCACGATACCTTTGGGGTCACATTGTCTTCTTTCTCTTTTAGTGGTTCAACTAATTTCTCCTTGTCGTTAGTGGGGTAATCTTCTATAAACACCAGCAGGTCCTCTGTGCTTTTATGATTGAGCTCGCCGTTGTCCGTGACTCGAATGCTTTGTGGCTTCTTTGGTTTGTGAACGCTCTTGGGCTGCATGGCACCCTTCGACTCAAAGAGTTCCCTGAGAGCGCTCGTGCTTACGGTTCTTTGGTGTGGAAGAATCTCCATGGACTTGCTGCGTGTGAGATGAGTGTTGGTGTAACGGTCGGTCCAAGCATTTGTTCTCTCTTTAGTTAGTTTAGACTCAGTATCTGTGATGGGGACGGCAGCAAACTGGAGCGTCTGCTGGAAAAGTTTACAAAATAGATGAGTTATTGTTGCATTAACAAATTTGTTGCATGTAGGGGAACTGATTCTTAATAAAAACTTGATTAAACTTGAAAAAAAGGTGTTATTTCAAATCAGAAAATTGTAATTATATTATTACATTCTATAACATTAGCGTTTCTATCTTAACTACTTGCACAGGGAATTTTATAGTAAACTCCTATGGTGATTTAACTTATGTTTGTAATTGTTGTTATAAAGTTTTCTGTAAGGAGGCTTTTATTTTACATTTATTATGGAAGATACTATAGATCTGGCTTCATAATAGATCGCTTTGTGCTTCCTAAGTATTATTTTATCTTCTTATATTCAAAAAGATCAGAATCAGGATTGGGACTAAATAGCTGTGTGTCCATAAGAAAAAACACTTATTAGTGAGACTAATAAAAAAAAAAAAAAGGCTTTAGTTTGCTAGGAAGCATAAAGATTGGACTTTGAGGCAACGGAAAGAGGTCATGTGGTCTCATGAGTCTAATCCTTCAGAGCGAAGGGTGCGTCAGGGTAAGAAGGGAAGCACATGAATTGAGACACACATGATGCATAATGCTCACTGTACAAGCCTCTGGAGGCAGTGTTATGATCTGGTGTTGCTTCAGTCGCTCAGGTCTAGACTCAGCAATGTTATGTTGCAATAAAATGCAGTCAGCTGACGACCTGAATGTACTGAATGACCAGGTTATCACATCTGAGGAGTTTTTCTTCCATAATGAAACAAGCATATTTCAGGACATAAATTGTGAAAGAGTGTGGTTCTGGGATCACGAGGAATCATTTTCACACATGACCTGACCACCACATTGTGTGCTCTAATCCAATCTAAAGGTAACTGAATGAAATCTAAGAGTGGGTGATTTTTTTTTTCAGCCAGGTAGTGTATGACATTCTTTAATAAATAAAATGAAAATGACAATGATTTCTTTTTCTATAACAATATGCTTGATTATGTTGTATTCTTTATCATTATGATTTAATCCACTTCATTAATTACCAGTGTTTTTTCCACCTTGTGCTTGTTTTCCACTGAATTCGCTGCTTTCGATTTTCCGGAAACTGCATTCTGATATCTGGAAAGAGCGAATCAGAAGTCAACATTTTTTGTGACACTTTGATCCAACATTTTACTTTTATCACCACACTCTCTACCTTATCAGTGTTCACATGTTATATTATTATGGTTATATCAGTTTATTATTATTTATAATCCCTAGTCATAAATTAAAAACGCTGGTGAGAGAAGTGTTCATGGATTAAGTGGAAAATCTTTTCTTCTTTTTACTTATTTATTTGTTTGTTTGTTGTTTATTAGTTTTAAATATGTGATGTTATGATCCTGGAATATAACCATACTGTTAATCACTTTTGCATCAAATCATAACATTTGATCTTTAAAAAGTTCAAAAAAGTTATTGATGACTGTAAGCAGTTCTCACTGTGCCACAAGCTGCGAGACGGACTTCCTCTTGTCTTTTAGCCCCGCCTCCGTCCAGGACAGAGCATGCTCAGTGGTGACACTTCTCAAAGACTGGGTTTTCCGCAGGTTTGTCTCCATCACTCACTCACTCTCTTACACACACCTACTCCTGCACACACTTCATGGGTTACAGATTTCTGTCTTATGACATCAGGTCACATGATCAGATTTGGTATCAATGAGTATACACCTAATAAACCTTGCACTATGAAAAGAGTGAGAAAGATACATACATCCAGTATATACAGTACATATACAATCTGTGTGGTCTGTTTGTTAGGTATTACATAGTGAATAAACATGGCGGTAAAAGTTATTACACTTTCTAAGCTTACACATCATTTTGCACCCGAGCCAAGTTATACAGTATTAATCACCAACCTGACACCAAAGTTATCGCTATACTTATGTACTGATATCTTTAATCTGAAAACCTAAGATAAAAAATATATATATATTTCCTAAAACTTAAATTTGTTACCTTTGTTAAGGACGAGTTGAGACGACTATTCAGAGCGATGCACAGCAGGAGGTTTGTGGTGCATCACGAGGTGCACACACTGCGCTCAAACTAGTGAACAAAGTCCTGCTCGTTTATTACCACTGACACTGGGAAGTTCCTGCAAAAAAAGTTTTTATTCTCCGTGTCCCTGCTGTTAAATACCAATAAAGCACATTTTTATTCAGTTATTTAATATAACCTGTGTGCATCCAAAGTTCTTCTACAGATATTAATAATCTTTAATATCTTTAAAGTTTTTGGACGAGTTCTTAGTGCAGATCTGGTTGTTCCTGTTTCTGATTGATGGTGGGTCTTCTTTATGGTCAAGTTTCTCAGGTACGTTATGGACTACAGTGACTTCACTAATGGCATGCTGTGGCCCAAAGCCAGAGATCTCAAGATGCGCAGATGAAGTTTAGGTTCCCAAAGGAGCCTGAGGCATGTTGTTATGTCTAAGCTACAGTATGTGTTATTTAAAGGTAGAGAGACACTGAACAGATGCAAAGCAAACTGATGGATATGTTTTCATGAAAAAAAAAAACATTCTTAATATTCATTATTGTAACGTGATTTTTTTCTGTAGAATGGCTGCCTTTATATACTGTATTTATAATATAAACATGATACACTGAAGTTTTTTGTTGTTGTTGTTGCTTAAATGTAAGCTTGAATGTCGAATTGTGGAAAGTGCTCAGAATAAAAATAATCATAGTTGTCTATTTTAATTTATATACTCAATATTTTAGTGTTGCTGGATTTTAAACAAGCATATCTCAGGACTCAAATTGTGAAAGAGTGTGGTTCCGGGATCATGAGGAATCATTTTCACACATGACCTGACCACCACATTGTGTGCTCTAATCAAATCTAAAGGTAACTGAATGGAAACTTAGAGTCTGTGATTTTTTTTTTTCACATTCTTCAATAAATAAAATGATAAGGACAATGATTTCTTTTTCTATAACAATATGCTTGATTAGGTTCAAGGGACGTTCAAGACAAATCGGGACTTGGGATGAAATTTCTCATAAATGACAGCATCAAAGTGATTGACATCTACAGAAGACTTCAAGCACAGTACGGTGATGTGACTCTTAGCTGTAACGGTGCAATCGTTTTAAACGAGTCCATACGATCCCGGGCGATGTGGCTTGGAGCCCAGTGCAGTCGTTCCTGTGAACATACAGCGAGTGGAACGCCTGATCTTTGGATAACTTGTCGCCAACTTGCGGAAGAGATGCATCTGTCTGTGGGAACTGAACACACAGTCATTCACCAACACCACACGCACATTACAGGATTTTGTCTGGGAGTTATTACCACATCCCCTGTACATTTCTGACCTCGCTCTAAGCCATTTCAACAGAGAGTTCCTGGGAGGCCAGTGTTTCAGACAGTCTGATCATGGCTCTGGTGTACTGAGAAAACTTTCTACCTTGGTGGTATCCAAGCACTAGTGAAACGCTGGAATATGTGCATTAGTGTGGCAGGTCATTATATAGAGAAATAAAGAGAGATTTTATAACTTTCATAACTGTGTTTGATTTGAACACCCCTTTTATTTATGCTCCATTAATGCATTAATACACGCCTTCCATAATCACTACATATCAACATTTCCTATCATTATTTTTTATGTGTCGTAGAATTTGAGAATTAGTTGAGAATTCTGCAGCTCTGTGGTCTAACTGTGTATGAGGCATAAGCAGGAGAAGTAATGACGCAGCAGGTGGATTGTTAATGTTTGTCAGGGTTTGTTAACGCTGAGAAGCCATTTGTGTCCCTGTACTCTGTTTATGAATGAACTTTGACCCTTAGTAGTCTGACAGTCTTTCCAGTTAGCTGATGATCAGTCAGTAGTGACCGCACAAATGATTGTGCTTATTTATAACTCGTGCTTATTAGTAAGAGCTGCAGTAGTCACAGAGTGTTGATGAGACGCATGGTTTTTATCTGGAAGTTGAGTCATGTCAACTGGATGACGACTTGTTTAGTAGAAACGTTTTACTACTCATCCAAGTAGCTTCTTCAGTCTGAGTCAGACTTTCTTGTATTTTGTCTTGAGGAATAGTTCTGCATGAACCAGTGAGAAACTACTCAATACTGAGTGGTTGGAACAGACGAGAGGGGAAATGTGGTTGCTGCTGTGGTTGTTACATAAACAACCGGTTAAAAAAATATTTTCAGGCATTTTGCAGCCTGTTGCAAATTGCTATACTTAGTACAACTTGGAACCGTGGAAGCCGGTGGTGACCATTGTATTTATTTTTACGACCATTGTATTTATTTTTACGACCATTGTATTTATTTTTCGACTGTCAACATTCACACACGCATTGGTACACTACAAGTAATGGGAACGCCAGTTAGCCTAATCTGCGTGTCTTTGGACTGTAGGAGGAAACCGGAGTACCTGGAGGAAACCCATCAAGCATGGGAAGAACATGCAAACTCCATGCACACAGACCCAAGGTGGGAATCTAACCTGGCCCTGATAGCGGCCTTCAGCTCTTCTGCGTTGCTGGGTCTGGTGTCTCGCATCTTCTTCTTCACACCACCCCATAGATTCTCTATGAGGTTTAGGTCGGGCAAGTTTGCTGGCCAACCAAGCACAGGGATACCATGGTCCTTAAACCTGGTATTAGTACTTTTGGCAGTGTGTGCAGGTGCCAAGTCCTACTGGAAAATGAAATCAGCATCTCCATAAAGCTGGTCAGCAGAGGAAAGCATGGAGTGCTCTAAAGCTTCCTGGTAGATGACTGTGCTGACCTTGGACCTGATAAAACACAGTGGACCAACACCAGCAGATGACATGTCTCCTCAAACCAGGACTTTGGCCCACTAAACAACAGTCCAGTGCTTTTTGTCCTTAGCCCAGGTAAGACACCACTGACATTGTCTCCGGTTTATGAGTGGCTTGACACAAGGAACGCGACAGTTGTAGCCCATGTCCCGGATACGTCTGTGTGTGGTGGCTCTTGAAGCACTGACTCCAGCTGCAGTCCACTCCCTGAGAATCTCCCCCAAATTCTTGAAAGGGCTTCGTTTCACAATCCTCTCAAGGCGGAGGTTATTCCTGTTGCTTGTGCACCTTTCTCTACCACATTTTTTTCTTCCATTCAGCTTTTCATTAATGTGCTTGGATACAGCACTCTGTGAACAGCCAGCCCACTGAACCAGACTGAGAGACCATTTAAAATCTCAGAGAACCTTTGCAGGTGTTTTGAGGTAATTAGCTGATTACAGTGTGACACCATGGGTCTCCAATATTGAACTTTTTCACAATATTAAAATTTTTTGAGATACTGAATTTAGAGTTTCTATT
>JAOVVA010000027.1:3968975-3986416 GCA_028565275.1 Leiocassis micropogon | reverse complement strand
TATAGAATTTGCTTGACAGATGACTAATATTTGACATTTGATAACTAGTTCAACAATTTTGTGTGTAATGACTCAAGCAATGAAAGTAAGACTATTAGTTTTATTGAGAACGACTATTCAGCATCCATAAGTATAATTAATTTTGACTGACATGACATAAGCAAATGGAAATGTCAAAAAACAGCAGAGAAATGTATGAAAGCAACTGATACATGTCCAAAATC
Organism: Leiocassis micropogon; assembly: GCA_028565275.1. Taxonomy (NCBI): domain Eukaryota; kingdom Metazoa; phylum Chordata; class Actinopteri; order Siluriformes; family Bagridae; genus Leiocassis; species Leiocassis micropogon. The sequence continues at coordinate 3,986,192 of JAOVVA010000027.1, read as the reverse complement.
ATTTGCAGTTTGTTCAGAGAAAGGAGAAATTGCTACTATGATGTGCACAAATGACTAAATGTTGTGGAGGTTGAACTAATAGTTATGAGAATTTTAATTCTGATCTGAGAAACGCACCAAAGCGACTGAGAAAAACTGTAACATATGTTAAATCCCTTAAATGGGACGTGCAATGCATGCAGTGGTGGGGTAGTCTGGGGTGTGACAACCCACCAACGGCCACTAGGGTCAAACCTGGTCATGTGATTAATTTGCGTTTAAAAAATAGTAATGCGTTAACATTTTTAAATTAATCACACGAGTTAACGCGTTAATATTGACAGCCTTAATTATTCTTAAACACTTTCTGACAATTAAAATTTCAGAATGTACAGTATACATATTGAGAATCCCAGTTCCTCCATGCGGAAGCCCTTTATATTCTTCTTCCTCTATGAATGTTGCCTCTACTCTTCAATTCAGTTCAAGTTGTTCAATATGTGGACTAAAAGGTCTTCTGCAAAACACTAATCTTGTGTGCTGCAATCATTTTTAAAATGATTTACAACATCCTGTTAAAAGAAAATGTCTCTAAATATCTACAGCCAAGGCTTTTTAGCCAAAAGATCCTGGTACTTTGACGAGAATTACCAATCAATACCAATAAATTTTCACAATTTTCTCATAAAGCATCAGTGATCCACTGGCTTTGGGGCATTTCCGAGCAAGACTTTGATGTTTATGTACAAATGTTTGCCTCATCGGACCAAAACAAATGTTTTAAATCTGATCTTTGATCTTTTGATCTCTCTTTTTCTCTCTGTCATTAGTACATGCATCCGTGCATTAGTGAAGTATATTAAACATCAATGAATCATTAAGGAAAAGAATGTTCGTCATGGTCTTGAAGGGTGCCATTACTTCCAACAGTACTTTTTATTTATTTTTTTATCAAATGACCAGTTATTATTTATTATTATGTCTCCTTTCTAATACTGTTTACATCTAATATCAAAATAATGGCCATTTTTCCTTTTCCACACAGAACTGAAGAACATTCAGCAATATGCAGGTGTGTATGTGTGCATGTGTGAGCTGATCACATGACCGGAGACATATCCTCATGATTAAATTGGTTTACATTTTTACACTTTCAGTGGACGTGACTCTGGACCCTGATACGCTTCATCCTTACCTCACTTTGTCTGAAGATAGAAAGCAAGTGGCATGTGGAGACTGTGAGCAGAATTACCCTGATAATCCTGAGAGGTTTAATCGCTGTCCCTGTGTACTCGGGATGCAGGGATTCTCCTCGGGGAGATCTTACTTTGAGGTCCAGGTCAGAGGGAAGACCATGTGGGATTTGGGAGTCGCCCGAGAGTCCGTTATCAGGAAGGGAAAGATTACAGCCTGCCCTGAGAATGGATACTGGTCTGTGTGTTTGAGGCAGGAGACGGATTATAAGGCTTGTGAGTCTCGTTGGATTTCACTCTCTTTAAAACAGAAGCCTGAAAAGATCGGGGTGTTCCTGGATTACGAGGAGGGTCTCGTCTCCTTCTATGATGTAAAGACTAAGACGTGTATCTATTCTTTCACTGGCCAGTCTTTCTCTGAGAAACTTTATCCGTATTTTAGCCCCTGTCTCAGTGATCATGGTCGAAATTCAGCACCTCTGGTTATTAAACCTGTTAAACAGTCTGAAGTCTAAAGACACTAAGATTACTCCAACTCTTACACAAATATTAATGTTAACAGAATTACGACTGTGACTAAAGAAATATTGCGTTATATTTATTATTATGGAATTGTTGTTTGTTATTCTGAGGTGAATCTAAAAATAAGTGTACAGTAAGTGACGTCATCCTTAGAAGATTTGACTGAGTAGTTGTCTATGATTATTTAACCCTGCTTTTTAAAAGGTTGCTTTTGGCACATCTGTAATTAATGTCACTTGTAGACTGTAGCTGACTGTAATAATTAGTGAATCGTGGCAGACCACACCAACTCACTGTCAACACGTCAACATCAACAGAATATGTAATATAAATGAGAAGAAAAAAAAAGTAAAACATCAGTGAATAAATAAATAAATAAAATAATAAATTTTGAACAGAGGGTAACTCGTTGCTCATGCTTATTAGAATATCTCAATTTCTCCAATTAAATCTTGGTGGATGTTCAGTAGGGCTTGGTTAAGAAGACAATGTTGCATTAAAAAAAGCAGAAAAATAAGAAAATCTGTAAGATAGATGATATAAATGTAAAACCAAAAAAATCAGATCATGAACATTTGCACTGGGCTATGTCACTGTATGTTTTATAGATAAACTGTCTTTCAGCTGCTCCCAGTGGACCATCCCATCCACATAAAACTTTGGGGGAGATTCACAGGGAGTGGACTGCAGCTGGAGTCAGTGTTTCAAGAGCCACCACATGCAGACGTATCCAGGACATGGGCTACAACTGTTGCGTACCTTGTGTCAAGCCACTCTTAAACCAGAGAAAATCTTATCTGGGCTAAGGACTGGAATGTTGCTTATTGGGCCAAAACCTCTTTTCAGATGAAATTAAATTTTTCCTTTCATTTGGAATTTAAGGTCCCAGGGTCTGGAGGAAGAGAAGAGAGGCAGAGAATCCAAGTTGAGTGAGGTCCAGTGTAAAGTTTGCACAGTCACTGGTGGTTTGGGGAGCAATGTCATCTGCTGGTGTTGGTCCACTGTGTTTTATAAGGCCCAAGGTCAGCACAGCCACCTACCAGGAAGATTTAGAGAACTTTATGCTTCTCTCTGCTGACCAGCTTAATGGAGATGCTGATTTCATTAATTATTACTGATCAGTACTGAATTTAAAAAGTACTGATTTCATTAGTACTTTTGGTCAGTGTGGGCAGGACTTAGCACCAAAAGTACTAATACCAGGTTTAAGGACCATGGTATCCCTGTGCTTAATTGGCCAGCAAACTCGCCCGACCTAAACCCTATAGGAAATCTATGGGTTATTGTGAAGAGGAAGATGCGAGACACCAGACGCAGCAACGCAGAAGAGCTGAAGGCTGCTATCAGAGCAACCTGGGCTTCCATAACACCCATAAACACTTGAATGCAGTCTGTAGTCCAACATTTCTGTTTTAAATTCTTTTTTTTTTCTTCTTATCTTAAGTAATATTTACCTTTTCTGAGATTTCAGAATTTTGGGTTTTCATTAGCTGTAAGCCATAATCATTAAAATTAAAGGAAATAAACACTTGAATGCAGTCTGTGTCTAATGACTCTATATAGTATGAGTTTCAAAATTCTCAAATATTTTTTACTTTCTCATACTTTTTCATCACTTCTTCATTACATTTTTCTTCAGCCAGAAACTCTGTCGGATTCAACTTTTACATTCAACTGTAATTACGTTTCCTCTCTTTTACAACGCATGCACAAAGCCCCTAAAATGCTGCAATACTTTGTTCTAAATTCAGCTTCTGTTGCTCCACCTCACTGTATGTGTGTACTGTTGCTGCTGAGCGTGTTTGGAATTTCTCCTTCAGGCCGAGTGAAAGGGCGAGACCGGTCTCTGGAGTCTTGCCCTGCTCTGGTCCTCCCCTTTGAAATCTCCCTTGCAGTGGCTCCCCAAGATAGTGCAGACATGAAAGAGAATAAGTGATGCACAACACTCTTCAGAGCTTGAACTCTTTGAGGAAGACACTAGGCCTCGCAGGCAGTTAGTTGGAGGAAGACAGCAGGCCTCGCAGGCCGTTAGCGACTCCCTGCTGCCAAAGTGAGGCCTGTGAAATGAGCTGACAGTCAACCACACAATATGTTTTTTTTTTTTTTTTTTAAATCCAGTGTACAGCTTGAAAGAATGAGAAATAAAAAGCAGATCCGAGGTTTTCCTAAACCAATATATGTTTCACAATTTTGCATGTTGTGCCGTTTTAGAGGCAGAAAATATGGATAATAATATAGTGCTGCAAAAAATCGCGCTGCAAAATGTAGATACAGTAGTACCAACAAACTGGTTTGTGATTTACCCTGTGTGGATAAAAAAAAAAAAATTGTTAGTGGAACTAATCAGAAATAAAGGCTTTAGTATGTTAGGGAGCATAAAGGTTGGACATGCAAGCTAAAAGGTCATGTAGTTTTCTAAACATCAGAGTAAGAAGGGAGAGATGCACTCATCATGCATAATGCCCGCTGTACACTCTGGAGGCAGTGTTATGATCTAGGGTTGCTCAGGTCTAGACTCAGCAACGTTATGTGGCAATAACATGAAGTTAGCCGATGACCTGAATGTACTGAATGACCAGATTATCACATCTATAGATCTTCTGATGGCACAGCTTTATTCCAGGGCTCAGATTATGAAATAGTTCAGGGAGCATGAGGAAGCATTTTCACACATGACTTTACCCACACACTGCATGTCATGATCAAAGCTAAATGGCCTCAGACCAAATCATTTAGTGTGTGACTTTTTGTTCTGGACAGCAAGCGTATAGGGAATACAACATTTTTTGGTATCTTAAGTTTGCTTCTCAGAGCTATAGGGCTCTCATACAATTCCTACCTGATACACTGGGATATAATTACGTCCATCTTAGGGATGGTGAAAAATCCAACATGGTTGAGCTAGAGTGTTATCTTTAAACTTCTACCAGACATGTTGGTTAATAAGATTGATTGAACAGTGGTTATATGACACAATGTAATTAAATTCTATTACAAAACTGATGCTAGAATGTTTATGTATCATTTCGATGGCAGTACTAACTAACAAAAAGTGAACTTTTTCCATCAATCCAGTAAGATCATCAGTTTGAACATAAAACCCCACCACAAAATTCAGCGGTATGGTAGATCTTCTATCGTTATGTCACTTCCACTTTAGCTCCAGCATTTTCTCATCCGCCATATTGAAAAGTCATTTCGAATCAAATGTATTCATTCTTATAATCACTCACTTTCATTTATTGCCTATAGAGCTTTATCTTGTATACAGAGTCATGGGGGGGCTATAGCCTATCCTAGGAGACTAAGGGCACGAGGCGGGTTCACCCTGGACACCCTGCAGGGCACACACACACATGTACACACTCACATGCTCATTCACACACAAAGGGCAATTTGGGAACAACAATTAGCCTAATATTCATATTTTTGGACTGTGGGAGGAAACAGAGTACACAGAGGAAACCAAACTCCACACACAGACCCGACATGGGAATTGAACCCGAAACCTGGAGCGTATCACTGTTTGGGAAAATAATTCCTAATAAATATAATCCAGTGCAATAGTGAGACATGCACAGACTAGTTACATACGGGCAATAAAACCTGTAGGATAGTGATAATGGAACTTGGACCAACTGTAATTACAACACGACTTAACTTAATATGACAAAACTCAGTAAAAATGTATTTGTTTATTTATTTCTTTAATTTTTAATGACATATTCATATGTTTAAAAATGAAGTTCGTATACATATGAAAGTGCAAATATATAACATATAAGTGCATTTTAATATAAACCATAAAAACTTGTGCTTAAAAAAAAACTTGTTGAGTAGACAGGGGCACGTGGGTAGAAGCTATTGCACGTGGCAAACAGCATCATTAATATGGACATGCATAGCTTTCAAGTAATATTATAATCAAAGGGGGGCTCTGTAATAAAGTGTATGAGTCTGTGTAAAAATCCACTATGCAAAGAAAAAGCTTGTGTACATAACTAACATTTCTCAATCTTTAAAAATTAAGTGAAGAACACAGGGGTGAAAGTAGTTTTAAATCTCATAAATTTCTCTTTATATTTCCACTTATTCTGCTTTAGAATATCCGCTCTGTTCACTTCCAGCTTCCGGGGTTAAATCCCCAATAGCGTTAAATCGGAAGCTATAGTGCACGAGGGTGTAGAATAGCTTGTTTAACACGCCAAGTAGTGCACTCGATTATGGGACAGAGAGGGATTTGGGATTTAGCCTTTAGCCTTGTTCTCCCCCCCCCAAAGGAATAAATTGTGCTGTTATAATTAATCGACTGATTCGAAATTAATCGCGGAGTGAGACAATGTTGTCCAACTTCTCCCTTTTTATTTTCGCTGATTACCAAACTATTATCATTAAGTATCTTACATGATCCAGAATTAAATTAATTAACATTAATTTTAGTGGAAAGTATGGAGCCATTTTATGTGCTTTGTTCATTAATTGTTGCGATTCGTGTTGTTTATAACCTTTGATGATACATGGCATATTTATATAGACAACAAAGAAGATTGTAATATTGCATTTATTTGGTTGAAAACAAAGAATAAGGTTGATTTTTCAGCACTAGCTTTAAGCAACCAGTAGATGGCGACAAGGCGCTATTTTCAAATCACCTCAGCAATCTTAAACAAAGGAGATTATTCACTGGTCACAATGAAGAATTCAAATAAAGATAAAGACTTATTGGTCTCTGTTCCTGAAATATACTCACTCATCGTCTATATTGCTTGATCCTGTATACAGGGTCGTGGGGGCACGAGACGGGGGACACCCTGGACAGGGTGCCAATCCATCACAGGGACACACACACACACACACACACACACACACACTCACTCAAGCCAACTCCATACATACAGAACTAAGGCCTATGTATTTTTGCTACATTCAAGTAAAGATCATTTTTTGCTAGTTAAATAGTCATATTTGTTCTTCAGTAAAATGCTGAATCCTATGTATTTTTTTTTTTTTACAGATTCAATTGTGTAACAGAGAAAAGTTGCTTTCTTTCTTGTGTTTTCGGTGCGTGGCAGACTGCAGAATGACTAAATTGGGCCAACAGCTCGCCTGGCACATGGCACATATGACATGCTGTCCAAAAGGTGGTCACATTTGGCACCGGGTCACTACCACAGCCTGCATTGGGAAATTGAGGTCAGTGAGTGAGTCAATCTGTATCAGTCATGAGTCCTGTTTCTGAGACACAGCACACTCGTTATTTAATATTGATTTATACACTGCAACGTTTTGAATCACCCTTTTAACCTTTTTTATATAGGATGAGTAACTAATATGTAGGTTGTTTAAGAACCCTCCAGCGACAAGAATGCATTCGATTACTACATGTAATTTCTCTATTGCCTTTTGTATTTCTGTATGTGTCTTATCAATGTTTACAACGTTCGAGTTTTTTACAGACTAACAGAACACAGTTATGAGTAAAAAAAAAAACCTCCCTTTATTTCTCTATATAATCCCCTGCTACACTGATGCACTTATCCCAGGGTTTCACTAGCACTTGGATACCATGATGCCTACTTCACATCCGAAACGCTGGCCTCCCAGGAACTCCTTAAATGGCCCAACGATAGGTTAGGACTAAACAGTGGATATGTCGATAACTCCCAGATGCGTTCCTGTAACATGCAAGTGAAGTTTGTGAGTGATTGTGTGTAGAGTCCACACAGACTGATGCGTCTCTTCCACAAGCTGACGACAAGTTTTCTGTCAAAATTTCAAAGATCACTTGCTGAACGTTCATGGAAACGACTGCAGTGGGCTGCGAGCCACTGCAGCCAGGATCGTCATTTCACGGACATACGGCCTCCTTTAAAACGTTTGCACCGTTCAAATGTTTCACTGCAACTTTCACTGAGACACCGTACTCTGCTTAAAGTTTTCTGTAAATGTTCCTGAGAAGTTTTATCACAGGTCCCAGTTTGGCTTGAACGCCACTCATACATTAAAAATTTAAGTGTAAAGTGGAGTATCAATAAAAACATAAATGTTTTATTAAAAAGCACTTGTCACTCTTTATAACGAAAACAGATGAAGTAAACTGCATTGATTCTCACCAGTAATTTATCACTATATACACTGTATGGACAAAAGTATTTGGTCAAACCTGCAATGACATTCTATCCAAATACTTCAGTATGGAGTTCCCTCTTTTGCAGCTATGAGAACTTCTACTCTTCTTGGAAGGCTGTCCACAAGATGTTGGAGTCTTTCGGTGGGAATCGGTACCCATTCATTCTGTAGAGCATTTATGAGGTCAGGCGCTGATGTTGGGCGAGAAGGCCTGGCTCACAATCTCTGTTCCAGGTTATCCCAAAGGTGCCCGATGGGGTTGAGGTCACAGGGATCTGTGCTTGGGCCAGTCAAGTTTTTCCAAACTGAAAAGCATTAAGATTGTGGATAAGGGGCCTGATTGATTAAAACACCTGAATTCAGTAATTAACAGGTTTGTCCGAATACTTTTGTGTAGGTTACGCCAAAGTGTCACTGTGTGTTTACTAGGTACTGTACCCTTGCATGTTTCACGCACACCAAGATAAACAGTATGTACCCATCCTAGAAATGAACCTTTTTCATTTTCCATTGTTATAGTCCTGGCTGTTCACTTCCTATATTAATACACACACACATCCGATCACCGCTTAACAGTGACTCTAAGGCAGGTCAGAATTCGACCTCACAACCCTCCAGCACCCTCTGCGCCTATGTAACTACACCAACTTGCACTCAGACTCGGACTTCTTTCTAGTCACTGAGTCAGAAACAGTCCAAACAAGTCTCACACGCGCATACCGAGCGCTGCGCCAAGCCTCCCATTCTTCTGCTTCTTGGCAGCCTGCGTGAATTCTTAAGCCAAAATGCATTTACAGCACGAGCGATTCAGATTCCGCGCATTCCTTCCCGTGCTCTTTCTCTTTTTCAGTCAGTCGAGCTTCGCTGTATCGGTTTCAGTACTGACAAAGCCTAAATGCTAAGTGTCGAAAGTAGAACGAGGAATCATAATGCAATAACGCAGTAATCACTTTGTTATTATCTCATCATGCCACTAAAGCAGGCCCGGTGTTTACTCTTCTGCCTGTGTATGGAGGTGTAAGAAGGTCAGAAGCGCGTAGGGGGCCTGATATTTCGGGATGATGGAGGAAAGGGGGGGGGGGGGGCAGAGTGTGAATCAGATCTGAGTCACCGGGTCTGTTGACTCACTGTTCGGCTAAAACATCAGCACGACGCTGCAACGAGGCCCGAGGCTTCTCGTCAGATCTGTTGGGGAATTTAATCATGAAGCTGAATCACTTTTGAAATGGCATTTCTTGCATTCAGCAGGCTCACTGTAATGTTATGTTAATGGTGTCTGTCTTACGAACAGCGATGAGATCAGACGAGTACATCATAGTGGTGTCGAAAACTTTTACTGTAACAGATGAGTCATTTTATTGCGTCATTTAAAGCGGCTCGTGTTGCAAAGTGCATAGTGATGTCTAGCGCAGGAGTGTGGGTAAGGACGACGACGGTGACGATGATGATGATGATGATGATAATGATGGCAGTGATGAACGCAGAGTTAGCAGATGGACAGAAAGGATCTGTGTCTACAATGGGAAATAAGGAAGTAACAAAGATCATATTATGAAAAGTGCTTCCTTAGAAGATTATGTATAGACCAGTCTGGTACTTTCAGTGTTATATTTAGACAAGTGCTTCCTTTAAACATCATTTATTAATTATTGCTTCCTTAAAACACAATAACAAAAGTGCAGAGGGAGATTCCAAACTTAGGATTATCGTCTATACTGTTTTATTCTGTATACAGGGTCGCAGTTTGTCTCAGGGGACTTGGGACAAGAGACAGGGGACACCTTGAAAGAAGTGCCGATCCATTGCAGGTCTCTCACACACACACACACGCACATTCACACTCTACAGGCAATTTAGGAACGCCTGTACGTCCTTGGACTGTGGGAGGAAACCGAAATACCTGGAGGAAACCCATCAAGCATGGGGAGAACATGCTCACAGAGCCCGAGGCGGGAATCGAACCCAGATCCTGAAGGTGCGAGGCCACAGTGCTAACCAATAAGCCATGGTGCCGCCTGTTATAAGATTTATTTCCTCAGAGTTGTCTTAGTTGCTTTGTCATGCTTTTTTTTATCAATGTACAAACAAACACTGCCAGGCTTCAGGAATTTGTTTGCTAAAGGCACATTTTTCAAATTCTTGTTAAGAAAGTCTAGTCATTCTGGGAAGCTTGTGTTTGGACAACCAGTGCTGTTCAGTACGATAAGCTCCACCTAAACACTTCGTCATCCTTACTCTGGAAACGGAAATAAAATTAGTCCTGGAATCTTTGGTGGAAAGCTTCTAGAGAAAGTCCCTTAAAAACCCATGTTAATCTCAGAAGCGTAGAGAAGCCTGCCTCGAGTTCCTCAAGAACAATGTCGCTTCCTTATAAGTTCTTGTGGTGGAAGCATGACCAAATTTTCTGGGTTTGTAAAATTGTATACGCTTCCTGAAACACTTCCTGAGGTCATGAGAAACTTACACATGTCCTGAAAGAGAACCTGCTTAGCATTATTGAGGTTGTGAAAAGAAAAAAAAAGTTCACGGGTGCTGAAATCTTAAAGTGACTAAAAATCTTAGGGCTCGAAAAAAAGGTTCATGTAGAGGAAATGCTCATCTCTGCGGTTCCTGAAAAAAAAACATCTCACGCTTCTGAAAAGGTTCCTGTGATGTGTATGTACCGAACATGTCTCAAAACATTCCTGCGGTGAAGACATGAAAGGCCTGATGTTTTTGTAGCATGAGCTCATTTCCTGTACCTGAACTGTTTGTTGCTACTGCTGCTGCTGTTGTTGTTGTTGTTTTTTACTTAACTTTCTTGGTTCTTGGAGTAGAAATGTTCTTAAGGTCCTGAAAACTTCCTTTGTTCTTAAAAAAGGTTTCTTTGGTGGGAAGGGACACAAGTCCAAATTGGCAAAAGTCCATTTATTATCTATGTCCTGTGTAGGGTCGCAGAGGGCCTTGAGTTCATTCCAGAGAAATTAGCGCACATGCCAGGGTGGCAAGCCATTTCAGGACACGAGCACACACACACACACACACACACACACACACACACACACACACAGAGTACACTACAGGCAATTTGGAAGTGTCAGTCAGTCCACAGGGCACGTCTTTTGGACTGTTGGAGGAAACCCACCAAAAACTGTCAGACTACACACACACACACACACACACACACACAGACTAAAGGCAAGATTCGGACCCCCAACCCTGGAGGTGCGAGTCGACATGTAGTAGAAAAAGGTTCTGCTGGTGAAAAAATCTCTGTATTGCCTGTAAAATGTCTTCACCATGGACACCAAAACATCTCAGTTCCTGAAAACATTCCCTAAATTAAAAAAAAAAAAAAAACTGTCTGAAGTTCCTCAATTCTTAAAACACTTCCTGCTTCCTGAAATATTCCCGTGGTGGAGACATGCTTGTTGAATATCCTGGCTTCCCCAAAACATTCCTGGGGTGGAAATGGGCTTACTGCTTGATCGTTAACTAAGTGGATAAACGTAATAATGTCCGTTTCATTTGTTGTTTACAGCTTCTTTGTTTTAGTTTTTTCTCACAATCCATGTGGTTTTGTGGTTTATGACAAGTGACAAGGCAGGATTCATTTGATGTCTCACAAGCACACGGTGTCCAAGTGAAATAGGTGGGTGTGTATTGTGATCAGTGTGTGTGTGCAGAACAGTTTTGTGTTCCACATGGGGCTGGACTTTCTCTTGTTGGTGTGTGTGTGTGTGTGTTTTGTGCTCACTCCCCTCTTGTCCTCTGCTGGGAACAGGAATATCAGGTTTCCTGTGTGTGCATGTGTGTGTGTGTGTGTGTGTGAGTGTGCGTACAGTGAGTACTCGCTGCTTCCTCCATGTTCTCTTGCTGTCAGCACAGAGCAGAACCGTGTCAAAGCAACGTGATTCGCTGTGCACGCGTGCGTGTGCATGCATGCGCGAGTGTGCGTATTATGATCCTCACGTGGGCAGAGCGGCTAGACTTTGGCTCGGGACGTCTGGGTGGAGAGCCCTGCTGTTCTTTGGTTATTGATTAACAGCACAAGTTTCACACGTACAAACAAGAGTCGAAACAAACAGCGACAGCCGTCTGAGTCTGTTACAGCAATCGGACGCAACGCTGTTACTCAAATGAGGTGTCTGTAATCACGCAGGTCACTCAAAGTTCATTATTCAGACAGTGAACAATAAAAAAAAAGAGATTCAGAGGCAGGTTTGAATGACCACTGGGTAGTTACATAATGGTTAAGTGTAATTCTCTGGTATGTAAGTATGACAGGGAGTATGACAACACCACTTCTTCTTCTTCTACTACTACTTTTAATACTTCTACTTCTACTACTACCACTACTTCTTCAACTAGTACTGCTATTTCTACTACGTCCACTGCTACTATTAGTTCTACTACTACTTCTACTTCCACTTTCACTACTTCAACTACTTCTACTTCAACTACGGTATTTTTACTACTACTACTTCTACTACTACCACTTTTACTTCTACTACTACTTCTACTCTTACTTCTACTTTTACTACTGCTTCTACTACCACTTCTACTTCAACTACAGTACTTCTACTACTATTACTTCTACTTCTACTACTACTTCTACTACTACCACTTCTACTTCAACTACAGTACTTCTACTACTATTACTTCTACTACTACTACTACTACTTTTACTACTACTGTACTTTTACTCTTACTTCTACTTCTACTACTACTTTTACTACTACTGTACTTCTACTCTTACTTCTACTTCTACTACTACTACTACTTTTACTACTACTGTACTTTTACTCTTACTTCTACTTCTACTTCTACTACTACTTTTACTACTACTGTACTTCTACTCTTACTTCTACTTCTACTACTACTTTTACTACTACTGTACTTTTACTCTTACTTCTACTTCTACTTCTACTACTACTTTTACTACTACTGTACTTCTACTCTTACTTCTACTTCTACTACTACTACCACTACTTCTACCATTACTTCTTCTCTTACTTCTACTTCTACTACGACTCATTCTACTACTACTAATGTAACATTTCTGAATCCAAGATCACAAATCTTAATTTGGAAACTCAAACAAATCAACAAATACATAAACATGGTAAGCAGTATCCAGTATACGCAACCAAACGAAGTTTTTTTAAGTTATATGTTGTTAGTGCGTTGAGCGACATTTGGACTTATTAAAGCTCACACTTTGTGTGTGTGCGCTCTACAACAGTCATACACCATCTGTACTTTGCTGTACTTGGCTGATTCGAGGATTGTAAGTCACTTTTTCCCTCCATTTCTTTAAAAAAACGGAGGAGTGTTGAGGCAGCGCATTCCACTGGGAGATCTCTTTGACAAGACAGGGCCAGAGTGCAGAGTTCATCACTCTCCTGGGCCTCTGACCTCCAACGCGAAAGAGAAAGAGGTGGAGGGTGAGAGTGTGAGGGACGCAGTTGGGATGGGAGAGTGGGAGACTCTCTCACAAAAATAGAGATATGTATGAAAAGTAATTGCTCTTCCCTTTCCTAACTTGTTTTTGGAAACAGTTTTTGGTAATACTGAGTTAAACTTAAATTGCCACACCCAGGCCTGATTACTGCCAGATGTGTTAAACCAAGAAATGACATAAAGATAGAACATGTCTGACAAAGTGAAGCATGCTAAAAGATTAAAAACTTCAACTCTAATGATTGAACACGTCAGCTCTAATGAACCCATTCTGGAGATAGTGTGATGCCACCACTTTTTCCTTCCTGATACTGATACCTGCATCTCTTTCTGTTCCCGTTCCTTTATCCTGAAGAATATTTGTTTTGTCTTTCTCTTGCATTGGAGGAGGAATTATGAGGCAAATCATCTGAAACAAATCACCAAAACTCTTCCACTATATTGTCTTTTTTTTTTGCATAGCCACGACACTGAGCAGCTTTCAGCTCTGCACGCTGCAAACCTTATCTGCATTATCGGGTATTTGTCTACATATTTGGTCTTGTGATAGGATTAGGCAAAAGGGTTGCAGACTGGCAGCTGATTGTGTCTCCATTACAGGCTTCCTCCCCCCTTCTGTGTATTTGTGTGTGTGTGTTAAACCCCTTTTTTCTTAATTGCTCCATACACATTCATTCATTCTAATTCACAAACAAGATCATTTCTTATCTTTAACCCTGAGCACTGACGTCTTTACCCAGACACACACAAACACACACACACACATAAACCCTCAGTTTCAGACGTACACATTTTGAAAGACGTTCCGAGAATGTCTCTACCTCCTTTCTGACACTTCTTTAAATCTTTGTGTGTATAGTGTACAGTATCAGGTGTTTTTGTTACTAGTCTTTTTTGTGCTCTATTTGCAGCCATTACTGACAAAATCCTATCTGAGCATGCAGACACAGGAGCAAGGAAAGAGCTGCGATAAGATCTAATCAGTGTGAGATCTTGTGTGGTGATCACATTCCCTTGGTTGCCATGTGCCCTGTAGGTAAACAGGCCCATTTCTCGGATGCAGGGACCAGTTGTGCCCTAAAGGGGGCAGTGTGTGACGTCCCTCGCTGAGACCACCTGCACGATAAAAAGTTTTTTTTTTGTTATAATTATTAGTAAATAATATAAGTAAATACACAGTGCTGCATCATCACACTGGCGTCAAGATATGTTTCTTCATAAACATACAACTTTAATTAACTTTTAACTTCTCATAAAGTCGTCGTACCTAAGATTCCTAGGGAGAGAAAGAGTATCAGGAGAATGTTTATTCCAGTTCAACAGTTGTGTTGTGTGATGGTGATGATTTAGACATGCAGTTTTTTAAAATTTATTTATTACATTTTTAAATGTTTAAAAAAAAAATTAATTAAAATTTCATAACACACTTGTGTAAAGTTAGGTATTACATCCAGAAACAAGTGACCAGGTTTAGTTCTATCAACGTTTGTTCCAGGAACGTTTTTCATGTTTGTCTCAGTAACATTATTTGATGTTTGTTTTATGTTTTTCATAATTGGTTCTTATAACGTTATTTAGTGTTTGTTAGAGGAACGTTTTTCATGTTTTGTTCCCATAATGTTATTTAGTGTTTGTTCATGGAAATTGTATTCTTTTTGTTTGTTCCTGTACCGTTATTTAGTGTTTGTTCTAAGAACGTTTTCCCTGTTTTGATCCTGTGATGTTATTTAGTGTTCGTTAGAGGAACCTTTTTCATGTTTGATTCCCATTAAATTATCTAGTGTTTGTTCTAGGAATTTATTTTTGTTCCCATGATCTTATTTAGTGTTTGCTCTCTTTTTTTCAGGTTTGGGTCCCATAACATTATTTAGTGTTTGTTGTAGAAGTGTTTTTCATATTTTGTTTCCATACCATTCTTTAGTGTTTGTTCTAAGAACATTCTTTTAAGTTTGGATCCCACAATGTTATTTAGTGTTTGTTCTAAGTTTTTAACTTTTTTAATGTTTTGTTCCCATTACATTATTTAGAGTTTGTTCTAAGAAGTTTTTTTTTGTTTTATTCCCATAATGTTATTTAGTGTTGGATTTAGGAACTTTTATCCCATTTTGTTCCCATAAAATGATTTATTGTTTGTTCTAAATGTGTTTCACGATTGGTTCTCATAACATTATTTAGTGTTTGTTTTAGGAATGTTTTTCAAATTTGTTTTTTTTTAATGTTATTTAGTATTTGTTAGAGGAACTTTTTGCTCCCGTAAAGTTATTTAGTGTTTGTTCTTCACAAGTTTTATTTATTATTTAATAACATTATTTAGTATTTGCTCTAAGTGCATTTTTCAAGTTTGCTTCTCATAACATTCTTTCTCATTATTTAACATTTCAAGAAAGTTACATACTGTATATAATGTCGTAGCAGAATCTTGTAAGAACCTAACAGGAACGTTAGTAAATGTTTCCTGTAAGCTGGAAATTTCCCCCTTTTATCAGCATAAAAACATCTCATACAACAAACCACCTTTTATTTTTAAAACTATGCAAGCTATATAACACACAGTGTTAATGCTGCTCAGTGGTCTGTATAAATACTAAAGTCTATAATATGAAATTATTGTAGGTTCTTGATTTACTCCCAAAATAGCTCCATGCTAAAGTGTGCCCTCTGACTGTACACTGGTTTTGCGCCAGCTTGTTTTGGAAGCTGCTTCGTCATGTCATTGCTCGGTTCCTCTGCCCAGATTCTGTGTGTGTGTGTGTGTGTGTGTGTGTGTGTGTGTGTGTGCGAGAGAAAGCTTGATTAATGGCCACAGTCAGGCAGGGATGGACACCGGAGCCGAGCCGGAGCCGTGCATGTTGGCCAGTCGCTAATATTAGACGCCACAGTAGCTTTAAACGGCAGCCAGTGGTTTTGTTGTCACACCTAATTTTCGGTGCCCTGGGGAGACACGACTCCAGCGAGGTAGACAGGAGACGCCTGAACTTTTGTAGAACATGTGAGAGGAGTTGGACTTGGCGAGAGTATCACAAACAAGCAGACGGTGTTGTTATGACTGCGTTGTTTCCCTCTTCAGGGGTCTGTGTTTATCACGAGGCGCTGGAATTCAGATGTAAAAGAGTGTTACTGTACAGTGTATAGGAGTGAGCGGCATGATTATGCAAAATTATACCATCCTATATGGACGGAATAAACAGTAGATTTTTGAATCAGACATCAACAAAGGCTCTGTGACTTCAGGATATTTAACATTTCTGCATTTACAGATGAAACGATCAGGAGATTAAATCAGACATTTGATAAGATAATGAAATGATAATGGCATAGTGGCTCATTAACCTCACAATCATCTACTCACAGTCCTAATTTATCACAGTGGCACTATTACTTATTAATAGATTTTTTTTTTTTATGATTTCTGATATTTTTTTTAGACACCCAAAAAGTGAAACCCAGAAAAGCCCTTTGTAGCGTTATTATTATAATATTATTATAACTACTGTATATGCTTAATTGAACGCTCGCTGAAACGCAGTGGTTTTAACATACTGTAAAGCTCACTGGCTTACAGTAAAACAACAACAAATAACACAAGTGCAGTGTTAATTAAACTGAAATACGGCACAAAATTCCTTTTTATACACGTGTATGTGGAAAGGTGAGGAATTAAGAGCTGAATAAGTAACATTATTCAGTCATAGACTCTTTTTGATCTTCTTCCATCACAGAGAAGGTACAGGAACATTCAGCAGATTCAGGTCCAGCTTCTGTCTCACACCCGTCACACTGCAAAACTACAATGTTCTGATCTGAAGCCTAAACTTGTGATTAAACGCAGAGGACTGCTATACAAGGGCGTCGTGAACTGGCGGAGGTGTCAAGTAACAAAGTACAAATACTTCGTTACCTTACTTAAGTAGAAATTTTGGGTATCTATACTTTACTGGAGTAATTATTTTTC
>JAOVVA010000027.1:3938970-3955200 GCA_028565275.1 Leiocassis micropogon | reverse complement strand
CTGTGGGAGGAAACCGGAGTACCCAGAGGAAACCCACCAAGCACGGGGAGAACATGCAAACTCCATGCACACAGAGAGGGTTATCGAACCCGGACCCTGGAGGTGCAAGGCGACAGTGCTAACCCCTGAACTGAAATCCCCTGTATTTTTGTAGAATATAGAAAATAAATCACTAAACAAAAACAAAGCAATCTGGACTTACTGTAAGCATTTGTTCTGTTCTTACTGTACAACAAACCCTCAAAACTTGTTTTAAATACAATACTGTACAGTATATTGAAACCACTTGTAACAAACATCGTTTGATCACCTACTTTTGAATAATGTGTGATACGATTTACATATTACTAATAACAGGTGGCTAAACAGGTCATCCTCTGATCACAGGATGGTTCTCGATGGTCCACAGTCTTACCCAGCTGACGATGTAGTGGTAGGGTTCACATCTTACTGAATGGATTATCACATACTCTGGAATGAAATATGTGTGAAATATGGGCAGTCTGTTATTTCTTACATTAGCTACATAGGTTAAACATTGTTTGCCAGAGCTCAACAAGTGCCCTTAGGCTAACAGAACCCATGTCCTGTTCTAGGGGAGATTCATCACTAATCAATTTCTGTAGTAATTACAACTTCGCTGCAGATGCACTCGGGTGGAGATTTGATCAGAAAACCCTGGAGTATCCCCTTTTATGTACAAATTGTTTAAAAAAGAAAAGTAAAAAAAAAAGCGCTAACCGCAGCTTGTCAGATTCCCAGTTGAAAGATCCGGTCCACCGATGCACCGAACACTTTCCCATTAATTAACTTTGCTTATATCATGCTTCTGTTCATTGTGCATTGTACCGAGGGCTGGCAGTGATGCGACCGCTCGTGGATGTTTAAATGGATTGTTATGACATGTAGTTGGCAGTGCCGACGGTTTGGCAGCATGCCCCCAGTAAGCACATGACTTGGCAGTGAATGAATCGGGGTGCCAGGCAGTCTCAGTACGCCAGTCGCTGTAAAGCGTAAACACTACCAATATGACACACATCAAGCACAATGCATATGTATATGCAAATTCCTAAAAAATAATTTTTTTAAGCTCCTTGAATCTTCACAACAATGACTGTTGTTGTTGTTGTCTTTTTACATTTAAATATTCATGAGAGCACTGCATGGTGCGAGGCCTTGATGTTTCTGTTCATAAAAACAAACAGAAGGAGACAATTAGCCAGTTAGACGTTAGAAGTAATGCAGAAAGAGACATGGATAGGCTGCTTCTCGGCCAGCCGTGACGAATGAGCTTTCCGTCATTTTAAAACATATGATACTCGACATAAGTAATGGCACACCTTCGTTGGATGTGCCAGCTTCGGTAAACATCTATGAAATAAATAAATATGTGCGTCACGGTTCTTGTTACTTCTCTATGAACTACTTTTTTAAATGCTTCGCACTAGTAGGAGGTACTGTAGGTTTTGTAATCAGCAATACGTGTGTTGTAAGCTTAGAAGTGCAGAGGATGTGTAAAAGGAGAATGGAGTTTAGAAAGACGGATGAAACTCCACCTCTCTTGTAGCTGACGAACACTTCCCTGTCTTTTTGTTACTCCTCCATAATGAAGCATCACTTTTTAGTTAAATGCATGCTCCGAAAATACACACAGGGTTGTCACCATTGTAACCGTCCCTTAACCAGGGTTTACCATAACTGTAACTGCTCATGGCCCAGTAATAGACCATAATAAATAATAAATAAAAAATCCTCGGAGTGTTCAAGTCAAACCGGGATTTGTAATTCATCAAATTCATCATAAATGAACGTGGAGGAGAAGAAGACACAATACCACGATGAGACTCTTAGCCACAGTAAAACATGACGATCACGATCCAACCCGATGTGGCTCGGAGCCCACTGCGGTCATTCCCATGAACATTCAGCGAGCGCAACGCCTGATACCGTGAAGATTGACGGATAACTCGTCGCCAACTTTCGCAAGAGACGCCTCTATCTGTGTAAACTGTGTAACTGTAAACACACATTATTCACCAACACCACTTGTACATTACAGGAACTCGGCTGGGAGTTATCACATCCCCCCTCCCCCCCAAGATTTACTGGGAAATCTTTCAAGCCATTTCCACATGTTTGGGTCATTAAAAGGGTTCCTGGTAGGCCAGGGTTTTAGACATGAAGTGGACAGTCCGATCATGGCTCCTTGATGGTATCTGAGCATTAGTGAAGTGCTGGGATAAGTGCATTAGTGTAGCAGGGGATTATACATCTGTGAGTTCTGCACAATCAAAAGTCCAGGATTGACTCGAACGCCTCTCCTACGACGACTGAAAACTTGCTCGTCCAATAGGAGGCAGAAGTTGTTAGTTTTCATTTTGCACTCGTGGTTTTTAAAATGACCTGAGCATGCTAAACAAACCACTGTTTAATCTACAGAAGTTTAAAATCATGTGACCTGCCAGAATTAGCCAGACGAACTGACCTGCTATTTATTCTGTTATTTCCAGTCTCCCTGCCTCTCTCTCTATCTCTCTCTCTCTCTTTCTCTCTCTGCTCGGAGCTTATTTTTCTGGGCCTCGGTCCCAGTGAACAGTTGAGGCCTATGGGCACTGGCAACCTGGCGGAGAACTGCAGCTGCTCCCCCCATCTCCACCCAGCATGCTCTGCCTCTGTCTGGCTCACTTTCTGTCTCTGTACTGTACGCTTCTCACCAGACGAATCGATATCAACACGATGCTCTGGACCAATCGTCCAGATTATCACCCTGCTGTATCTTCTTCAAAAAAAAACACAAGAGCCTTGTTGTTATCAGCGTCACTCTTTATCCCCCTTGAGGAAATAAGCCTAATCCAATGACACGCATAGCAGCATGCACAAGACGAGCGTTGTGTTATACTGTAAGGCATAATGAGATCACGTGACTAGCTGTCAAAAGTCAGTTCCCTGCGCCGCTCCATCTGAGACTCGCTAGCCTTCTAGCCTTGGTTTGATGAATATCCGTAAAAAATTTACTACGGGAACTTCGAAATTGATCACTATTATTGATTATTTGATAAACCGTGCCTTTAAATAAAGAGGTGCATGAAAGGTTGATGCTAACATTTTTTTCTCTAACGAGCTCAGCGGGGGGAAAAATGTGATATCTGGACAGGTTGCATTATGAGCCGCACCACACCATGTTTGATTTGTGGGGGGAAAAAAAAGACAAGCTGATCTGTTGTGCTTGAGGTTATCGATCAGGAGAGACGTATGCCTTGTGTGCTCCGATCTCAATCGCACTCCCGCGGGAGATGGACTCGGGTCACAGCGCTGTATGGGAATTCAGAACATACAGTATGTCTTACGTGTTATGTACGGTATGTTGCTCATTCCCATGTGTCATCTTGCACGTCTGACGATCAGGAGCTGGACGAAAGACGTAGGCCATGACACACTCACACACCGAGAAGCAGACAAACATCCTGTTGAGTCAAGGAGAAGAAAATAAAAAGAGGAACACACTGCGTGTGTGGGTGTTAGAGTGTTAGAAGCGAATAAAGGCCAGCGTGTTGTAGAGCACGAGCTCCCAGTGTGCCGCTCTATATATATCTCAGTCCCGTGCTTTTCTGGCTGACTGGGCAGCGCTGGGCGTTCAGGCCATTGCGCCGATGCTTCACTGTAGACAGCTTGCATACTGTATGTACTGAATTACAAAGGAGCCTTTTTTGTGCAGTTTATTTGGACAGGGACTGATAAGGCACAGGATGATCTGATGTGTTCTGGAGATAATGAAAAGGCTCGGGGTGCTTTTGGCTCTGCAAGTAAACAACTCGAAGAGTGAAGGAACAAGGACACCAGGCACCAGACACGTCATTTTTATGATTACATAATAATTCATTCCCGAGCTGCCCTTATTACCTCTCTGGACTGTTCTTACAGATGGTATAATTACTAAGAGCCATATTCTTCTGGTGCTTCTATATAAACACTATATATCCAGTGATGGAGGCAGACTTGGGGAATGACGCAGGGGACACCTTGGACGGGTTGCCAATCTATCGCACACATCCACACACTCATTCACACACTACGGGCAATTTGGGAATGCCAGTTATCCTAATCCGCATGTCTTTGGACTGTGGATTCTGGAGGAAACCCACCAAGTTGCGTGTTCTCCCTGTGCTTGGTGGGTTTCCTCTGTGTACTCCGGTTTCCTCTCACGATCCAAAGACGTGCAGATTAGGCTAATTGGTGTTCCCAAATTGCATGTAGTGTGTGAGTGTGTGTTTCTGTGTGTGCGCCCTGCGATGGATTGGCACCCTGTCCAGGGTGTACCCCGCCTCGTGCCCTTAGTCTCTTGGGATAGGCTCCAGGCCCCCCACAACCCTGAATACAGAATAAATGGTATAGAGGACTAAAGAAAGAATGAATTAAATACTTTTCCTCTAATGTGTTATCTTTTCTCTTGAACTTGTTCCTTTTTCTTTTTCATATTAAAAGAAATATGTGTCTGGAT
The DNA here is from genome assembly GCA_028565275.1 of Leiocassis micropogon. Lineage (NCBI taxonomy): Eukaryota > Metazoa > Chordata > Actinopteri > Siluriformes > Bagridae > Leiocassis > Leiocassis micropogon. The sequence goes on along the minus strand of JAOVVA010000027.1, from coordinate 3,950,702 downwards.
TTAAATGTTTCTGTTATGTGACTGGTATAATTTAAATGAAATCAGTGCTTGTCGCAGACACATTACAACGTTAAATATAACTAGAGAGGTACATTTTCTGGAGAATTTCTTAAATGTTAGTGGCGCTTCCCATGGCAAAACAGTGGAGTCATGCTAGCAACATGCATAAACACTAGCATCATGTTAGCGACTAATGATGTTGCTAGCAATATGATAATGTACTTAGCATAATGTTAGCAACATGCTAATCAGCTAAACATCATGCAAGCAACATGCTAATTTCACTAGCATCATGCTAGCAACATGCTAATCATGTTATTAGCGAAATGCTAATATAGTTAGCATAATCCTAGCGAAATTCTAATATAGTTAGCATCATGCTAATATTGTTATTATCACGCTAGCAACATGCTAATATTGTTAGCATAACGCTAGCAATATGCTAATCGTGTTAGCATCATGCTAGCAGCATGCTAATGATATTGCTAGGGGCGTGGCTTATGAGCATCATGAGAAATGCGAAAGACTGATTGGTTGCCTGAGTTAAATGAGCCCTCCCCCGTGTCTGTGCGACAATGGGATCCACAGTTAGGTTCAGTTTCAAAGTTCCTATAGAAGTTACCATTACATGTTAATTGCCCCCTGCTGGGGCATTTTCCAGGCCACCCCTTAGAAAAGTCATGTCAAGCACCCTATTCCTCAATATGCTGAATGGTTTGACACCTCTTTCATGTGTCTAAGACAAACAGTACAGGGCTAGTTACGTGACAAAATCTCCATTATAAGTCAATGGGGCAAATTTGGGCACCTCTTGCGCCCCGGGGGTAAAACTAATACCCTTGTGCGGGGTGTGTTCTGACACAGCATGTAAAGCTCTTCAAATGTGGTAAATTTGAGATTCCTATCAAATTCTTGCTCTTCACTAAAATCCATTTATTTGGTATCAATGTTAAGTCCATGGGAATTATTGGGGAGGCCCTGTGGGGGCAATTTACCTCCCACCCCCTTAAAAAAGTCTTAGTCCCCCAATCCAGAATAAGCCGCACGATTTGACACCTCCTTTATGGGTGTACGAGGAACGATACGGTCCTAGTTACGCGCCAAAGTCCGCATTACATGTCAATGGGGCAAATTTGGGCACCTGTTGTGGGCCGGGGGGAGTTAAAACTAATACCCTTGTGCGGGATATGTTCTGACACAGCTTGCAAGCCTCTTAAATTTTTTTTTTTCTTCTATGAACTTTCTATGAAATTCTCGCTCTGTGCTAGAATCCGTCAAAATTTTTCTCATCATTAAATCTATGGGATTTTTAAGGTGATACAATTGGCCCCCTTCGAAAACCTATTGAAATGTGGTGAATTTTATCTTTCTACAAAATTCTTGCTCTGCGCTACAACCCTTCAAAGTTGGTCTCAATGTTAAGTCTATGGGACTTTTTGAAAACTCCTTAGAAAAGTCATAGTACCCCATTCCTGAATAAGCTGCACGATTTGACACCTCATTCATGGGTCTATGGGACTATTTACGTGCCAAACTTTTGTACGGAAGAAGAATAATAATAAACAGAAAAAAAGAATAATAAGCCTGAGAGATAACAATAGTATCTCGCAAGCACCACTAACTAGAAAACGATAAAACTGATTTTTTAAATAATTTAAAACAATGTCACAACTGAAATACTGCTGTAGTGTAAGAGGTATAAAACACTTCAAGCTGCGCTCGTGTGGGAAAATAATCACGCATGGTAACAGCATCACGCCTCTGCAGTCATTATTGATTATTTTCATATAACAGTATGTTGTCTTTTATTCCTTGCATATTATGTTCATCCTTTAGCACTGTTTAACAAAAGTTTGTGCTCCTCTGACCGTATGTGCTTGTTGAATGTCCGACTGTATTTCAGGACGTCCTATTTGCGATCTTGAGTACTTGAGCAGTCCTACTCCATCCTTAACGCACCATGTCTTCATGGAGTTCACTTTGTGAGCAGACACATTTGTCATGCAGGACCTGATTCCAGTGAGGAGTAATCTTCATCCTACAGTACATCATACAGATACTTCCTATACAATTATTTAAAGTTTCTACAATAAGTTTTAAATAATGTGGCAAAGTCATGAAAAATAAAAGCAGTTTAAGCCATTAACCTGCGCATTCAAGGGGCGTTCAAGTCAAACCGGAATTTCAAGAAACAGCACATTTGCACATTTTGCATCCTTTATATATTATGAACCAAATGTAATAACTGCTCCAAGATCATGCAGAGCAGACAATCCATAATACGCTGTTTATATATAAAGGACGTTCAAGTCAAACCAGAACTTTGTGCAGAATAACAGAGAATAAAAAAAACTCCCTTTATTTCTCTATACAAAGTAAATGAAGGCGTAAAACGGATTGACATTTGCAAAAGACGCACTAAAGTATTTTATTGGTGCAAATGTATTTAGGAAGTTTGAACTGTACACACAATCAATTATTTACCAAAATCACTTGCACATTACAGGAACTCGGCTGAGAGTTATTGCCACATACCACGTACAGTCCTGACCTCCACGCAAGCCATTGAAGGAGTTCCTGGGAGGCCAGGGTTTAAATGTGAAACAGGCAGTCTGATCATGGCTCCGGTGTACTGAGAAAACTTTCTACCTTGATGGTGTCTAAGCGCTAGTGACACTGGGATAAGTGCATTAGTGTAGCAGAGATTTATATAGAGAAATAAAGGGAGTTATTCTGAGCAATCAAAAGTCCCTGTTTGACTTGAACACCCCTCGTATATAAATAACATATAGTATTATCATGTCCATTCCTAGGTCATACACAGTGTATTCGAGTTTGAGTAGGGTAACAACATATCAGATAAAACACAATTTTTTGCTCTGTCAGATTAATGACTTAATAAGCTTGATCCATCATTTTATGTTGGTTTTACTTTACAACAGATGACCGGATGGATGACCCAGTTAGCGGAGTGTAAAGGTATTGTACACAGATGAGCATGCCACTTTACAGTGAGGAGCATCACTACGAGTCGGCTATATGGTTGCCGTGGCAACTGTGACATCAGCGCTTGACATAGTGATGCATGAAAATTCAAATAGCAGGGGAGTGGTTGCTAGGTGACCTGAAATCGGGCACAGACAGAGCAGACTCAGATGGGGTGTGTGCGTGAAGTGCACGGGTGTGTGTGTGTGTGTGCGTGTGTGTGCGCATGTGCATGTGTGTGTGGCAGAATTTACTACAAGAAGAAATCATATCCAGAGACACAAAGCTTTATGTACAAACAGAGACAGGATCAACAAAGGATTACTGACTTGAGTCTGAGAGTAAAATGATGATGAGGTGGGTGGAGCTGATCAGGAAGTAGAGAGTTGATTGGTGGGTTTTTAGGAAGATGAAATGGTTGTATTTTTATGTGGATTTTATAATTGCCTGCTGCCTGTTTAAAATACTAACCACTATGTCACCGTCCGGCCGTACAAAAACACACACACCAATTTCATGGGCATCACCACGGCAGGCGGCAAGGTAGCGTAGTAGTTAGCACTGTGGCCTCGCACCTCTAGGGTTAAGGGTTCGATTCCAATTTTGAGTCTGTGTGCATGGAGTGTGCATGGAGTTTGCATGTCCTTCTTGTGATTAGTGGGTTTCCTCTGGTTTCCTCCCTCAGATTAGGTTAACTGGTGTTCCCAAATTGCCATTTTGTGTGTGTGGGCTGCGATTCTTTTTTTTATTTTTTTTATATTCGAATTGCTACTTTATGATTGTGAAGCTTCTCATATGAAGCTTCTGCAGTCCCACTGACCAATTTCGAGTTGGTATCAGTTAAAGTGTTCAAATGTACCAGTGTAACTCTTTTCTTTCCCAGGGTAGCCATACGGCTATACGGCTAGTTCCCAGTTATCCATATGGCTAGTTGCAGTTAGCCGTACACAACTGTGTTATGAGCATGCACAGTGTTTTTTTTTTTCTCTCTGATTAAAATCGATTTTTTTAGCATTTTTTATAATCAAAAGTTCGAAATGCACAGGAAATCAACCAAACGTCGAGTATGATCCTAATCGATGATCATCTATACAAACTATACACCTCTGTCCTTTAGTACTGGAGTGATTGTAATAAAAAAAAGGCACAGGTTCAGGTTTCCGGTGTCAAAACCTCTGGGAGTTTATGTAGAAATAGATGCGTTACCTCACTGACACTGGAGACTCCTTACATTTCCATTTATGTTATTTGGCAGACACGTTTTAACATGATCTCATTACACATCTGAGCATCCGAGTGTCGAGGGCTTTGTTTAAGGGCCCAACAATGGAAGCTTTGTTTTCTTAGGGTTTGAACCCATGACCTTCTTATTATCAGTAGTTCAGTATCATCAATATCTTAACCACAAGGTTACGTCTGCTTGAAGTTGGGGGCTTATCTTTTAAAATGCTCCATCACACCATCCCAATTATTTTAAACTCACTTTTTTATTTCACGTTCATGCGAAGTGTACAAGTCAGTGCGTAAGCGCGACAATATCGCATTCGAAGGAGCACATTTGCACAGGTCTGTATCAAAGCACAGGCGGTATGACTCAGAAGGAGGTCATTAATTCTCCCGCTGCTTAGACAGGCACTGCTCATCCTCGTTCCTCTCGCTCTACCCCCTCCTCCTGCCCGCCTCTTTTATGACTCCAGCTGGCGGTGTAGTTATGAATGAGTGTCCTCCTCTCTTCCTCTCTCTCTATCTCTGCATCATCCTCGCTTCTCATAGGTAGCCGTCCTACACGCGACTGGTCGTGACACACTCCCTGCCTACTAACCAGCAGAGCACGAGTCTGAACAGACGCAACCCACGAACACGCAGACGGCACCATTCCTCTCCCACCAAAAAAAAAAAAAAGTACAGGACAGTATGTACATGGCATGTTGGTTTTGTTTTTTTGGACAACATGGAGTGTCCTCGTGTACTCTCCTGTTCCTCTGTGTTATGAGCATGCTCAGTCAGCCCCGTCAGACCTGTTTTGCCCTCCGTCTCAGTGTACGATCCTGAAAATGAAGCCAGGTGTGAAAAAAACCTATTAGTACAGCGTGTTGTGTTCTCTGCTTTACGCGCAGCGATGCTCGTATCTCCTCCGTGTTCTTATTCAGACTCTATTAATAGGCATTGAGTTATTTATGTCCAGGCTCACAACGGTGACTCTGTATGAAAAAAAAAGAGAGCATGACTAACCTTTTAGCTCATACTGCGTATTTATTTCCACAATGTCAGCCTTATAAAGGCTAAAAAAAGAGAAGTGTTTTTCCTTTAAGGAGCCAGAATGTGTGTAATTTGTACTTAAATGCTGCTATATAATGGCTCTCTGTAGTTGAAACTTTTTTATATGTACTGCTAAAAAAGTATTTGCCCCTTCCTGAATTTTGTTTTTGCATATTTGTCACGCTTAATTGATTGAGATCAACCAATAAAAATGTATATTTTAATATTACACAATGATAATCCAGACAAATACAAAGTGCAGTTTTTAAAATGACAATAATAAAAATAATAATAATAATAAAAGCTGCCCAAACTTACCTGGCCCTCTGTGAAAAAGTAATTGCGCCCTTGGTAAATCATGAATAAACTCTGATTTTTAAAAAGCTTTATATTAAAAAGTTTATATAAGTACATCATATTAACAGTCAAACATGGGTAGTGTGATGGTCTGGGGCTTCAGGACCTGGATGATAAAATAATAATAAAGTAATATAAAAATCCGGAAATACATAATCTTATAAAATATATAATCTACGTGTAATTTTTCTTTTTCTTATTTTTCTTTCAAAATTGAGGCCACACCCCCCAAACTGAATCCGACTGATTTGGTCCCAAGCTGAAGACAGTGTGTCTTTGTTGTTGTTCATCTCTATATACACTCATGTCACAAACCGCGTAAACACGTCTATGTGAAATGCATAGCACTTCATCAAAGGTGAGGGTAAATGATTTAGACATGCCATAATTATTGTGGGGTAGTTTAAGAGCTCTTACAGACTCTGAGAGAAAGTGTGTAAAGGTCTCTTTTATCTTACAGTTTACAAACAAAACCTTTGAACCGTCAGCGCTCCGGGCGTGAATTCAGAGAGTACGGCGTGTGCCGTGCGAGTCTTTCCTTTTCATCTTCAGCTCCTTCTTCTGCTTTACAGCAAGTGTGATTACAGGAGCATTAGGGTTTTTTTTGTCCTAAGATCATACAGTGCGCCTAAAAAAAAAAAGGCTGAGTCTGTAATCAGCGTAAAGGATGGGCTTTTCCTCATTAGACTACACCCAGTACATCTTGAGTCAGATGCTGTAATAACAGTGACTCCTGGTTTGCATGGATTAATGTTTAAAGGACGGCTATTGTGCAAACTTCACTTTTAAGACGTGTGTAGACATTCTTTCTGCATGAATACACAAAAAGCAGGAGAAAAAACATTCCAGTTGTCCTTTTTTTTTATATTTTTGTATTGGCCTTGGTTTAAACAAGCAAGTCAGATATTTCCCCCTATTGTGACCTCATAGAACAAGAGACCCTCCCCCTGGTTTAATCCTCAGATCTGTAAAAGACCGTTCATTCTCTGGCCAACACTTTTAAGAGCTACAGCAATTAAAGCTAGGCTAGCAGATAGTGAATAAGTGCTAAAGAAGTCAACAGTTAGTAGTTAGAAGGTAACTGCTAATGACTATTCTAGTGATAAGTCAGTGCTTGATCAGGTCACTAAAATGGATGTTTCCGTTCCCTGTGTTCTGATTGGCTAGAAAAATAATAAATAAAGTAACATAGAATAAAATCAAGCAGGCAGAATGCAGGAGCTGGATCTGAGTTGTATTTCAGCGGGAACGTTAACAGGAACATTGTGGGCATGTCAAAGTCTCATGCAAATTTTGTTTCATGTGACTTTCATGTTTTAACAATTTTATATGTTCTGGCAGCTTCAGGAAAACAGGTCTAGGTGACACATCAGGCTCTAAACCACAAATCAGGACATGGACGCATCTTTGTTTGCTCTTCATTCACGTTGCTGATCAATATGGATTCCCCTGACTATTCCACCCGCTTTAATAGCTTCTAGTCGCGGCAACGGTGTCCATGTTTATCTTCAGCAAACATCCAGCAAAATCATCGATCGCACCTTTAAAATGCAAAGAAAGCTGTTTGTGATTATCATCGAGTGATCTCTTATCTCCTCTAAGTGTTCCTCCTACCCAATAACCGAACTTGATCAAATAGTGCATGGAAATGTTTATTGTTCTGGTATTTGTGTGAAGGCAGGTTCTTTAATGGTCAGCTATTTGCCTGAGAAAAAGCCTAATCCTGAAGCAGAGAGGTCTCTCAGCTCTTAAAAAGAAAAAAAATCCCGCCAGAGGAATTGCAGTCTCAGGTATGATGTCACGCTGCCATGCGAACAACAGCCATTAGACCCTGATTTGATGAGGCACTCAATAGAGGCTTTACAAAGCACCAGGTGAGCACAGAAGGTGAAGAGATATTAACCTATTACACCACACAAAGGTCTTCAGACCAGTAGAACAATCAGAGTGGCCCCAACACCAAACCACCTCCCACTATTTCTCATCAGGATGGGGTTGTGTAACACCGACCTCAGCTGGAGATATCTCCATGGATATAACACACACACACACACACTTTCCCCTCACGGTCACGACTTCGCCTTCTCCTCCAGCCGCTGGTCTGCAAAGCAACAAATTGCACAAAGTGTTTCTTGGCACAGAGGGCGAGCTGTGATTCATCTCGTGCTGAACGCTCACGCTGTTCAGGGGCTGAGCCGGTTTCTGTCCTGCTGTGTGCTTTCCAGTCATCCATGGAGAAGAAAGAAAGAAAGAAAGGTTGTAGTGCTTTGACTGGTTTAAAGGCTGTGACTGTGTGCGTCCTGGCCAGGGTGGGAGATTCATCTGATTCGGCTTGATCAGACTTGTTTATTCTTTGCTTTGCAAGGGGAGACCCAGACCCAGAATCCTTATTCGACCAAGTTCACTTGTGAAATATTCACCTGCCACAGATGTTGATTTCAATTGTAGCAACACTGCAGCCTGAAATGAAATTCAAAGGGCGTTCCAGTCAATCGGTGTAAAACTGACATTTACAGAAGACTTCAAGCACAGCACGGAGATGAAAACATTTTAAAGAAGATGTACATTCGTGAACACTCAGCAAGTGGAACGCCTGATCCTTGAAAAATCGACGGATCGACTTCTCACAAACTTGCGGATGAGAGACATCTGTCTGTGGGTTCCTGGGAGGCCAGCGTATCAGACGTGGACCAGGCAGTCCGATCATGGCGTGGGCATACTGAGAAAACTTTTAACCTTGATGGTATCCAAGCACTAGTGAAACACTGGGATAATGTGCATTAGTGTAACAGGGATTATATACAGTATATCACATTATATTATATCTTTTATTGTGCACATCGAAAGTCCGGGTTTGACTTGAACACCCTTTATACATGATAATATACATTTAACCCGTGACTCAAATGCCCTGGATTAAGAAAGGAAGTTGGCCTTTTTTTTTGCTCTTGCTTCTGAAAACATTCCCTTTCACCCTGTACACTCCTTCAGTTATTATTAGGGGTCCAAGCACCAAAGGTGGTGGCCCATACTATAAGCAAATGACTAATTCCTTATTCCAGCAAATCTAACCAGAACAAAGCTTTTACTACAGAGGCACTGCAAAAACGTGATGTGTCATTTGTTTGTTTCTAAAGAACAACCTCCCAACCTCAGAACAACTGATGTTCAGCTTCGCCCAGGACCTATGAAGATCAATAAAATGTCATATATTTGATCAACAATGTAAATGATATTTATTTATTCATAAGTGATACTCTAAATTTTTTGGTGTCATTAGAGTCATACTAGAAACAAAGAAAGTCAGTGAATGAATTTGCATAACATTTAATGTAATCTCTTTAACTAAAAATACACAAATCCTCAAAATCCATGTAATCGTTTACATTATGGATTTCTACAAACTGTGAAATTGAAAGCTGACTGCAGAGACCCTTACTCATACAGAAAACTCAAATAGTCTACAGTAGATTTGAATATTTTACTTGTATAAAAAAAAAAATGTATATACAGTAGATGATTTCGAATAAACTGGCGTGTCTGAATTAGTCCTCTACTAAACTTTATAAATCACACGCTTGGATAGCGTATTTAACAAGAAACATAAAAAAATAAAATAGTAAAAGTAGTAATGATGACGAAAAAAACTAACTATGAAATTGTTAAATAAGTATTGCAGGTTTCATCATTTTTGTGCATCATTGTGCATTATGATTCTCAACATAGGACTTTACTGTTTAAGTAAACGTTTAGTCATTTTTATTTTTAATGTATCAGTATAGTTTGGTAAGAACCCTATGAATCATTCTTATTTTTTTCCCTATGTTAGTTTCGACCTTTAAATAAAATTGCCCTTAGAATCCGAATGAAGCAAAAGCAAAAACTGATATGTGAATGAAATGAAAGCAAAACTCTCGAAGACCACAAACATTGGCGTTCTGTTAAGCGTCATGTCATGTGACACTCTGGTGGATGATGGTCACCTGACAAGCTTGCTGTTTGTACGAGGGTGAGTCAAAAATTATCGCACTTGTTACATCAGTTCATTTGTAACTGCAGTATGAGCAAAAACGGATGCCCCACTTGTGGACTGCATGGAAGAAAAGAAGAGCAGCGTGCAGTGATTTTTTTTGTGTGTTCTGAGAGATCACCCGATACGCTAAGGAATGTAAAAGTTTCTTAAAAAGAATCTTTACCGGGGTCGAGACATGGATTGATCACTACGAGTCTGAGAGTATGAAATGGAAACATTCTTTCTCGAGAAAAAGTTCAAAAGTCGACCATCAGCTGGAAAATCGACGCTTACAGTTTTCTGGGATTCTCAAGGGCCAGAAGTATTGGAACATTATCAGGAAAAAGGTTCAACAATCAACAGCGCTCGTTACAGTGAGACGCTTATTGAAGAGCTGAAGACTAAACTTGTGATTAAACACTGTACGAGGATGAAGATTCACTTCTGATGAAGAGGTGAAGACAGCGGTGCATTTGTGGCTCGCAGCTCGGCGTAAAACATTTTTTAATGAGGGGATGCGAAAGCTTTGCTGACAGATGGACGAAGTGTATTAAGAAGCAAGGAGATTATGTCGAAAAATGATGTATTTGTCTTGTCTAAAAGTTAATCAAAATTAATTCTACAGCCACTTCTGAAGCTGATTAAATTCTGAAGCTTACAGTTACTTAATATTTTTAAATCTTACACACGAATGTCCCGTTTAAACACCTTCATTAACACCATTTTAAAGCCCTTAATCCATCCGAGTGTTGTGAAATGACGTAATGCTCTTAAACTTCCATTTTACTGAAATCGAACTGTAAAACGGAAAAGTTGAGCAGAACCTCAGCATGACTTGGCATCATCACAAAAAAAAACAAAAAAACAAAAAAAAAAACATTATTTGCTCTATGCTCATTATTTGTAAGTGCTATTGGTCTGGAGTTAATAAACAGGAGCTCTGAGTTTTTTCAGCTGTAATCCCTCATCTGTACATCCTTGCCCACTCTTACTGAGTCATTGTGTCTGTGTGCGCGTGTGTGTGTGTGTGTGTGTGTGTGTGTGTGTGTGGGGAGTCCTGGAGCACGGGTGACTCAGCTGTTATATGAGTGTTGGGTAGGCAGCGCAAACACTGCTTTTTGGTCTCAACACATTCAGCTGCATCTGGAGGGTGTGAGGGTGGGGGCGGAGTCTATAGCATCAGGGTCTAACCATAATTCATCCTCATAATCCAGTGTGGCAAAGGTAGGCGTGGCCCGGCGTGACTCACGCTGTTATGGGGAAAAAAGGCTTAGCAACTCGTATAACAACCCAGCAGCTGACTTCGATTTCTGCCACTGTTGTTGTTTAGCATGTCGTCATGGTTACATGGTCAGGTTTCGGAGTGGACGAAGGTGTTGAAATGAAGCGTGTGAGGAGCTTAGGAGTAAATGAGGTGCAAATTGTATATAGAGCATGATCTAATAAGTGGAAGTGTGAAGAGCGGGATGTAGTAGATGTAGTAGTAGATGATGTCAGAGATGGTGTAACTGTTGGACGAAAGTCCGGCGCAATAAATAGCATATTGTGTAATGCATAACAGCGACATGAGTAACACACTGTGGAGATCACAGAGCAGAACATGAAGTAAGAGTCCACGATAGTGCACTGTATACAGCAGGAGTGTACTGTACAGTATATTCATTTGAATTCATATTACACGTTAAAAAGCCAGCCCTTCAGCTCCAATTAAGACCTTCTGCACATTTTAGATGACAAGCATTCATAATCTGGTGCCGTTCCCATTGTGACATGCAGGATGATTACATCTATCCTGATGACATTTAACAGAACACTGAAACTAATCCCAGATGTGTGTACGATGCAGAAATGTGTGTTAAACTCAGGCTGATGTTTCTTTCATGTCGCCTAGTCAGCATACAGAGAGAAAACCCTGTGGTGTGTGTTTTGTAGTGTGTTCAGTGGTGTGTTCAATGGTGTGTTTAGTAATGTGTTCAGGAGTGTGTTTTCAGTGGTGTGTTTGGTGGCGTGTTCAGTAGTGTGTTCAGTGGTGTGTTTGGTGATGTGTTCAGTAGTGTGTTCAGTGGTGTGTTTGGTGATGTGTTCAGTAGTGTGTTCAGTAGTGTGTTCAGTGGTGTGT
>JAOVVA010000027.1:3922581-3938870 GCA_028565275.1 Leiocassis micropogon | reverse complement strand
TCAGTGGTGTGTTTAGTAATGTGTTTAGTGATGTGTTCAGTAGTGTGTTTGTTGGAGTGTTTAGTGATGTGTTCAATGGTGTGTTTAGTAGTGTGTTCAGTAGTGTGTTTTCAGTAGTGTGTTCAGTGGTGTGTTTAGTAGTGTGTTCAACACTCACGAACGAGTGTGTTTTCAGTGGTGTGTTTAGTAGTGTGTTTAGTGTTCAAGTTGTGAGTTCATTGGTAAAATAAGTGAAGTCAGGGGTGAGTTAAGTTATGAATTTAGGCATGATTTAAGTTGTGAATTCATTGGTAAGTTAAGTCGTGAGTTTAAGGAAGAGTTAAGTCAGGGGTGATTGTTGTGAGTTGATTGGTGAAATAAGTCGTGAGTTCAGGGTTCAGGATTGAATTAAGTTGTGAGTTCAAGAATAAGGTACGTTGTGAGTACATTCATGAGTTAAGTCATGAGTTCATTGGTGAGTTTAGACATAAGTTCGGGTTGAGTTAAGTCGTGAGTTCTGGGTTGAGCTAAATGGTAAATTCAGTGGTGAGTGAAGTTGTGAGTTCATTGGTGAAATAAATCGTGAATTCAGGGTTGAGTTAAATCATGAGTTCAGGCGTGATTTAAGTTGTGAGTTCAGGCGTGAGTTAAGTTGTGAGATCAGAGGTGAGTTAAGTTGTGAGTTCATTATTAAGTTAAGTCATCAGTTCAGGGGTGAGTTAAATTGTGAGTTCATTGGTGAAATAAGTCATGAGTTCTTATCAATCTGAACATGTTGATTTATACACATTCACCTTTCATACAAACTTAAATAATTCTTTTGATTGTGTAAAGCTGCTTTGCGACAATGACAATTCTTCAGAGCGCTATACAAATAAAATAAAATAAAATTGAATTGGTGAGTTAAGTTGTGAGTTCAGGGGTGAGTTTAGTTGTAAGTTCAGGCTTGACTCAAGTCATGAGTTTAGGAGTGAGTTAACTTTTGAGTTGGGCTGGTTAAGTTGTGAGTCCAAGAGTGAGTTAAGTCATGAGGTCAGAGGTGAGTTACTGTACGTTGTGAGTTCAGGGGTGAGTTTACTTGTCAGTTCAGGGGTGAGTTCAATGGAAAAGCGATTGAGTAAAGAGGAATGTGAAGTGGAGGTCATAGATCATGATGTACAGATGCACTGATCACATCATTGTTTAGTGTTTCACTCTGTAAACCAGAAACACTCAGTGTGTGTGTGTGTGTGTGTGAGAGAGAGAGAGACAGAGAGAGAGAAAGAGGAAATGAGAGTCTCTTGCTCAGCTGAAGGGTAAGTGTGTCAGTGCTCATGCTTAATGTTACGTGAGTGTGTGCATGGTAGCATAACACAAAGCAATGCTGCATGAAACACAATACTGCTCTGCATATAAATAAATCATACACACACACACACACACACACACACACATACAACGGTTATTTTGTTTATATAATGTTCTTTTGGATTTTCCCACCGCTCCAATTCTGACCCATTTATCCTATAGCAGAGCTTCAAATAGATCCTGCTCAGCTGTGACTAGCTCACCTGTGTGTGTGTGTGTGTGTGTGTGAGTGTGTGTGTGCTGAGACACCTGGCTAGGCACCAGTGTGATTATATGAGCTGAACAGGTGTTGTTTGAACAATAAACTCCCTGGTGTCTACTTTACCTGTATGAGGGAACTTTGTGTGTGTGTGTGTGTGTGTGTGTGTGTGTATAGGTTTAGGTGTGAACTTGTGAACTGGAACATTTTGTTGTTTTGTTGTTCTGAGGTGTGAGCTGATTTAGAGAACATGGAGATTCTCTCGATCTCTCTGGAGAGAAGTTTCTGACATCACCAGCCTGTCCTTGATAACAGCTTCAGCACTTGTGTAGCATAAGTGTTTAATTTGTGTGTGTGTGTGTGTGTGTTTCCCACTAAGACAAAATAAAGTACTTGAAATCTCATTATGGGATTAACAGTCTAATGTTTCTATGATCCATTTATTACAGACATTCAAACAGCACAGAAGCCACGCCTCCTTCACTGGGACTGACAGTACAAAGGCCACGCCTCCTTTATTTACATTGACAGCACAGAAGCCACACCTCCTTTACTACCACTGATAGTACAAAAGCCACGCCTCCTTCACGACCACTGATAGTACAGAAGCCACGCCTCCTTTACTATCACTGATAGTACAAGCCACGCCTCCTTTATTTACACTGACAGCACAGAAGCCACACCTCCTTTACTACCACTGATAGTACAGAAGCCACACCTCCTTTACTACCACTAATAGTACAAGCCACGCCTCCTTTATTAACACTGACAGCACAGAAGACACGCCTCCTTTATTAACACTGACAGCACAGAGGCCATGCCTCCTTTACTACCTCTGAGAGTACAAAAGCCACACCTTCTTTAACACAGACAGCACAGAAGCCACGCCTCCTTTATTAACTCTGCTCTTTTTTTTTCTTTTTTTTTAGATCTTGCTTTTGTTTTGTACTTTTGTTTTGTACTGATAGTACAAAAGCCACGCCTCCTTTTACTACCACTGATAGTACAGAAGTCACAACTTTTTTATTAACACTGACAGAACAAAGGCCACGCCTCCTTTACTAACACCGACGGAACAAAGACCACGCCTCCTTCACAAGTGGAACGCAAGCTGATTTGTTGATTTGATCAGAACACGTTCTGGTATTTTAATGATCACATGCCATGTCTTTCTTTCCAATTCAGCTCACTGCTTTAGATCGAGGCAGCAACCAGGTCGTCCGTCTGTCTGTCTGTCTGTCTGCATGTCTGTCTGTCTGTCTGTCAGATCTATTGCTGCTGTGCATGGAAGAGGCTGCAGGCTCATCACACTCTATTATGTCCCTCTCTGAGAGTCAGATCTCTCTCAGCCTATAATTAGCCCCTCAGAAAAAAAAAATCCCTACATAAAACAATGCAGCGTTAATTGCAGAGGAATCGTCCCTGCATTTATTACTGCATTAAATCAGATCTCTCTCATTCCCTCTCTCCATGCAAGGGTAATATTTGTGCACCATTAACCAAATGTTGGTTCTGAGATGCTGCAGAACGTTCAAGCTCCTCTGAAGACCATCTTTTTATTAAGGAGAATAAAAAAAAACAGAAAAAAACAATTAAGGCCCTATTTGCATTTGTGGAAAATATGCTCGGCATACGTTAAACACAAACAGCTTCATCTGTTACCCTTTGTGCAAGCATTACTCTATGAATATTTAATGACATGGCCTGAGAGAGAGAGAGAGAGAGAGAGAGAATGAGCGAAAGAGCCTGCGCTGTCACAGAGCCATTAATGAGCGCAAGCACTCGGCGCCGTCGCAGTGTCGCTGAACTTTTCTCCTGTGTCTCGTGTCCACTGGCCCACGCGGTGCGAATAGATTTCTTCACATCGATGACCCTTTAATGGATAGTCATTACCTAGCTAAATGCCAGTGCCGGTGTGTGAAACTGAGAGGAGTCCGTGTGGCATGGTGCAGTCTAGCAAAAGGCGTCGCTCATCTCCGACGTTCGCTCTCACGCATGCTTTCCTCTACAGTGAGGATCACAGTGAGTCCAGGTCAAAGGTCAAAGGTTACCAAGAGTACCGATCATGTCAACACAAGCCTCCAGAACAGCTTACAGTTCGAATTCTAAAAAAGACTCTGGAGCGACAAATATAATTTTTGACCAAAAATATTGTCTCTGCAGTTGTTTTGATAGTGCTAGAGAGCGATGAGTTAAAAAATTCATTTTTATCCTAATTGAACCGTTCCCTTTGGCAAACCAAGCCTCTGGTGCACTTTGGGTGGGAGCGGAGTCATCCTGGAAGAGGTCACTCCCGTCAGGATAGAGAAGATTTCCTGCTTTTTTTGCAGTGGTAAAATGGAAGCAATAAAATAAATAGAATGAAATAAAAAGTCAGGGGTATTCCCCGAAGTTATTGCAAAGTTATTGGGTAGTTCGGTGGTTAAGGTGATGGACTGCTGATCAGGAGATCCCTTGTTCGGGTCCTGACACCGGTGGGGTACAACTGTTGAGCCCTTGAGGAAGGTCCTTCACCCCCAAATGTTCAGATATAATCAGGCGTCGAGTTGGCAACATGACCCTGTAGGTAGCTGCCACAGAAACGTCAGATATATCTTCGGGGTGGGGTGTATCCGTCGCCGGATGGCACATAGACGGACTCTATCACCTTTCTTGCCAAAAACAAATGCAAATGGAAGAACCAACACAAGTTGTGGAATTTTTTATTTTCTAAATGACGTGAGACAAAAATGTATTTTATTTATTTTTTTAAGTTTTTGCTCAGATTCTAGGAGATCGGGTGCTTAGTGAGACATAGCCTTTGTGTATGTGTGGTGACCGAATACAAGAGTCGTGTGTGAGTGTGTGTAGGAGAAGGAGAATCACCTCTACTACAGATGGGATGAGTGGGAGTGCTCTGTCGGACATCCGTGAGAGCCTATTTCCGGAGCGTTCTAGGAAGTCTGTTTCACACATTAAAAGGCTGTCACGGAGGTCAGATACACACGGATGGTGAGCGCATGTGTGTAAGTGTGTGTGTGTGATCAGAGCCTACCTACCTACATCCAGCTCCCTATCTGAGCTCAGGCTTCGCAGTAACAGCTCTTCCTGATGAATTATTCAGTATCAAAAAGCACACAAGCGATATAGGAGCAGCGGGACAGGAAGTAAAAATAGAGCCAAAATAAATGGCTTTACACAGAGCCGCTCTCCAGCAGCGCCCTCGGGCAGGTACGGTACAGGGAAGTGTCTTAGAGCCAGCTGCTTTATTCAAACTACATTTTGATGCCACATCGATTCCATCCAGGAGCTGGCGTCTAACGAAGGTCTAAATGTAATTAGTATTCATTCTGATTCTAAAGGAGGTACAACTAAGGTTTTATTTCACTTGCCTTCCTCTTGGGCTTACTTTGAAAAGAATGCTCCCCCTTGTTGTTTTGCTTTCCTGGATACGGCATAAGCAGTGTTTCAACATCCTGGCATTTACATTCTAGATTTACATTTATTCCCTTCAGCAGCAGCTTAAATGCAAAGCAACTTAGACGTGCGTCAGAGTCCAAGTCAAGCGCAGAGCTGTCAAGCGAACTGACACTTTGACATCTGTCAGAAAAAAAATCATACATGTGTTGCTGGGATGTTTGAGCTATGTTTTTTTTTTTTTTTTTACTGGGTATGATCTACAGTACAGTGCAAAAGTCTTGACCCACCCCTTATTTCATCATGTTTTGCTTCCAAAGAACCAGACTTTCTTGTATTTTTAAGAAAGTCGTCTTGAGGAAACTTTTTTTGTCGCTTATTTTCAGTCCAGTCCCTGCAGGGCATGTGGTCCTACCAGGGGCATTGATATCTCAGTGGGTAAGGTTTGGGATACTCAGAAGGTCCCCGATTCAAACTCCAGCATCACGCAGTTGCCACGGTTGGGCCCTTGAGCAAGGCTCTTAACCCTCAACTGCTCAAATGTAAAATAAAATAATGTAAGTCACTCTGGATAAGGGTGTCTGCCGAATGCATTAAATGTAACTTTGACTGGAATTGACTGTTTTCCAGCTTGATCAGTCATGACCGATCAGCCTCAGATATAACCGATTCTGTCCCGAGTGCACAAGATTCCAAACGTTGCAGCAGAAACACATTTTTATTGCGTTATCATAAGTTAAAAAGCCACAAATCAGCCTTTTTCTCCTTACTTTTGAAACCCTGTCATTACACATGCATACACCAGTCACAAAACACAACGAGCGCAAATTAGTCTCGAAAATCGGGTGCATTAGAAGCTGTGTGTGCCCGCATCCTCACAACTGCTCAACAGGTGCTCATTTTCAAGCTTTGAGACTTTGGAGGCATTTGAGGCGGTAAAACGTTGCTGTTTCTTTATAGCCCTACAGGTGGTGCAATCTAAACTATTCACGCATCGGCATCTCGTGTGGTAGGAGTGAATTATGTACTAAGTTTGTTTAGAAATAATAATTATAGCGTATGACAGAGATGAATGCTGCTCAGAGAAAGTGTAGCTTTTTTGTTTAATGTAATTTGAAGTTAATTTGTATTGTTTAAATGCTGTGCTTGGTTTTTAAGACAAACTAATGCTATAAGGAATGGGCTAATGAGGAATTAATCATGTTCAATTCAGTTGTGAAACTGCTAAACAAAGCTAAGGTATAAAACTTTTGAATTATGACTCGACTTTCTTTACAGATTCAAGGTCTTGTAACAAAAGATGAAAAAATTTAATATTAAATAAGGATATTTATAAAACCGTGATACTTACAGAATCGTAATATTAATCAGATCGCCACTTAAGTATCACGATAAAATCGGATTGGGTGATCCCCGCCTAGTGATTCCTGGTGGACAAGAGGGGAAATGAGATTGCTACTGAGGTTTTTACATTTTTTTTTTTATGTATCTTTGGGCATTTCACAGCTTGTTGCAATTAAACATATATTTCCATTTCTAATGTAATCAACAACATTTCATTTAATTTAATAGGAAGAAATGTCCTGTACTTCCAATGAAACCCTGAGAAACTGATTTTTTTATGTGGATGTAAGCTGCTAAACTGACCAGTGAAAGCTGTAGAAATGCAATATTTCCTTACTATATGTAATAAACAAAAAGTAATTTCTTGAGCACCAGATCTCTGCTCTTCATGCTCAGGTAAAGTTCAGATTTGTTTTCCTCCTGGTAGATTGGATTACATGTAGTACTTAACCAAACCAAACCATGTAAACAAACAAACAAATCAAGAGTCACAAAATGTCACTCTGATTCGGACTCGCCGAACAGAATGATACGGGTGAAAGCGACTTTAGTGTCACCATGGAGTGGTAGAGTAGATAGACAGCTTAATGAGAGGGTTGGAGTGAATGCTGGTGCTCTGTCGATATACACACACTGCTCAGGAAACACTCTAGAGACCAAACTCTAAAAGGCTAGTTTGCAGTAATAACAGTGATCCATGATAGAGAGATAGATGTAAGCTTGAAGAGCATAGGTTATCAGTCGCCTTGGAAAAAGACGTCACATTGAGATACAGTATAAATCAGAAATCAATGATCAAGAGCTCTAAGAACATCAGTGGACGTGTTCATAACAGATATAGGATACTAAAATATCATCTGTGTTCACTACACTGTTGGATATTTACCCTGTGTGCTTGAATTATGACCTCACACTTGGTGTAGTGCTTGAAAAGTCAAGTGTTACATATTCTCCTTTTATGTTTTCTGGGTTGCTGTGTGGCGCAACATAAAAACATTCACCCTATCATACGAAGAGATCGAATCCAAACGATGCCTCAGCCATCCTTAACCAAGAGTCCAAGGGAGCAAAACTGACCATGCTCTCAAGGGAAAATGGGTGGCATAGACTTAACCCTCGCAGCAAACCAAGACAACCATAAGCATCCATAAGATCATGTAGGTGGAGTTGAATGGATAGCGCTTTCCAACAAATGTTCTACCCAGCAACATGATGTTGTCTAAGAAGCATTTCAAAAAGATGCAGTCTGTTGTCTTCATGTGGCTTGGAGGGAGCGTGTGATATCCTTTACCTAGTCTGGTTAGCATGTAGTGGTTAGCATCGTGGTCTCGCACCTCCAGGAACAAGAGTTCTAGTCCTGCCTTCTGCTCTGGATGCATGGAGTTTACATATTCTTCCCAAGCTTGTTAGGTTTCCTCTGGGTACTCTGTGTACCCTCCCATTGTCCAAAGATGTGAAGATTACACTAACTGGCATTTCCAAATTGCTCTTTGAGTGAGTGTGTCCATGCTTGTGCCCTGCAATAGATTGGCACCACATCAAAGGTGTACCCTGTCTAGTGCCCAGAGTCCACCAGAATAGACTCAAATCCTCTTGTGAATTTGTACAAGATAAGTGACACAGGATGGAGAGTGAGTGAGTGATACATCCCTCTCTCCATTCATCCAGTTTCTATACCACTTACAATATACTGTGTGGGGTCACATGGGGCCTGAAGCCTATCCAATCAAACCAATCATTACACGGCTTAAGCAAACAACACTCAAACACCCAGTCATGCACTACAGGGCAATTTGGAACCACCAGACTGCCTACTAGCTTTGGACTGTAGGAGAAAACCAGAAGACCTGGCATGAGAAGAACATGCAAAAACCCTATGCTCATGGCAAAGTTCAAACCCCAAACCCCCCAAATTTATGGCGGTGTCCTGAGCTCAGTGGTTAAGGCACTGGACTACGGTTTGAAAGGTCCAGGGTTCAAAACCCATGGCCACCAATTGTCACTGTTGGGCCCTTGAGCAAGGCCCTTAAGCCTCAACTGCTCAGATGTGTAATGAAATAAAAATATAGGTTGCCTTGGATAAGGGCATCTGCCAAATGCCTAAATGTAAATCTACGCCTAAGTGAATGAGTGAAAGTGTGTGAATGATGGTGCTCTGAGACAAACTGGCATCCTGTCAGGGATTGTATCGCTGATCCACCGCAACCCTTATCTTGGGTAAGCACTTCATCCTTAAATAAGATGAATGAACAAATGGTGATCAACTGAGGGAAAGTGTACATCTGCAGTCGTTTTGAGAAGGGGATTTTTTTTCTGTCGTCATGGTATACAATATCTCATGAGAGACTTGATGCAGGACGTGTCACAACAAGTAGTGTAACACTGGGATGACTCTGTGACGCATGTGACATCTTCCATGTCATGCTTATATTCAGCTTATGACTCAGGTTTAAGTGAAGTCTTGTTGTTGTTGTTGTTGTTGTTGTTAATCATGTGATCTGTCAGAGTGACTTCATTTGGATGCAGCTGATGGCTGTCATTCTGTGTAGCACAAGTGTACCATTGAGTAGGATATTTGTGTGTGTGTGGGGGTCATATGACTGACTCTTTGACCTTGGGTGCATGTTAAAAACCAACCGCCATCTACTAATCTGGTCAAGCTTTATGTGATTTATGAATACCTCATTTCTGATGATGTCAGCAAAAACAACCAGCGTAGCAGCAACCAGCGCGGAGAACCTGAAGACAGGAATGTCCCCAAGAAGAAATACAAGATCTTGTTATAAACTCCTGAGTAGGAGAACATGAAAGTGAAAGTACATGAGAACTGAATGAATTTAATACACAGAAGAGACATAGTCTCTAGCTAGCCTAACCCTTAGCTAGCAAGCAGTTAGTAATGGAAGCAGCATTCTAAAATAAAATATAATATATATAGAGTAAAATGGTATCTCGGCATACGAACTCCACGCCTTAAGAATTTTCGCCATACAAGTGACCAAACTAAGCTAAAAACCGATTGCCGGGTAAATTGTGTGCATGTCCAGGAGCCGTCAAATCTTGTTTGCATTAGTGGAAAGCCAAGAGAAGCAAGTTTCCATATTTTTTGTATCCATTGTATTTATTCCCATTTTTATGACCTCACCAAATTGCCCTAATCTGCAAGTCTTTGGACTGTGGGAAGAAACTGGAGTACCCGGAGGAAACCCACCAACCACGGGACGGGAATCGGACCCGGACCCTGGAGGTACAAGCCGACAGTGCTAACCATGCTAATCTGCGGTAATCTTTTTTTTATAGCACAAAACAAACCTGAATTCTCGTCATTGCTGAAATGTTGTGACAAATGCTATGCATGAGATTATAATGCATTAGATTAAGAATTATCCTTGTCTAGTCTTGTTTCTTTTATTATTATTATTATTATTATTATTATTATTATTATTATTCTTCCTTTTAAATCCAAGTAGCAGAAAGGAAAGCAAGCGGCTGAATCGGACAGCGCATCTACAGGCATGGAAATAAGTGCTGAGTGTTCCCAGCGTGCTGCAGAGTGATCTTAGTGATGCCTGCGGTGCCACATTACCCATCTGTACATCTGTGAACGATGCGTGTGATCTTTCTCTTTCTCTCTCTCTCTCTCTCCCGTCTATGTCTCTCCTGACTGGCCTCTGAAAACATTTTTATGCTCATCCGTGTGAGCTACTCAAAGCGACCATACCAGCAAATACCAATTCGGACGATACAGCTGGAACACTGCAGCTTTAAACACTCACTGGACGCTTCGCTTCTATCAGTCCTAATGTTTGGGTAGACATTAACATTCATGAAACGATTACAACCAGTTGCTCTATGTGCTTTTCAAACTGCTATAGGATGTGCTTATGTGACCTTAAAGACAACCGTAAAAATTATGAATATGCAAAATGCTACACAATATCAGTTTATAGCTGTCACCTAAGGAATCAGAAACTCTTTATTTCATTCTTTCAAAAATCATTAAATGTTTTAAATTCTTTAAAATGTTTTTTTTCTTTTTGTATTAATTTAAATATACTATATTGTAAATCCTTATTTTAAAAAAATCTTTTCTTTCTTTTCTCTTTTCTTATGTATTCATTTACATAAAAAATGTAATCTTTATTTAAAAGTATATATCTGTTTATGTACTCATTTAAATGAATTAATAAATTCTTCATTTTTTTTAATTTAAAATTATTTTTTATATTTGTTTGGTTCTGATTTTTTTTATGTTCATTAAATTAGTATGTTTTTGTATTTCTACAAATTGACATTTAAATATGTTAATTAATTCTTTTTTTATTTCTTAAAATCTTTCCTTTTTATCTTTATTCATTTACTTTTTATTATTAATTATATTAATATAATATAAATAATATAAATATTATTTCTTTAAATTGTTCCTCCTTTTTGTATTTCTATACTTATTTAAATATCTTAATAAATATTCCTTCTTTCTTCATCCCTTCATTTCTTTCTTTCCCTTCTTTTTATCTGTACTTATTGAAATAAAAAATAAAGTCTATCTTAATTTTCAAACCTGCTAATTACTAGTTACTTAGTTACAGTAATTTAAATAAAATATGAACTAGTTTTTAATGTTAAAAAATATTTTATAATCTTTATTCACTTCTTTCTTTCTGAAATATATTTTCAAATCTTGTTTTTTTAAATTTTTGTTTCTTTTTTCTTTCATTTTATTAATTGAAATATATTTTAAAGTAATTATTTGAATTCATATTTTTTCTTTTTTTCTGTACTTATTTAATTTTTTTATCATATTTGTTTTATAAAATCAATTTAATATTTTCTTAATATTTAATACTTTCTTGTCCCTTCTTTCTCTTTATCTCCACAGCTCTCCCCTTTCAATTATTCATCCACTTCAGGATGAATAAAAATCCAAATTTTGCACTCCTCTAATTTCTTCATTATTATAATTCTCCAGTCTGATACTGTCACACTTGAACTTTTTATTAGATGGTTGTGTCACAGTTTATCCACACGCACACAGACACACACAGACACACACACACAAATCCCACCCTCCAAAAAAAAAGTCTTGTAAAGACAGAAGACAGTCTTGTCTTTGTTTGTGAAATCTCTATAATCTTTATCAAATCCCACCGTATTGAGCGGGATTAGACACATTCGGCGTCCCGGCAGCTATAATTAAACGTTTAAGGAGCATAAGCTCAATTACGTGGATAGGATCTGTTTCAGGTCAAAGGTCGTCTCAGGGGTTTGTGCAGGCACAGATGGAGAACACCAGGCTTCCCTCCAAACCTCACTCCGGCTGCTCCTTTCCGAGGGCTAAATTATTTAACAAGC
The DNA here is from genome assembly GCA_028565275.1 of Leiocassis micropogon. Classification (NCBI taxonomy): domain Eukaryota; kingdom Metazoa; phylum Chordata; class Actinopteri; order Siluriformes; family Bagridae; genus Leiocassis; species Leiocassis micropogon. The sequence goes on along the minus strand of JAOVVA010000027.1, from coordinate 3,927,253 downwards.
TCCAGCTTGCTTTAGGAAACACTGCGGGAATAAACTGAGAGTCGTCCCTGCAGGGCTCAACGACCGTGCACAACACACACACACACACACACACACACACAACACACACACACACAACACACAAGTACGTGATGTGAAAACATAACATACTATCAATCACCTGTCCAAAGCTCATGGACAGATATAATACACACAAAATAATAAAACAACATGCAAACATTGTTTAATTGATATTATATGAATATAATATACATTATGCTATTTTTCTTTTTCTGAAGTGTGTATAAATGTTTTTGGCTGACACACACACACACACACAAACACTTATCCTGTACAGGGTCACTGGAGGGTATCCCAGGGAACACGGGACTTGAGGCAGGGTGACACAGCACACACACACACACACACACACACACACACACACTACAGGTAATTTGGAAATGCCATTTAGCCCATTCTGCATGTCCTTTTATTGTTTGAGACAGGTTTTTTTCTGTTTTTGGCTTCACACAAACACATGTATGGACATTAGGTCCTGTGATGGAATGAGCCTGACCCAAATCACATGTATTAACTACTGGGAAAAGGTATTCAGCACGGCAGTGTGACTTTCCATTCTGCTGACACATGACACGAGTAAATAAATAGTGTTGTGTGTGTGTGTGTCTGTGTCTGTGTAATTTGTGGGTGGGTGTGTGTATGCGGGCAGTCCGACTGTGTGTCCTGACTTTTCGATTAAACAGCCATCGTGTTGTACAAACTCACTTTTTTATCCCCCTCCAAACTGCTTTCCTTTTCCGGCTAATTTACTGAACCAGACCCCGGGACACTTCTCCAGGCCCAGGGAACAGTCATGGGAACAGCTTTGCTCATGAATTTATAATGGTGAGGTCGCAGTGCTGCCAGTGCACACTTGATTCAGGATTGGTGTGTGTACAAGCAGCTAGGATTCTTCTTCTTCTTCTTCTCCCTCCCATCCCATTCCCTTCCCTTCCCCTCCGTCAGCTCCCCGGGATCATTACAAACACTTCCATGTACTCCGTTTCCAGGGAAAACTCCCTGACAAGGGCAAGAGGATGATGAAAAGGGGAACACTTAATAATTTTTTTTCCTTCTTTCCCTCTTTGAAGACACAATGGAGCATTCAGTGCCGTGCACTCGCTCCTAATTTCCCTGTAGGCGATGCGCTCCGTTTCAAGCTCACTGACGCTGCTGACTTTAAATTTCTTCTTCTTCTTTTCTTCTTTTTCCTTCTTCTTTTTTTTGTTCCTTTCCTTTTAAAAAACGCTGATATGTGTAAGAGCTTGTGCGTATTCCTCCCTCCCTGTAAGCATTATGGGATTAATTAAACCGCGGGTCCTGCGAATGCCCAGCCGGTTCCTCTATACTTCAAATGAGCTTAATCACCATGCGGTCTGTAATCGCCTCCTCGTTTAGAGTATTCCCCCAAACACACTGCTCAGTAGATAGACTTCAATTTCCTGAACATCCTTACACACAACCCCCCCCCCCCCCTTGTTTAATCTGAATGCCAGTAGACGTGCTACAGCCCGAGAGACGAGACAAGACGGATAGTTTATTGTCATGCAGAAGAGTTATTTGCCATGTTTACTTAGATATACTGCGACACCGTGAATAAAGCCATTACGCCGCTTCACAAGGCCTGTAATTTGTACCACGCATAAAGATATTTTAGCGTTCGGGCCGTGATAGCGTCTTCGCCTCAGTCGTGTTGCTCTTTCTTGCTTACTTGTCATCCTGGATTTGGTCATTCTCTGTTCATGGGCCTGTCCGATGAGGAAACAAGTCCAAGTCTGTCGGCGTAAAAGGCATTTGTGGCTCAGTAGGTAAGGCATTGGACTACGGTTCGGAAGGTCCCAGTTTCAAATTCCATGATCACTAAGTTGTCCCTGTTGGGCCCTTGAGCAAGGCCCTTAACCCTCAAGTCGCTCTGGATAAGGGCATCTGCCAAATGCCTAAGTGACCAATGGTAGGTTTCTTACCTGCCATGTGGAAGGCGAGGGTTCAATTCCCAAACCTCAGTCTCTGGATGCAGGGCCGACCCCAAAGCCCGTAAACAGTGGGATGGTTGCATCAGGAAGGTCATCTGGTGTAAAACCTGTGCCAAGTTGTGTGCGGATCCCCCCCTCAAATGACTAACAACAACCTCACTGTAACTTGTGTCACAACTCAGATCAGCACCAATTATTAACGTCACCTAATGGGTTTCTGGTTAATTGCTTTATTCTGTTTTTTTGATTAAATATGCTAATCGGCATGATTTCATTAATCGCCATTTTCATGTGAATAGCTTAAACGATCATGTTTGTCACCGTGCTAATGCGACTCGGATCCTCTGAGATTATTCCAGCAGTAATTGGTGTAAAGAGGGCATTTTTGGAACGGAATGAATTTTCTTAATTATTTCCCCAGGCTTTAATGCAAGTAGACATATATACGCGTTTATTTTTTATTTCCTGCCAATTACCGCGATCCATTTGTTGAATATGCTCTAATTTGGAGTCAGAACAATAATTGATCTGTGCTAATTATTGACTTATCCCAGGATACTGAGTGCTTGGCTAAAGCCAGAAAGGTAGTAGATTCCTGGAGAGCGCTCTCTTTCTCTCTCTCTCTCTTTCTCTCTCTTTCTCTCTCTTTCTCTCTCTTTCTCTTTCTCTTTCTTTCTTTCTCTCTTTAATGATTGGTTTAAATTCCTAAGCAACTTAGGTTAAACCCTTCTACATGCACATTGTGTTAACGTCAGCATGCATACCGAGATGAGAAATCTCTTTTATGTGCAGTCCTGAACCTCTGAAATTTATGACCCGATTCCCCCGTGTGCTGATCAGATGACTGAAAGGGCTCTTAAACATACTCTATCGATCAGAACCATAGCAAAGTCACAGTGCGGTAAATTACTCGCAATTGATGGCTAGAATGGCGGGGACCGCTGTCGGCCTCGTCTCACCGCTTCATGCATGAATGGGTGTATCCAGGCCTGAGGGAAACACGAGAGGTCGCAGTGTAACACCGCCACTGTGCAGCTACTCCCTGCACCCTACTGACCTCCAAGGGCACCGACATGCCCAGTGCTCGCCCTGGTGCACAGCCAAATCTTCGACTCCATCTGCTGCGACACTGAAATGCTATGAGAAACACCTTTTGTTCCCGCCTTTGTATTCTTACATGTTATCCAGCATGAAGTTGGATATAATTGCACATACTTACTTGTGGCTAGTGGTTGTGACTCAGAGGTTGGGAGTTCAAATCCCAGAAAGAAAACATGCCTTAAATTGAATTTGGTTGAGATGTTAACTGCCCTCTTGCGTATACACGGGTTCACAGACACCCACGATGAGTTAATGCCGCTCTAATCGACAGGGGAGAGACTAATACTCTCCATCCCACCCAGTTATAGAGTCCCAGGCTCTCAGGCACAGATGGCTGTGGCTCGGTCAGGATTCGATCTTGTCGTCTCCTGATACAATGGCTTTTTTTCCCTTGCATTAAACAACACATGATTTTCCAGCTAGGCCTAGATGAAACCTGTTTTAAACACTTATCACACACATGTTTTTCTTTATTTCATAAAACTCAAGGTAGGCGTCAGGTTGATTGATCCAAGACTGAAGAGCCTGTTGTCAATCAGTGGACAATAATTAGTGCTGTTTTGAGCAACACCACTTTAAGGTCCCCTACAGCGCCAATATGACTTTATGAGGCAAAGCCACGTTGTGTTTCCCTGTGGACAGATTTGGATTTCAGGCTTTGGTGTTGCACTCAAATTTAACTTCGAATTCAAATTCAGCCTTGCTTATGCTAATCTTAAGTGCAATCAATAAAAGCCTCGTATGTGACGTGACTCTAGTTACAATAAACCTAATTATTAGCACGTCTTAATATCCAGAGCGGCCATGCGGTTCAAAAGTATTTGGACAGAGATGAAATTTCTCGCCTTTTTGCTGCTGTGTGCCACCACGAAGCAATATAGGTGTGATTGAAGTGTAGACTTTAATTACAGGGAGAATTACAATTATTTTTACAGAGTTCCTCCAGTTTTACAGGCTCAGTAACTGGACAAGTATTAGTTTTAACACTTAAAACTCATTATTTTTTATAATAATGTAATTTTATAATATAAGCACTTTTTTTTTATTGTCATTTACCTATGCAACTGTGTTGCCGACCCGGATCTGTGCTGCTTAGGTTAATACTAGTATACAAATCCTTTGCAGGCAAAGATACCGAGTTCCCTGTTTTGAGCTGCTTTTTACTGCAGCTGCATTAAGTTACTGCTTGTTTGTGGCTGCTTTTTCACCTTCAGTTTTGTCTACAGTAAGTAATAAGCATGCACTTTAGGAACGTTCTATTTTTTTTTTTGCCTAAACAAGCCCTTAAGTTGCTTTCATGGTTTGTTTTGGGTCATCATCATTATCCAGCTGCACTGTCCTATTATTTTTGCAGCATTTGGCTGAATCTGAGTTCATCCTGCTACAGTTATCATGCAGTTATCATCATTAATAAACATATACTTGCTGTCCATGCCATGACTCTTATCTCCAACATTATTGACAGATGATTGGATTGGATTCTGGTTGGAGATCTCGTCGCATGGATGCCCCGTGTGTCTCTTTGGGATGCGTCTCGTGTCTGGGGATGGTTCTCGCTA
>JAOVVA010000027.1:3911033-3922481 GCA_028565275.1 Leiocassis micropogon | reverse complement strand
ATCTGACCATTTTGATTCATACACATTCAAATTCCATACAAACTTAAATAATTCTTTTGATTGTGTAAAGCTGCTTTTGGACAATGCCAATTGTTAAAAGCGCTATACAAATAAAATTGAATTGAATTGAATTGAATGATGATGATGATGATGATGTGACAGATATGACTTTCAAAAGGGCTCATGTTTGAAAGTGAAAGATGTCCATATTTCTCTCTTCCAATCATTCTGGTACAAATTAATTTTGTAATAGAACTGGACCGTTTTTTTTTTTTTTTTACGATTTAGTTTTCCAGATGAATCTAATCAGGTCTTTCTGTTCTTGGGCATTACCAGTGGTTGGCATCTTAAGGTAAACCCTCTGTATTTACATTGATCTCTTAATTGCATCTCTTAATTGCACACTTTCCCGTTGATACTCCTACCTCCTCCAGAGTGTTCTTGACTCGGCGAGATGTCGTGAGGGTTTTTTTCTTCTTCACCAAGAAAGGAATTCTGTCATCACCCACTTTAGTTGTCTTTTGTGATCTTTTGGTGTTGCTAAGCTTTCCAGTGCCTTCCTGCTTTTTAAGAATGCAACATGTTGATTCAACTACTTCTAAAGTGTCTGCTATCTCTCAGATGGGTTTTTTTGTTTCTTTTTTTTTTTTTTAAGTCTAATGACGGCCTCATTCACTTGCATCGCACCTCTTTGGACTGCAGATGAATAGCTACCAAATGCAAATTCTACACTTGGGATCAAGTCCAGATCTTTTGTCTTCTTAATTTGTCAAGTAAAAAAATAGGAAACAAGCCAACAACTGGCCACAGCTGTTTATCGATCAATTATCCAATGAATTTTAAGCCTATGAAAACAATATTTAGAAAATATTAATTTGCACAACAAATTAAATCATCGTGAAGGTTTAAAGACGTATTCAGTTTTACAGTACCTACATATCTGACTAACATGTAACATGTGACCTAACTCCATGTACGTAAGAACCCTGTACAAGCCTTTAAATCAGTATCATCTGAGATCCTTCATCAGACTCTCTCGGCTCTATCCCCCGTATTTATCACGTCCAAACAAAGGCTTTGCATAAAACGAAAGAAAGAGATCTTGTGCAGATGTTATGAATGTAATAAAGCAGCGGTGCTGATCGACACTAAGGCACAGTTAGTAAATATATAAAAAGGTAATGGAGGGTTATGTTGCCCACTCGGGAGCGGTGATGCAGTACACGACTCGACGGAAACCCTAATCCTGCATTCGCTTTGTGTCAGGAGCTCCTCAATACCCACCAGGGAGTCCCTGGTGATTGTTCATTAGCAAACTCGGTGGGAGTTAGCATTCGCAAAAAAGCTCTTCAAGATCTCCGTCAACATTCCTATTTAGCCGGGAAAGCAAAGTGGGCTGATTCATATTCATGAGAGATTTAATCAAAACAACATCGGAGAGGTGTTTTTTTTTTTTTCTCTTTTTTTAACTGACCTGGGTAACAATGTCACAAAAAGACGGACAAGATGTTATTTAAGCGATGGTCTCGCTCTGTGGGAATGCGTTGCGCTGGCTTTCATAGACAGTATGTGCAGTTTTGATATGCATTTGAGAGCCGAGTCGAGTTACACATTACGGCTGAGCGGAGAAGATCCTGGAGCCATTTAAAGTGTATGTGTGTGTGCATCTCAGAGGAGTCCCACTGAGCCTCTATATATAGGAGTGGAGCTGTAGGATAGAAGGAGAAAGAACGAGTAAAGTATGGCAGAATGATACGCTGTATATTTTACTATGCACATCGACTTTTGAGAACTTTAATGACATGAATCTTTCCCGTAGGCATTATTTACAATGGAGTGTATATATTTGCACATCTGGAGTACACTGGAATCATGGGCTAGGTAGTAAATCTGGATGTTTCCCCATTAGCCAGTACAAGGGTTAGTTGCGGTCACAGCAAAATAGCTCACAAAGAAAAAACGATGGTTGCCCCCCTATGGTGGCTGCGTGTGTGGTCGTGGTTGTTAGCGTGCATATAGTGTTTTGTATGTGCCGTCTTCAGAGAGTTCGGGGTTGACTTTAGTTGTGTAAGCGTAAGATTCTTAAGCACTGGCCACTGTAGAACTGTAGCTGCCAAGCTCTGACTAAATATTCAGGTGAAATCGGGACACCGGGCTCTGGTTTGATGGCTGGGACTGTATGTGTAACATTACTCCAGTTGTGAATGTCCACAGCGCTGATACCATGTGTGAGGTTCACATAAGGTTACACACTACTGAGTCTTGTGGTGCAACACAACGCTTACAGATAGATGCCAAATTTTTCCCCTCTCTCTCTACTAGCAAAATCATTTGTTTCATGCAACACAAAGGATTTTTTTTCTTTAGCAAGTGCTCTGCCAATATTCTTTTTGTTTGCTTTTGTTCCTAGTTAATTATTTGAAAGCTGTATGAATGACATGAAGTGACCTTGTTTGCCTTAGAGCCATATCGGTTCTGCCTGGTTAATAAACCTGCTATGTTCAGATTTAGCATTCGGGTTTGCAAAGAGCAGGTCAAAGGTTAAGAATTGCACAAGAGTTGGACAAGATAGCCTTGTCCTCTGCTACTAGAGCTTTGCTGGGAGTCTTGCGAGGGGAATGCAGCCCGCGAGCCTGTTGCATTTCAATGCTTTTCCTTGTTGCTCTCGCTCAGACCAGTTTCTCTCTGTAAAAGGTCACGACCCCTTCCGCATTCTCCTCGGTCACAAATCATGTGACGCCGTCCCGAGGACGATCCTCCTGAAGACCCTTAACATCTGTGAGCCGCCGTTAAGGACAACACTGCCATGAGAATTTCTTTTAGGACTCGAAGTCTCATATTACACTCATATTACATTTTTTTTAATTTTTTTGCAGCCAAGGCATGTATTCGGGAAGAAAATAATCCAACAAAGCACACACTAACACCAGATTGTTTCAGAGTAGGTGAAAGATCATAGCATTTTTCACATAGTCACTACAGCTGGGTCACTTTATTTTAGCTTTTTCTAGTAGTATGCTAGCAAATTTTCTCAGATGTCAGGCGAGACTGAAACTTAGCCACCTGAGACACACTGAAGACAAAGGACATACTGTCATAGTGTTGTAGTAGTAGTAGTAGTAGTTGTAGTAGTAGATAGGGGTAGCTCAGTGGTTAAGGCATTGGACTACTGATCGGAAGGTCCCAGGGTCAAACCACAGCACCACCAAGTTGCCACTGTTGGGCCCTTGAGCAAGGTCCTTAACCCTCAAGTGCTCAGATAACGAGATAGAAATGTAAGCCTCTCTGGATAATGGCGTCTGTCAAATTCTGTAATGTAATTCTGTAGTCCTGTTATTCTGATTCAAGATCCACAACAACTACCAAAAATCTCCCCAGATGGTCAGGAATTAGGACATATTTTCTGAAAAAGTTGTTTACTGGTCCCCTAGCAACTACATCCAAGAACTAAATATTTGTGTGTGGTGTGGTATGTGGTCTTACCAGCTGCATTAGTACAGTCGGTCCAATGTAATGTAGAGTCGGCTTAGCTAACTGACTTGTTTACTCCTGTGAATGGTCATGGCTGTCGGATTTAACATAACCATAACCGACAGCCAATCCACCAACTTCAGGGACAAAATGTTCACTTGCTGTCTAATATATCCTACCCACTTCCCGGTGCCAATGTAATGAGATATTGTAACTGGAGCTACTGTGACAAGGGCCAAATTATGATGGCTAGACGGCTGGGGCAGAGAAACTCCAAAACTGCAGCTCTTGTGCAATGTTTCCAGTCTGCAGTGGTCAGGACCTACCAAAAGTGATCCAAGAAAAAGAAAAAAACAAATAGAAAGGTATCAGAATACAGTCCATCGCTGTTTTGGTGGCAAAAGGATGGACCTATTCAATATTAGGTGGGGGGTCATAATGTTATGACTGGTCATTGTATATACCAAATGCGTCCATTCATTTATCTTTATCCAGGCCAGTATGGCACTGGATCCAGAGCCAATCCAGAGCCATTGACTGGACACCAATCACACACTTGTTTATACCTAGGGATAACTCAATATAGCCGGTTTAGGAGGAAACCAGAGAATCCGCAGGAAGCTCATGAGAACTCTACATGTTGAGTAACCTGAGCTCAGGATCAAACTGTGAACCAGTGATGCCACCCTCCGCACCACCATCCTATTTGCAGTAGGATGTGGTCTGGGACAAAAAAACAAAAAAGGCTAGCTACAAGTTTCACACCCTTTGTGTAAATGCTGTGCTCATGTCTTTTTGGATGGGGGTCGGATTGATGCGTCATGGAAGTGAAAACCTGGTGTAGACTCGCCCAATACTGGTGTGTTAACTAACATATCACACCTTTATTTAGTAAAAAGATGGTGAGGTGTGTGGGTGTGGGGGGGGGGGGGTCGATTCCGTGTGGAAATTCATGTAGCACCACACTGACTGTAAAATTTTTAATTATGTTTTATATTTGTTTGCATTTGGGGTGGTGACACTAAACAATTCATAAATTTACAGCCAGCACAGAGTTCTGTGTGGTAGGAGTGAATTATTTTCTAAGTTTGCTTAGAAATAATAAAATCTGACATTGAATCAGGATAATTGTAAAATCATGATACGTATAGAATGGCAATACAGATCAAATCAGAACCAAGGTGTCGTGATAATATCGTATTAATTCGTTCCCTGGTGATTCCAAATTCAAATTCAAATTTTATTTGTCACATACACAGTCATACACAGTACGATATGCAATGAAATGCTTAGACAACTGCTCGTGACCTTCAAATAAAAGACTATGAATAGGAAATAAGTATGAAAAATAAAATAGAAGGTAAATTTAACTAAGTAAGAATAAAATAAAATATTAAATTAAAATAACTGTACAGTACAAAATACACAATATAAGAAAAATATATGAAGAAATATTGAACAATAAGAATAGCTGTACAAGTAGATATAGATTTTATGGAATTTTTGTGGGGAATGAAGTTAGATATAAATGGTAATAAAAATGGTAATGTCCAGGGCTGTGCAATCCACATATTTAAAGTGTCTTGTGCGTGCAAATATGCTCGAAAGTGATTTATTTATTTAAAGTGGCTTGTGATAGAGTGAGTTAACTAATGACCACGAAAGTGCAGTTGTGCAGTGGCCACTAGTGAAAATGAATGTCCAGAATGTCCAGAGTGAGTGCAAAAACCATATGTGTGGATGTGCAAAATGGATCAGTACCGTGTGGTGTACTGATTAAGAGACCGTATCGCCTGCGGGAAGAAGCTCTAGTCTCTCTGTGTTGGCCTTCAGGGAGCGGAATCGCTTTCCTGACCTCAACAGAGAGAACAGTACATTGTTGGGATGGCTGAGGTCCTTCACGATCCTGGCCTTGGTCCAGCACCGCTTGCTGTAGATCGAGTGCAGGTCAGGGAGCTCGGTGCGGTTGGTGCGCTCAGCTGATCGCACCACCCTCTGTAGAGCTCGTCTGTCCTGTATGGTGCTGTTCCCGAACCAGGTTGAGATGTTTCCCGTCAGGATGCTCTCTATGGTGCAGGAATAAAAGTTCCTAAGCACCATGTAGGGCAGTCTAAAGTCTCTCAAGCGTCTGAGGTGGTAGAGACGCTGTCGGGCCTTTTTCACCGCGGTGTTGATGTGACAGGACCATGACAGGTGCGTGATGTGAACACCGAGGTATTTGAATGTTCCCAACCCTAATATTTAGCAGACTGAAGCATACTTACATACAATCTGATCATTTTGATTCATATAGATTTAAACATTTTCATCATTTTCTTTTGATTCTGTAAAGCTGCTTTGCAATAATGGCCAAATGCGATATACAAATCAGTAAGAAGAAACAAAGCTCCACAGATATTGTAGTGTGGAAGTCATTAGCGTTAGGGACTTGTTTGTTTTAGGGCGTTTTTTTTTGGCAAGCCACCCATACTCACTTACTCACTATTACTATACTGCTGCATACTGGGTTGCTGGGGACCTGGAGCCTATCCCAGGAAACTTAGGGCACAAGACGGGGGTACGCTCTGCCATCACAGGGCCAATCCATCACAGGGCACACATGTACACACTCACGACAATTTTGGGGACACCAATTAGCCTAATATGCATGTCTTTGGACTGTGGGAGGAAACCGGAGTACCCAAAGGAAATGCCATCGGGCAAACTCCATGCACACTGAGGTGGGAATTGTACCTGGAGGTGCAAGGCCACAGTGTTAACCACTAAACCACCGTGCCACCGTTCCCACCCATACATGCTTTTTAAAGGTCTTGTTACAGTCCTCATTTGCCTTTTAGTAACCTCTACTCTTTTAGGAAGGCTTATCCTTAGGTTTTGGAACATGGCTTAAATGTGAATTGTAAGGATATTCAGTTCAGGTTGAGGCTTTGCCTCTGTGAAGGACACTTGAGATAGACACTTTTCCAGTCCAACCTTGGCAAACTACGTGTTCATGGAGCTCGCTTTATGCACAGGGGAACTGTCATGCTGGAACATGTTTAGGACTCGGAAGGGCAATTGTACATCCTAGACATCCTAGACAAGTTTCCAGGTACAGATAACGTGTTTGCATACTTTTTCCGCCATCAGGCATAGTTTAATAGAACGTAGCAGTGGTAATTTTCAGTTTATACATTAACTACAGTACACAGCCTCTGTTTATGAATCTCAGGTGCCCATAAATCACACGAAATCATAAAGTAATTAGTCGAATATTGCTGAAGGCAATTTGTGTCATAAAATCCAAGGCTGTAATATCAACCCTCATTTGGGTATTATTTGTTTAATCACTAATAAATTTCGTACAGTGCGTATACTGTTACTGATGCTAATCTTGAAGGTAAGGGCATATTAGATATTAGATATTAGTAGCCACAGTAAATTATTATTAGTAAATAACTAAAAGGTGCCACAACTTTTCCAGTCCAGACGTTGCTAATGCGCACCATGGTTTCTTAAACCAGTCTGATACAATTTTCACTCACTGTCTATAGCATTTTATTCTGTATACAGGGGTGCGGGGAGCCTCCTCCAGGAGACTTAGGGCACAAGGTGGGGTACAAATCCATCGCAGGGCATACACACATACTGGAGGGAATTGGGGGATGCGAACTTAGCTTAATCTGCACGTCATTGGGGTGTGTAAGGAAACCCACCAAGCATGCAAACTCCATGCACTCCAACCCAAGATGGGAATCGAACCCGGACCCTGGAGGTGATAAGCCAGCTTACACAATCTTCACCTTAGCCCAGATGTTTTTAATTAGCCAAGGCATATTTGATGTAAGTGAATAAAATCTAGAATCTGAAAATAGATGATGATGGTGAGGATGATATTAAGTGGATTGAAGCTAAACTGAGAGCCTGTTTATTACCATTTTAAAATTAAAGAGAAATCTGTGTGAGACTACTCAGTTTTAAACAGATTCTCACAGAAACTTTTTGTCTGATATTATTACTGGCAAAATTAGTGTCGTTACCCAAATTAGCTTGAATTATTTTGCAAATCTAAGCAAGCGTGTCAAACATGTCTTGGCTGACTGACTACATTTGGGCTAATTAAATGGTTTTTTTTGCCAAGCTTTTCATTTTTGAAAAAAAAATTTTTTTTTTAGTCCTAAAAACTCTGAGATCTTTAGTATGCTATTTTTCATGCATTTGTAAAACAATAACTAAGAAAGCTCTCTATTGCAGTCGGGTTTTTGAAATCGTGTCAAAGGTCTTTGGAACGGTTTCATCTTGTAACAAACCGGGTAGGGTTTGCCCATCTGGATTTCTTTTTCTTTTTTTTCTTTTTTTTTGGTATCCGTCCCTCACTCTGGCGTAACTTTTGAACCTCCTCCATCACTCCAAACGTCCTGCAGAGCGACTCTCCTCCCTGCCCCCTCTCCCTGCTTCAGAAGCTGCTTAATCATTTTAATATGAAAGCTGTTAAGTGCCTCCAATAATTACTTTGATGAAACGGAGGGCATTTAAAAAGACTTCCACCCGAGCAGCTTTTCGCCCATTCTTTTCATCATCCTTTCATCACTTTTGATCTTTTTGCTTGTGCCCTCACGCTTGCTCTCTGCTATCAATCCACTCGTCTCATTTTGAACCCTTCCCTGAGTGTCTCTCTTTTTTTCTAATGCGCCTTAGTCATTGGGTTAACCCTTTTCTGGTTTGTTTCAGTACAATAAAGTGTGTTTCTGTACAGTCAAGTTGAGACTAGACATGTGTATCAGGACCTAATAAAAAATTGCATGAGTGGGAGGTTTTTTTCCTTTCATGCAGGTTTGAATAGGTGGTGAAATATGAAAGCTCATGAGATCTCGTTCAGCATTTAAACATATAAATATGCTGCACTTGACTGAAATCCTAAACTGTAATTTCTGACCTTAGACTTAATCCTGGGGCCCACTTTTATGTTTTGTTTTTTCCCCCCTAAAAAAATTAACAAATACTGATGAGCCATGGCTTCCCAGGGTGTGTTAAGGTGATGTGCAGTGATCCACAGCTTGCTGGCATGTGCTACAAAGGTTTTAAACATGCTCCGACTATTCATGCCAAAGCTACAGCATTTTCTGACCTCTATGTCTGCTCTATAAGGGCCCCCTTATATTCCATAAGCATATCTGTGGTCATTGATGAGATAGTTTAGTCAATTGTAGGCATGTGTCATGTGACGATAAAAAGGTTTCAGTATCTGGATGGTATCTCTGGTAAGTGAACTTATATTATAATATTTTCTTGTGTAATCTTTGTTGATAACTGTGATAGATTGTGCATGTTAAAACCAGTATCAGCCTCAGAACTATTTGTGACATGCTCTGTTTTCCGTTCTCCATTACCTGTGCCCGTTCACCCATCCTTAGGCACCCTGGTGGTCCCGAGTTCCCTCAGTATCTCCATATCAATGCCAAACTTAGTGCAGACACCCGATCGGCATGGCCCATTGCAGTCTAGAACCCCTGAGATCAAATGATCTGATCTGGCAGCTTCAGCCTCCCAGTAGATCCCAGTGCCTGTAGCTTGGATTACAGCCACACGACACTGCACACGACCATAGAGCTATTTTTAAGTAATTGTCCTTTAACAATAATTGGTTTTGCCAAACCTCTACCTCACAATTTTGGAACTGGAACAATCTGTACCAAAAATTGCCGATATGAGAAACAAAGGTAGATAGGGATGCAGATAGGGTGACGATGTCTCATATTTGGGCTGGTCTGAAATCCAAGCTGGTGATTTTCAAAAAACAGTGTGGACAGTCAGTCCTCAAGATCAGATTTGGGAAACAAAACGGATTTGCCTGCAGTATGAACAAGGCGTTAGGCTAGTGATGCATTTGTTTCGTTAGAAAATATCAAATGCACATGTTTGGAGCATTATACAAATCTACAGCTCCTTGCAAAAGTATTCATACTCCGTGAACTTTTTTGCAAAATACTTTTGTATATCCAGCAGCACAATTACACACAGGTGGATTCTCTTTAATAATTAGGTGATTTCTGAAGGCCATTGGTTCCATTGGATTTTAGTTAGGGGGATCAGAGTCATATGTATCAAACATTTATGTTTGTAGTTGTAACAGTTCAAGAGTCGTAATAACAGTAAGAGTTCTCAGAGTCGTTCTTTTGAATCATCTAAAGAACAAATGACTCGGACTAGAAGACTCATGAGAAAAATCGCTCAATTCTGTTTCCTGTTTACTGCACTGCATGGCATCTATGGGAATAACAGGGCAAAAAAACTAATGATTCGGACCAAAGACGCAAAGGTAACTACTCATTTCTGTTTCCTGTACATAACCTACGGAGGTTTCGCGATTCTTTACGCATGCGCGCCCCGTAGAAAATGAACGAATCACTCTCAGAGACTACTCGTTCTTCTGAGTCACGTTAAAGACTCGTTCAAAAAGAACGAATCGTTCAAAAAGAACGAATCGTTCATGAACGATCCATAACATTTAAACTCCATGCACACAGAGGTGGGATCAAACAACAAGGAAACAGTGCAAACCACTAAGCCAACGTGCTGCCAGTGCTAACCCAAGGCGTATGAATACTTTTGTGGGGCACTGTATATATTGTCAACATATTATTGTGTACTACACGTGATGGGTTGCCAAAGACTTTAAACATAGATTGGTTAACACAGATTCCCCCCAAAAGAATCCACCTGATTCCCAACACCATCAGCTGCCACGTAAAATCAGCTAATATGCTAATATTAACACTGGGGGGAACAAAAATAGGTCATCGTCATTGTGACACACTTTCAGCAAACGCTCACTCATAAAGTCGGCAGCAGGAATGTAGGGCAGGTTAACTGGCTGACTACAGACATCAGAAGGGTAGGAAAAACCAGTGGAAAAATGCAGGTTAATGTCACGTCACATGTAGCACGGTCAGTTCCTTAGAAACCTGGTGAGAAACCCGGAGCTGTTCCATATCCATGGCGAGCAGCAGGTGGAAGGTTGTGAAATTAAAGTTGTGATGTTTGGTTGTTTGTTTTTTCCCCTCCTTGTAGTCAGTCTTTTGTCAGTTACGTGCCGTCCTGATGGATCACACGTGGCTCTGCGATACAGGAGATACCGAGAATAGAGCACGGCGCTCTGAGCATGATGCATCCCCTCAAGTCCGCTCCGGAAAGGTCACTTTTGTTTTCCTAATTTGGAGTGCCACATCTTGCAGTGTTATCTACTAGCTTATTAAAATGTTCCTCTGCTTTCATTTGTTACATCACCGCATCTCTGGTGGAGCATGGAAAAGGCAGGCTGCCCTTTTCTGACTTCGATTGTAATAATTAAATTTTATGAGTGCCACGGAGAACGCTTTGTGAAACGTGTGTACATGCAGAACCGTAAAGAACGCTAACAGTTTGGAAATGTTTTTTTTTTTTTGACTTGCCGAGCAAGTCAACCTTTTCCGCTAAAAAAGTCTCCGTGAAGGTGGATCTTGTTTGATTGATCAGTAAGGCAACGCCGGTCTGTTTCTCGCACCCAAATCTTTTCCCTGCTCGACACGGCGCTTTAACAAACCCTGAACCTCCAGCGAGTGCAAATGAGTCACTGTTTACTTATTTATCTCCCCTCCTGTGCACGTAACCTTGATACAGAGCAGGCCTTCGCCAGGAGCCCAGGCTCGTGCGTTATTTATAACCACGTCTCATCATTTATTAAAAAGTCAGTCAGTGGGGCAGGCGCAAGCGCAGAGCATGCAGCGTTTCATCCTCTCAGTGCCAAGCAGGGCTCCCTTTCGCCCGGGGAGGCGTGCACTGAGGGGAGCGGGGTGTCGGGGAGTGCCAGCGAGTGCCAGGCTTCAAAAAGAACCTCCCCGGAAGACATTAGAGCCTGGTGGAGGCACTCGGCAGACCTGCTCCGTCTCCCATTCATAAGCCTGTCTTTATTTTTCTTTAGGACACACTCACAAAGCTTTACTTGTAGACTAAAAGAAA